>SSNR01000080.1:338393-358523 GCA_006937965.1 Callopanchax toddi
GGGAGGGGGTTCTGAGTCCATTGTGCAAAGATTCCAGTGACATGGAGTAACCTCTGAGCTCCAGCCAGATACTCACAACAGCATCTGAAGCCAAGGGTATGGGGCGCCAGTTTATAATAATGTATTTAATAATAATGACATCTGCATTTATTGCATTTAGCTTCAAGTAGTGATCAAAATTTATATTTTGAATCAAATCTATCGGTAGTTAAACACTCAGAATCAAATGATTTAAAGGTAAACCTAAATATATAGAAATACATTTTAAAATAAAACATTAAACCCAAAAATATTCGAATAGATAAAGTTAAATGCTGATATCCAGAATTAAATCATATAAAGTTAAACCTATAAGCATATAGATTCAAATTTAAATATAAAACAATAAACCTGAATAAATTATAAATTAGATACATAATCTAAAAAGATCAAATTAAACAAAAATCTAAGCAGCTAAAGTTAAAACTAAATAAATAGTTAATCAAACCATTTAAAGATAAACCTAAATATATGGAAATACATTTAAAAATAGAACATTAAACCTTAAAAACTTCAAACCTGAATAGATTAAGTTAAATGCTGATATACAGAACCAGATAAGTTAAACCTAGGTAAAGACCTATAGATTCAAATTTAAATATAAAACATTAAAGCTAAATAAAAAACATCAAATCTAAAATGATCAAATTAAACATTCATATACAAAATCAAACCAGCTAGGGTTAAGCTAAATATATAGAATCAAATCTAAATATATAAAATATTTAATTTTTTTTTTTACATTTACACTTAAAAATTGAAATCTCAAATGATGAACTATATAAATGTGTCACAAAATAAAATCTAAAAGCAGGATGAAGAGATCCCCTGTGATGGTGAGGTTGTGAAGCTCATCTATCAGAGTTTCTGAGGCACTCTGAGTTGTTTATTTATTTATATTCAAACAGGGGATTTCACTTTTGGTGTTCTACTTTATTAGGATGTTATTATTTAGATTAAAACTAAAACATATATAATTCAACATTCAGATTTGACTTAGAATTGCATCTTTAACATTATTATTAGAATTAAAATGTTAAAATTTAGATGTAACAATATATTTAAAATAATATTTGTGATAACAACACATTTGGAGTTATAAAGAGCTAAATGTGACTATAATGAATTTTTTATTTCTTTTCAAATCGGTGCCCCATAGAGAGAAGCAGACAGGAGGACAATAGCTCGTCCATCTTTGGCATGATCCTGGTTGTTGCTTTTAAAAGTCTGCCAAATAAAACAGACATGCTTTGCTTAAGCCCAAACAATGATTAGAAGTACCAGTGAGCGCTCAGCCTTTATCTGCTGTGTTTGACCCCGTCTGTCTCTCAGGAGCCTGGACTTGAGCCAAATACGCCTCTCCTCTCATTCATCCATTCATCAAATGAGGCTTTTTGTTTTTTTGAAAGCGGGAGAGCCGAACACCCTTTCCATCCATGGCTTTATAGCAGTCACTCTCAATTATGATAATGATGAAAACACACACCGTGCAGTTTTTATGAGTGTGTGAAACATCTCTGAAGCTTTATCCTCCTCCTCTTCAGGCTGACGGAGGGGTGTCTGTGAGGGCGAAATATGGATGTACTCTCTGCTGAGCAAACTTGATAATGGATTCCAGTGTAAACACATGTCAATGCTGGTCAATATCAGTATCTTAATGACATTTCTGTGGTAAAACTGACATGAAACACTCCTCCGCTGTATCATTCCACCCCCACCTTTCCAACCTCCACTCCATCTTTTTGTTTTTTTGCTCTCTGCCTCCGGTGTGTTTGTGTTAGCAGTCGGCTGGGCTTTCCATCATGCTGGTCTGCTCTCATCGCTCTCCAACCATAAATGCAAATACACACATGCACACCTGCCTTCCTAAAGTTTCAGTTCAAATTCAGCTAATCACACTGATTTTCTCTCTGAATTACCTTTCTCAATCTCCTTTCACCCCCCCTCATTCTTAGTCTGAGCTGATTTGAGGAAAAGGTCAAAGGTGAGGTTGGAGCTAGATGGGGGGGTTACCATGCAGAGAGCACCACAAGTGCACTGTGTGACTTTGACATTTGGAGGGATTTAGGTTGGGAAAATGTGTTTTTGTGTGTTTCTGAATGTCAACTTTCTCTTGTTCCTCCGTATTTAGTCAAAAAAATGACAAAAACATTCTTTACCTCAGACGGTTTCTAAAACTGATTTAGTCACAAATACCACAGTTTTACTTCCTGTGTTGTGGTATGCGTCAAGGCATGGCTTTCAGCGCAGAGAATTCCCCTTCTGAAATCAGAATATCACCACCCTCCTACTCTCACCACTCAGGCTTTTTCACATGTAGATTTGTGTCGCAGACGGGGGATCTCAGATCTGTTTGTATCAAGGGACATTCTCATTATAAAGTAATGTCACGCAGATTTAAATATAACAGAATAACCACTAACATTTATAATGAAAGTCTAAACATAGCGCAGGCATTTTCAGTGCTCCCACTCATACAGCAGAAAGGCAGTCTGATGAAGATTCCCTTCAGTGGAAACTGAACCAGAACTGAAATCTGTGAGGTGTTAAATCAGTCACATTGTCTGACCTGAGGACTCATGTTTCTACTTCAGTATTTTACACAATAGAAACCACTTATGAACTAAATCGCAAATTCATCATGACACTGACCTTCTGGTGTGATAACTGTATCTTTATTCACCAGTCGAATCATTTGTTACTTTAACATTCAGAGTGTTTTTATTATCACTAGAGAACTTTCATTCATTGTTTCAGTTTCTTTGATATTCAAAGATCAGGGTCAGTAATACTTTGCTCCAACTACAGGCTTCTCAAACTGCAGGCCAAAATATATTTATAGGTAGAATTGCTTATCAATGCAAATAGCTAATCAACCAATCACATGGTGGCAACTCGATCCATTTAGGCACAGGGACTTAGTTCAAACTGAGCATCAGAATGGGGATGAAACAGGATTAAATCTGTAACAAACGAGCTGGTCTTAGTATTTCAGAAAGTGTTGAGCCCACTACCCTCTGTTTTATAGAGAATAGTCCGAAAAAGAGAAAATATCCATGGAGCAGCTGTTGTGGATGAAAATGCCTCGTTAAGGTCAGAGGAGAACAGGCAGACTGGTTATAGATGATAAGAAGGCAACAGCCGCTCAAATAACCACCAAGTTCTGCAGATCATCATCTCTGAACCATTACATGTTGAACCTTGAAGCAGATGGACCACACCAGGTGTCTCTCCTGTCAGCTTAGAGTGGGAGAGCGAGGCACAGGATCACCAGAACTGGAGCAGAATAGACTGGAGAGTTCAGCGGAGACATTCAGATGGTCGGGTCAGGATTTGATGTAAATGCATGGATCTGCGTCTATTTTGATCCTGTAGTCATCCTCACCTCAGATGGTAACTGAGATCAAATTGTAAGATGCTCTGTGGACATCCTCACCAGCTGGAGCAGTGTGGATATTTTAGTGTTTTTGTGTGTATTTTTTTGAACAGAGAAAACAAAAAAATCTGATAAAAAATTTCCAGGCTATCATCTCTTACTGGTCTCTGTTTTGTTTTGGCTCCTATCACATTGTTTATCATCAATAATTTACTTTTTATTCAGCTCCTTCAGCTAACTGATTTTATATTTTTTGGTTGCCTTTGATATTTGCTGTTAAGAGGTAATCTCTTTATATTTCACCATCTTACTGTAATCAGTATGAAGACACCCCCTTTCCCTGTGGAAATGCTCAAAACAAACCCCTCATTACAGGCAACATATAACTAAATGCTTCTTAGATTTGACAGAATGTCAACGAAAGTCCCCTCTTTAAAAGGTATGATTACTTGCAGGACAATGTTTTTTTCAGGCAGACACCACAAAACCTATAAACTCTGCGTCACTGTTACTAAAATAGGTCTGAATGTGACCGACTTCCTCCTCCGGTTCTCAGTTTCATCGGCGGCCCAGACAGTAGGAAGTTCAGCTGTACAACACTTACTTCTTTCCTTGTTTTTCCTTCCTGAGTTGCATAGTTACAGCCAGTGATGGAGGTCAGCATTTCTGGAAGAGCTGGTGACTCATTTAAAGTAGTTTGAGCTATTTGAATTAATTATCCAGTTTCTCCACTTCATCTGTCTGTCGAGAAAAAAAAAAAACTCCTTTGTGGTTTCTCAGTTCAGATCCCACATCTAAGAAAACATCAATTTGCTGCTTCCTGGACAAAACCAAGGAAATCCCGTGGTTCCTATATGACAAAGTCACATACGAGCCTTGTGGTGAATGCAAATATGTGCAAACACGTCTTGCTGCAGCCACTACTGTCAGCACGTAACACACCCTGCAGGCCACAGTGACCCATGTTGTTGTTTTTCTTTTCCAGGAAAATGAAGCTTCAGTCTGTGACTAAATCTCCTAAAAGACTCAACTCTTTGACAAAAGTCAATGGCTTCTAAACATCACGTTGATTTCCTTCATTTATGGTCAACCTCAATAATAAACTGACAAAATAATATTTGATGTTCCTGTAAATTAGAAGATAAACAAAATAAAAACAAGTTATGTCAGGATAAAACTATTGGAGGACCCAATATGCAGAGATGTAGGAGCAGGAGACGTAGGATGAAATTTTTTTTTAAATTGATAGAGGCAGTGGACCTAGGGCAGGACATGAACATCAAGAAACACAGGAGCATGAACCAGACAAAACTAAAACTAACAGACAAGATAAATAAGCTGAACATAAAACATAGCACACAGGACAAGAACAGAGGGTAAACCTAACAATCAGGAACAACATGGGGCAGAAACAAAGGTCAAACCAAACTAATCAGACAGGAATCATGACATGTTATCCATCTTTGTGACTAGCAGACAACATATACTGCAGGTTAACAGGCACACTATTTTATTTCTGCACCAACAAGGTACCTGGCCCATGCTTAAAGGAAGTGGCTGCAAACTGGGAATGAAGCAAAGATTGGACACAGTACCTGAGAAATTCATGATCTAAGTTTATTTTATGTCAGTTTTGACTAATAGCTCTTTAGACATGCAGAATTTAAAAGACACTGATGATATTTTCTGCATACAACTATAGAAAAAGTTTAAAATTATGAGTTTTGTGACATATTGCTTAATTTTAAAGTATAAATATCATTTCACATTCACATTTGCTTCCTTCACACATTGACATTTGGTTCATCACTGAGTTGTAAAAGTCTTTTTTGACTCAGTAGAAACCAGCTCCCCTTTACCCATGAATTCACAGCTCTTTTCATTAAACTCCACTTCGTTCCTCTTGCTTTCACAGGGAAAATTCCCATGTTTTGGTCACGCTTGACTAATAGTTTTATGTCTGTTTTCACTGTGGCAGGTTTGGGTTAATTCCACAGCAAATAGAAAATCAGAATTTCCATCGTTATAAAATAAAATGACCTCAACCAGAAGTCAGTTTTCTGCCCAGGAGGTAAAACATTCAACACACTGTAGAGTTGGCAAAACATCATTAAGATTTTTTTAAAGTGAACCTTTAATTTAGTGTAAAAACCAAATTAAAGGCAGGAGGTTTCGACTGGTGTTTATTTAGTTCTTTTTGTTTTTCATTTACAAAACGTGGCCAGTGAGCCAGTAGATCACTAGTAAACATTCATGTGAAATAATATAATACATTAATTTACAGTATATGCAAACAATACTAATAATTATACTTGCAATATATCTTTTCTATTACTTAACAACAATGAAGGCATCAACCTGGTCACCACTTTACATTTTCTCTATAGCTCCTCACAAAATGACACATTTCCAAACCTGGACCATTCATCTATTTGCTGATTGGAAAAGATCTTTTTCACACAAGAATTCTATTAATGCTGAATTTAGTCAAAAATCCATCCATCCATCCATCCATTTTCTGTAGCCGCTTATTCCTCCACAGAGGGTCGCGGGGCAGCTGGTGCCTATCTCCAGCGGTCAAGGGGCGAGAGGCGGGGGACACCCTGGACAGGTCGCCAGTCCATCGCAGGGCCACACAGAGACGAACGAGACAAACAACCACACACCCACTCACACCTAAGGACAATTTACCAGCCCAATCAGCCTGACAGTCATGTCTTTGGACTGTGGGAGGAAACCGGAGTACCCGGAGAAAACCCACGCACGCACGGGGAGAACATGCAAACTCCACGCAGAGAGGCCGCAGAGCCGGGACGCAAACCCACGACCTCCTTGCTGCGAGGCAACAGTGCTAACCAACTGCGCCACCATGCAGCCCTAGTCAAAAATCACAACATTTAATTGATTAATGATCTAATTTGCATAAACAACTGATTTACATGAAACAAACCTCTAAATGATTCACTTTTATACTGTGTGATTCTTTTAATTTAAAAAAAAGCATGTCACAAAAAATATAAAATTTCAAACTAAAACTAAAAGAAAGCAATATATGGCTGTATGTTTAAATAAAATGTGGTTTGATGTTTCTAATGTCATCTTTCTGTTAGTCCATTTAAAGTGAAAGTGACATCTACGAGGGCAGCTGGGTATTTCTTATCGGTTCTTCTCATGGAGAGTCCCTGATTTTTTCACCAACATCCGTGGTGCCAGCTTCTGTGCACTCAGTAACTACTGCATGTGAAGGTCACCAGAGCTGCAGTCTGGCTGAGTTCCAGTTTCACTTTCAGATACTGAAGAAGGGAGGTCAGCCGTCTCAAGGACTGCAGCCAGTTTGACTGTATTCAGGGAAATAACCCGTTCTGGTCAACAGGGCTGCAGCAGGGAGGCGTGAAAATGATACGCCGCCCTGTAGTCATGTGTCCAGTAAAACCAAAGTGAAGGTTTCCTCTGAACTCAGGTTAAATTTCAATGATGCAACCGTTTTTGTGTGATCCTGCAGTCATGAGAAAGCTGGTCCTGGTTTCCAGGTAATGCATCCACTGACTCATTGAAACAAATTTTCTCTGAAAATGACTATGAAGGAAGTCAGTTTGGTTTAAAATCACATGGTTTCAAATTTAGGTATTTGGTTTTTGAGCATTTTTACAAATCATTTTGTGAATAGCTCAAAAAATGAAGCTGCTGATCTTTAAATTATATAAAGTCATGAAAGGGAGAAGATATGTTCCAGGAGGTTTATCAACCGACAACAGAGGATTAAATGTTATTATTTTGAGTCTATCAAAGTTAGAAAAACTCTTTAATTATTTTTTCTGAGTCACTTTCCTGTATTTTTCTTCTTCTTAAGAAGAGAAAATAGATAAGCCCTGATTTTGGCTCAAATTCAGGACACTCAGCAAACTATCAGGGGAATATTTACAAAGATAAGCAGCTTCACATGGTTTTAGATTTTTGGAAAAGCAAAAAACATAAATTGTTTGTTGTGTTAATTTCCAGATAACAAGGTTTGTTTGATGCGTAACTGCTGACCGTAAAATGCTCAGTTTATAACTCTGGAATGCTCCTAAAATCCCAAGAAAATAACCATCACCCACAGAAAGATCAAAAAATGTAATTCATCTTAAAATTTAACACATTTTTTAAATTTTATTTTAAACATCGTCTTTTTATTAAGATGTTTTGTTGTTTTTTTATAGACATACATATACATTACAAAACAAGGTTACAGAAAGGAATAAACATATAATTAAACCATACTAATAACAGAAAAAAGAAAAGAAAAAAGACAAAAGGCACAGTTGAAAATTAATTATCCCAAGTCTCTAGGTCCTCACATCAGCTTTCCCTAAACGCGAACAAGGGAAGCAAATTCTTATTAAAATATTTAAAAAATAATACATTCAGCTAAATCATCACTGAGTCTACTGCACATTTTGAAAAGCATCAAGAAAAGGGCCCCAAATGTTTTGACATTTCCCAACAGAGTGTGGAAGAGAGCATCTGATCTTTTCAAGCTTAAGACATGACATGAGATGATGTAGCCACTGCTTATGGGTTGGAGACACCTCACCCTTCCATCTAGTTAGAATTACCCGCCTTGCCAGCAGAGAACAAAATGATAGAGCCTGTTTTTTAGAGGCTGATAAATGCGCCATCTCCTCACTGATACCAAAAAGAGCCAGTAGGGGGCTGGGTACCACAGTAACTTTAAGGACATGGTATAAATAAGTTCTGTCCAAAATTGAGCAAGACAGGGACCAGTACATGAACCAGCGTTGCCTCAGCAGTTTTATATTTGTCACAGTGTGGAGTGATTTCTGGGTACATTTGGGATAATCTAACTTTAGGAAGGTGAGCTCTGTGTACAACCTTAAACTGAATGTGCACATAAAGATGTGTTAACAAGTCTAAGTATTGATTTCCATGTTTCCCCTGAGATGCCCAAGTCTTCTTCCCACTCTGCCTTGAGTTTAGATGAAGAGACTTGCTTTAGATTTAGCATTTTATTATAGAGCTGCGATGTCAGCCCTCTTTGGGACGGGCTTAACAATAAAATGGTCTCTAACAGTGTAGACTCTGGCAGGAGGACTGAGCCTGAAAGCTGAGTTGAAATGAAGCTTCTGGTTTGTAAATATCTATATATAAAAAAAGGGATTGTTGCAAACTACATTTATTGCTAAGTTGTTCAAATGATGCCAAAAAGTCCTTAAAATAAATAAGTCCATTCTCACGCCGCTCTGAGAAGACTTATCCTGGATGGATGGTTTAATGCAATGGGGCTTAGATGGGAGAAATCGTGAAGTTTGAAATATTTCCTGAATCGTCCCCGTTTTCAAAGAATTTTTCACCACAGGGTTTAAAATGGAGCTAAAGACGTTAAACGTGGGGAGCAGAGGACAGCTGTTATGGATATATCTTTGTTACTATAGTCAGGGCAGTCATTCCGAGCATGAAAAAAAAAATTTAAAAAAAACATTTGTGAAATATCAAGGCTACAGTCTGTTTTGTTCTTTCTACACATAAAACAGATTTGGTCTCATGACATAATTAGACAGCTGACTCAAATGAGCAAATAAAGCAACATGAACAATGATGTAATGTAAATGCAGTTGTAGTTTTACTTTTTAAGTGTGCATCACTACAATGTGAACCAATAAAAGTTATTTGTAAGCACACAGTCCCATCACAGAGGTTTATTCAAGGTCACAGAGCCCTGGAAGAATAACGAGAGCGTAATGATCCTCCCAATGAGTCATTCATGACTTTGTCCTTTAACAACAGAACTGCTTTAGGTTGCAATTCCCAGTTGTTTGATTTCTCTCACACAGGCAGCACCACTGCACATATCAAAGCTCCAAAAGCTACTGTGAGAATTTTAGAGGAGGCTGTTGTCAGGAACCTAAACAGAACTTTAGGCCAACAGCATCATATGAAACTCAGCCTTGGACAGTTTACAGTTCACTTGAGGGAATCATCTTTGTGTCTGTTGACACAGTCCCACTCTCCTTCCGCCTTTTCTCTCAAAAACACACACAGCTGCTGTTGTGGACTTTGGACTTACGTCTTGAGAGAAAACAGGGAGTTTCCTTCCTTGGTGAAGCAGTTTGAAGTCATTCAGTGGGCTGCTCCTGTTGCTGAAGCTCAGCCAAAACTGAGGTGAAGAATGAAAACATCAAAGCAAATTTTAACCCTCAGAATGGATGTGAATGTTTGGAGGAAGGTCAGCCTCCTCCCATCTGCTTTAAACTGTTCATATGTGACATCAGCGTGGACTTGTGTTTGTTTGTTTTAACGCAAAGAGCCTAAAAAAGACCTTAAAGCGGCTCTCTGGAGCATTTTTCTCTGTATCAAAGTTTTCTAAATGTTTTAAATGATATTTCAGGTCTAAACTATGATCTATGGGTTGAGTTCCACAACATCTGTCATTCTGATGAAGACCCTCCTTCCTCCTAGAGACCCCTTTCCATTATTTCTTGCTGCCGACATTTTTCAGCCAATGAAATTCAAATTTCTGCATTCTCTCAACATGCACGTGCATCGACCAAACCTGTACCAGTAGGGGGCGCTGTCATACAGGACGCTCCGTGTGTTTCTCTGCCGTCTCAGCCGTTCACTGAGGACTCACGGCTCATTTCTACTAAAAACCTACCCATTCCCCAGATAAAGATGGATTTATTTTTATTTTTAAACCTTTCACCTCACAGAATGGCAAGGCTTGACAGGATTATGCGTTTATTTTGGTCAGAAAGTTCATCCAGGGCCGAGTCAAGTTCAGCTTCAGAGTCCAGCAGCAGCTCGGTGCTAACAGAGCTAATATCAGAAGCAGCAGGGACAGAGAGGGCTCTTCAGACCCTCGTAGTGTTGTTGGAATAAGATTGTGAACTGTGAGTGATTAAACCCTACACATTGAGCTGTACAGTTCATGTCCGAAGTATATGCGCCGCGTGCACGCGCGCGCACGCGCGCACACGCGACCGGACGCGCGTGTCGAGATGTTTTGAGGAGGAGCCTTTGGACGCTAGATTCAAAAACTGCTCTCCTGATGAAATCCTCCGGAGTGCCGCTTTAAAGGATGCAATCATGACAAATTGAGGGGTTTTATTAAAGACATCAAAAATGTGATTTAGCAATTCTGAACCATGTGTTGTGTAAAAGTCATAAATAAATACAATTGTATCTATTAGATAGCTTTATGGATGGCATGTGTTCAAAAGAATAGTTTGTGCCTGCAGGACTGATGAGCTAACAGCTAATCTGAGTGCAGCCAAGACTGAAGTCTTTTACAGTCATCTTATTATGACATCAATCACCAAAGTTTCATGAACAATTATTTTATAAACCTTTAAACCACCATCTATTTTTCATTACATGGCGATTTTGGCAGCAATGTTAAGAATTTCCTGCAGAACGTGACCCCTGGGTGCACTGAAAATGCTACATTTTGCTGCTGCTGATATTTATGAAAATGACACCCATTTAAAAAAAATAATATTTGCTTGGACCAAAAGGAACATTTATAGATTTGAGCTGTTTAAAGAAGGCAGCAATACATTTTGATCTTATTTGAACTAATTAGCTCATCAACATCTAACTACATAGTAATTATTAATATCTTTACACAAAAAACACACTTCAAAATGGCCAAAACATCTATTTAAAATTGTATATTTTATGGGTTTTCCTTCTTGTTTTAAAAGTTACATACTTTTAGGATAACAAAGAAAACAATATGTAGGTGAAGCTATAAGTATTTTCCTTAAAGATTGTTTTAAAATCATAAAAAAGACAAGAGAATGATGTGTAAGAAATAAACTTTCTTTACTGACGGTGCAGCCTGGTTTAGTAAATCTGGACTGTGTAGTGATGCCCCCTAGTGGTCAAATGCTGTGAAAGGTTGGGAGGAAGAAAGATGTCTTGCATCCTTTTTGTTCTGTAAAATGTAATAATAATTTATTTTAATTAAAAAGGCACAAACATGTGAATCTGCGTTTTTAGTGATATGATTTCAGATTGCTGTATAACTTTCTAAATGCAGGTTAAAGGTCAACACCTGATTTCTACCAAACCAACATGTTTTCTTAAATAGCTGCTCATTATGCTGTAAAAACAACCTGTTTTAAAGTCTCATGTGTCTGTAGTAGAGCTGAATCAGGTTGGATCACACTCTGCTTACTAAGTCATTCATCAGTAAGCAAAGAGGGACGAGAGCCACCTGACGCTCAGAGTACAACCTCCTGCCAGTGGGGAAAGAAATAGATCCAATTTCGCCCTAACTGGGAAAAAAAGAGGCCACCGACTTTGCACTGGGAGTCTCACTTACTCATCAAGCTCTTGCATTTGTGCATTTTTGTTTTACTGCATGTGTAGTGTGTGTGTGTGTGTGTGTGTGTGTGTGTGTGTGTGTGTGTGTGTGTGTGTGTGTGTGTGTGTGTGTGTGTGTGTGTGTGTGTGTGTGTGTGTGTGTGTGTGTGTGTGTGTGTGCAGTCCCTACTGTGAAGTGTTTAATAGTTTATAAGAACCTTGTTTACTTGGCAGGGCTGCTGCCAGCACAGCAGATCCAGCTCAAATGCTGAGAGGTACAAGTTTGGAAAACAGGAAATGGATTCAGTCGAATTTAGCAGAGCCAAAAGATAAACGAAGACTAGTAGAGCTTTATTGTTTGAAACTATTTTTAAAAGACTCTTGTTGCGTTTCAAAATTACAACAAAGAAAATATTGGAGGACGTGTTTCCCCATTCTTTATGTAATTTTTTCCCTTGAATAAAAGATGAAAAATAAGGCAAACAATAAAAAGTATGCTAACATACGTTTTTTTCCTGCAGTAAAACATTAATGTCATGTGGCCTCTTGAGGATGAGGTGAGAGACATGACCTGGTGTTTGTGTGTACTCTGCAATGATGGATAATTCATGCATGGCTGCTTAAAATTTAAAGGTGATGATGTAACTACACCAAAACAATCGCCTTACTGACAGGTGAGTCTGGTCACTGGAGGACAGAGAACAAAACGGAACCACAAAAACAACAGAAATTTTATGTTTTAAGAACACGACTGCACAGATAAACATGGATTATAAAGTATTGACAGATGGGGGATACTCTTTGTTGTGTTGTTATTCCTCTTGATGATGATGATGATGTCTGACGATTTTAACCCTAAATAAAGATTTACACAACATCAAATAATTTGTGACACCTCAGTCTTTTTGAATGTTTAAAAAAACATGTATTTATTCATCTTCCTCTTGTCCAAGGTCAGGTCATGCAGACAACAGGTCCAGGAGGGAAGTCCAGATTTTTTTCTCCCCAGAGATGCTCTCTATCGCCTCCTGGGGGATTCTCAAAGCGTTTCCAGGTTACAGAGGATAAATACTGTAAATCCTCCAGTGAGTTGTGGATCTCCTCTCTGTGGGACCTGCCGGTAAAACCTCCAAAACCTCGTCATAAGGCTGAGTCTGCCCACCCTATGGATAAATGTCTTCTCAGATTTTGTTCTTTTGGTCATCACAAATCAGATTTCCACAGACCATTACTTTTAAGAAAACAGTTTAGATATTTGCATGGTTTGAACATCCTGGTATGGTACACAGAAAAATTATATTTGAAGAAATAACAAAGTGCGACTTGTATTAAACTCTGTTCTGATTAACTACAAAAGCTGCTTCAAAACATTTCTACTACAATATATGAAGTGGGCTGTATGTTACTGAAGTCTAAGTGCCATGAGAGGGCTAAGTGACCTGTCTGATGAGTGAAAACTGATGAGCTCCTTGGATGAATGGATGACAGATTTATTGATCTACCAAGTCCAACTCCATCATTAGGCTCAACTTTTGACTTTTAGACTGAAATGTCATTTCTAACAAGAACCTTTATGCTTTGACTTGTGACCTAATAAGCAGAATTTAGTGGTTTCTGCTGCCAACTGATCTCATATGTAGCATTTCTGCATGTACAGTGTCTATAACATGTTTTCACCCCCTCGGACGTGTTACCCTTTTATTGCTTTTATAAATCAGTCATGAGCAACATTATTTACACTTACAGTCTGAGGCCTCTAGTAAAATGGTCTCGACTCCATGCTTTTCTTTTGAAGTTCAGAAGTTCCTAAACCTTTTATATTTGGACTCGCAATAAAAATCCCAGACCCTGATTATTGTGGGTTGAAGTTTCCAAAAACAGGAAATAAGCCATTTCCAAAAGAGCCTTGTTGATTATAATGTCCATCCAGGAGGGAACATCTGACATTCTTCTCCCCATCTCCTCCTGGGGAATGCCAAAGTATTCCAGGTGAGGATACATAATCCTGGGTCCTCCTACAGATCTCCTCCCAGTGGGACGTGCCTAGAAAACCTCCAGAGTCAGGCTACCAGGAGCAATCTTAATCAGAAGCCTGAATCATTTTGATGCCGAACATCATACACACATCATAGGTGTACACCAATAGGTCAGTTGCCACCACGACAGGCACCAATGACCTTCTGGCCACAGCTCTTGTAAGCTGCATCCATAATAGAGGCCTTGAACGTGGTCCATTTGGATGTCCATGTCCCCAACTTCCTTGTGAAAGACTCGATCGGAGGTGTGAGTTGAAGACTCCATGGACAAAAGATTCTGACAAACATTCCCTTTTCACCCTTGTTTGGATTCACCAAACCTGACCATCAGATCCGACTCACCACCAGGTGAGCTGTGCCCCGGTCTTCACCTGAGTGTCCATAGGGTCAAAGGTCTGATGAAAACTGATCATCGACCTTTTGCCAAAAATGGCCTGGTACCAGGTCCACTCATGGATCATCTGATATGCTCCAACATGTTCGTTATGACTAATCCATGTAACACAGAAGATATTTCCAATCTGCCTTCATTTAATTGTGACTCATGTTTTTCATTGTGGCTTGTGTTACAACTAAAATAAAGTGTTCTGTGTGGGGATTCAGTTCAGCCAGTAAAATTAGAATTCCAAAGAAACACAAAGGAGCAAAAACATCGTTCTGGCATTTAAGTTCTCAGTAATAGGTTTGTTTTTTTGTTTCATTGGAGAAACAGTCTGCTGATACTGTTCTGTTCTGTTTGTGTTCATCCTAAAACGCCTGCACAGAATAATTAACGCTCAACAGATATGCGTGACTCACCCTGTGACTTAGCTGTCTAAAATTTGTTTTGCTGCTTATTAAAACCTAATCCGTGGCTTCCACACTCATTTTTATTGCATTTCTCTGAACTGGCATCCAGCCAGCTGGCTTCAGCTGCAAATATGCGGTTTATGGTTAAAGTACTTTATAAATAAACCCCTTAAAAAACTGAACATGAATTAATAGACATGAAAGTAACTCGCGGAAAGACGGTGCTTCCTGATCTCTGTTGTGATCCAGATTGTTTTCTGTTTAAACCTCATGATGGAGACCAGTGGGTCCATGTTTATCTATACAAGAAGAAGACATTAGAAGGTTTCCTCCTCTCTTTCTTTGACTCAGACATGTTTCCTTTGGGACTCTGGGAGTGAAGCCAGTGCCCACGTGTGCCACATTTTGACATGAGGGTTGTTTTTGTCCTCCGTTCAAGGGCACACCTCCAGCAGTCTCCTGACTCTGACAACAGAAACATCTCCTGAAGGAAAGAAATGCACACTTTCACTCTATGTCCATCGCTCAGAACACACACACACACACAAACACACACATACACACACATACAGGGAGAGAGAAAGTGCTTTGCTTGCACTATGCACCAGAAAATGACTACTATAGCTCATGCTTCTTGACAAATGTGACAGGTGATTAAATGCTGTGTCACATCATGCTCAGAACGGAGGGGTGAAAGGAACACAGTCTGCCCACACACTCGCCAACAGACAGACAGTCACACTAATTGGTCACGTTACACAGAGTGGTTTCACCTTTTCATACAAACAAGTTGGTACTTTAACCTGTCTCACCACAGAGGCATTCATTAAGTGAGTCACGTGATCTTTGAATGGCACTACCTCATTGGCTGAAAGTCCAATCAGGAGCTGACAGAGGTGAAGGGATGCACAGATTCTGCTTTCAGAAAAGGTCAAAGGTCAAAGGACGTCAAGGTTCAGATGTGAGGACGACTAACTTGCATCCTTTATAAAACAAAACATCTGGTTTAATACAGTTTAGATTAGAAATAATATTTCTTGATTAATTTAGTTCCGTTCTACTCGTTTAAGGGTTTTTAAATTTAATTTTCCATTAAAAAAAGATGCAATTTCTGTAAATGTTGCAATGAGTAACTACAGATTTATTTAGAGTGGATAATTTAGAGTTTTATATTTTAGAAGGTCCGGGAAAAAAAGTCAAAAAATGATATAAAATAAAATAAAATAGTTGCCTTAATCCGTTTGTGACATATTTTCTGGAACTATTACTGTAAGATGGAAGTGCAGACAGTCTGATCACAGGAATGAAATAAAGGAACTCTCTTCAGAAGGACAAGTGTAGGAGTGACTTCTGGGAGATTTTTGACTTTTAGGAGAGGGTTTTTTCTTTTCTTTTTCTTTTTTTTTTAAGGGGAGTCTATCAGAGACAGATATGTTTTTAAAGTCAGTTCCTGTCACCTGTCAGCTGTAATGCATTTTAAGGCTTTTCAGCACAGAAATACATTCAGTTTTCTCAGGAAACTTGTCACTGCATTTATTACCTCCCAACAGATCCAGTTAGAAAAAGACTCAATGAAAGGTGCAAAGCTGTTTTGACCTCAACGAATTGTTGGAATCAATTTAAAAGTTTTATTCTCACGCTAACATAAATCATTGTTCAGCAACACAGTTTAATTTGTTTGAATGAATCTTTATACCCCAATAGGGAGACGTTAAAAAGATCTGAGAGGAAGTTTTCTTTTTTTCCTAGACTTACAGGAGAAATTGATTTGAGAACCTTTTTATTTTTTGTCAGAATCCACAATGCACAAACGTATTGATTAACTACATAACCCTTTGTCATCTCCAGCTTCTCGTTCCTCTTATTTCTCTCCTCACTTCATCTCTGCTTTTATTCTGTACATGTGTCCTCAGTCATCTGTCCAGCTGTTGACCAGTTTTTCTTTACTCACTGTCCTCTTATAGTACCTGCTCCAAAAATATTCATTGACTCAGGTCTGGCACTCTCCTTTAGACTTTTCTTAGGCGGTGAAATACAAACTTTTCAAGTGTTTTTAAAAATTCTTAGCAAAAGATGTTTTGAAAAATGTCAAAGTGAAATTAAAAAATAGATATTTTTTTGTCGTGCAGTTACCATGTGCAGAACTGTGAGCTTTCTGTGTCACCTGAAGCCATCTGGAGCCAGACAGAATAATATGATTACAAACTACTTGGACGCTGTGGAAGATTTTGACACAAATACCTTAATGACTAACTGGAAACATTTAGTATATGCACTATTAGAGTGTATGTCTGTGATTTTATCTCAAATTCAGTGGTAAGTGTTGCACATAATGAAAAACTGATCCAAGAACCCAGGTTGACCCAGGACTTCTATCTTTTTTCAGATATTTATCCATCTGACTGATTAGAAGCTTGTATATCTCATATATCTTTATTATACTGTTGCCTTGAGTCACCACAAAAGATGAGTGTGAAAAGACAGGATTGATATCCGTTAGAGGATCTGACCTTTAGGGGGCTCAGCTCCTGAGCAGAGTGTACCTGTCAAATGAGTCCCTAAAAAAGATTTTGCTCTATCATAAACTGCATGTAAATAAATCTATTTCTATAAAAGTTTCTTCTGTTTACAAAAGTGTAAGTGGAACTTCAGAAATAACTACTTAACTAATGGTTTTTGTGTATTTATATTAACAATTTTTAATGATTCTATAACCAGATTAATCTATGTGTCATGGTTTGTGGTAGAGCAGGACCCAAGTGCAGAGGATGGAGACAGGAACAGGCGAGGTGGAACACAAAACAGATTTATTGAAGTCAGGAGGCACAAGTCAAACATGCTAGGGATGCAACATGACGAAACAATAGGGAACTCAACAGCGTGTATAGGGAGGGAGGTGATTAGGGAGACGAGACACACCTGTGGAGGATTAGTGCAGGACACAGGAGGAGGAACACAGAGGAACACGGGCATGAACTGGACACAAGAAGGCAGGACATGACACTATGAGCATAAATAAGTTAGCAAAATATGAATCAGAGTTAAAACGATCATGTGACAGCAAAGCAGATACAATAGAAAACTGTTTTAGTCTTTGAATCCTGTGGAGTCAATCTAACACATCATGCAATAAAGTAAAGGTTTCATTCAGTCAGATCTAACCTCTAGTCTGTGCATCAAAGCAGGTTGGTCTGAGATTAAAAACAGCCTTAAATATTATTTCTGTCCTGTCTTATTTAGAATATGTATTAACAAAACAGCTATCAATTCCAGTTCTCTACTGTTAGTGGCCCTCATACAGGAACTTAATGAGACCTTTTTCTTAAGCTGTCACATTTCCTTAGATATTTGCAAATTGTTGACTTAACCGTGTCAGGATCACAGATTAAAAGTCCTCTTTAAAACCTGCTTTTGGATGTTTAATTTGCAGCTGATATCTGGTGGTTAACCTCTTGACTCCACTCTCTTCTGCTGAATGTTTTTGAAGATGGTTGCCTGCACATAAATTGCACTTGATAAACTCGGTGAAACTAATGCTGACAAAATGTCACACTTTGACACAAGCAGGAATCATTTGTAATGATCCTTTAGGCACAATCTCATCATGACTTATGTCAAAAGGCTGTAAAACTCTACCTCGCACATAAAAACAAAAAATAACCTCTCAGCTGAATCCATTGATTTGCCAACTGCCCTCAAGCTGTATATATTTATATATTTGTGTGTGTATACATATATGTGTGTGCTTCATTCAGAGAGAATAATGACAGAAGGTGACAGAATGTCCGGATTGTTTTCACACAGCCTCCCTGGTGCAGCTGAAGGACTGTGGCTGCTGCTGCTGACTGAGCACAGTGAAGGCAGAGACAGCTGCTCCCGTAGCAGGAGAGGAGATGTTAGTCCTTCCTGACACGTCTGCCAAGATTGCAACACTGCACAACCCGCTCTAACGTTGATGCTGCATGCTGCCAGCTACTGTCCAGGAGTTCTTTACATCACAAATACCTGCTGTCACTACCCAGTCCTGTTTAATTAGGTGCTATAGGAAGCTGCTATTCTCTGTCACATGTCTCCGAAGAAGCTTTTTTCAAAAAATCTAACATAAGTCATGCACTGTGACCGAATGTCTTAAAAAATGGTTTAAAATGACCACTGATTGGTAAATACGATTATTTTTGTAGTGTTTTGGTGTCTGTCTGTATAATAAGTCTGAACTTTAAACCACATGAATTAATATACTTGGTTACATTACTAAAATAAATTAATTAGTTTAAAATTATTTTCAGCATTGAACAACAGAAAGTCAAAGGAGATCAATTATCCCTAAAACAAAAGTGATAAAAATCGATCTTTACCTCTCAAGGTCATTTTCTGTTAACACTCCTACAGCTGAGAGCCAATAACATCTCTCCTTTGTTCTCTCTGGATAATGAACAATTCAGTTTACAATTCAAGAATCCATAAGTCACACTTGCTTTTATGATTATTTTATTCAGTATCTGGTTCCAGAGTTTAGCTAAGCTTATCTCTTGGCTATAGATTTTTACTGTGACACACATGAATGCAGCATTATGGAGGCAAACAGGGAATCTGTTGACAGAAGTAGATGTTGATGCTTCACCCAGTTCTCATTGCACCATTTGGGTTGAACACAGAAGAGAGGAAATATCTAGAGTGTCATCGAGTTTGTCATTTGTAGCGCCGGCAAAGGCGTTACTATCTCTGAATTCTGACCTCTGGTTCATCACAACAATAACTCATCTTTGTCCCAATAACTTGGATTAAAATGACTCTTTTATTATGTTGTAACTAGAGGTGTCAGATTAGCGTGTTAATTACGATTAATTAATTACAGCCCTAATTAACGCGTTATTTTTTTTAATCGCGTTAATCGCATTTTTAATCGCTTGACCGTTTGCATGCAGTCTGCCGCTGCAGTGATGTGTGTGGCTGAGCTGGTCTCCTCGCGGTGTTTGTGTGTCACTGAGCAGCTCTGTGAGGCTCAGAGCCCCTCACTTTCAGGAAGTGATCACGTGATCTACGCATGACGCCGAGACAAAACAGCTGATGGCCATAGCGGTGTTATGAAACCGGCATCACCTTGTAGAGCGCTATTTATCTGAACCTGCTGCAACAGGAAGTGCAAATTAAAACGACCTGCTCATTTCACGAGCTACTCGACCGGAACCGATGACCACCGTCAGCCCAGCACAGCTCTGATTACACGTAGCTGTCAGCCGGTTCGGTGCGCGACCGGCCGGCTGACAGCTTCCACCGCTTGTGGAGCGCCGTGCTGATCACTAGTAGTAGCCTACACTGAGTGATCTGATGGACTACAACGGTTTATATTCAAAGTAACAGCGCGACGTGGCGCAGCGCTGATCGCTGGTGAATTTCAGCCTTAAATATCAGCTGGTCCGGTGTGCGACCGGCCGGCTCACAGCTTCCACCGCTTGTCCAGCACAGCGTTGACCACTGGTTACCAGTAGGCCTAGTACACCGCTGGACTGGCGGTGTTATGAACCGGTCCAGTCAGCGGTGCCCGATGGAAGACATGGATGTAGTTTGGGGGGGGGGGGGGGGGGG
>SSNR01000080.1:358533-444560 GCA_006937965.1 Callopanchax toddi
GGGGGGACGTGTCCTCTGCTCGTTTTTAAAGTCAGTTTAGAGTCCTGTAGTTTTTACTGTCTAAAATAATGTTGCTCTATATTAAATGGATTCTGGCTGTTGTTTTTAGGTGTAGGGTTGATATTATGGCTCTTTTTAAACAGTTCAGCCCTTCTTCTCCACCTCCTCCCACCCCTGTATTCAAGTTGTGTCCCCCCACCTTTGAAATTTAAATTTCATTCTTGGTGGAAGATCAAATCAACTTTATTTATAGAGCACATTTCCTGCAGAGCAACACATTGTGCTTTACAGCAGATAAAACAAACTAAAATCAGATGAGGGGTTAACAGAGCTGCTGCAGACTGAGTCCACTGACCAAAGTAATGGTTGCACTGGGACTGAATCTGTTCAAGTCTGTTAAACACAATAAATGACTTCATAAAGACACTTTATGTTGTTCTATATCAATCTACTGGTCTGACACAGTCATTTAATGAATTTAAATGACAATAACTCAAGAGGAGGGCTTTCTTTAGCCATTTCTTTAGATGCGATTAAAAATGCGATTAATTAGATTAATTAATTACAGATCATAATTAATTAATCGCACAATTTTTTTAATCGCATGACAGCACTAGTTGTAACCTGAATCAACATTCCTTCCAGGACCGGTCGTGTCGGAAGACTCAGAAGATTTCCTTTAATTAATAATTAAACTTAAAGAGCATATATTAAGTTCTTTTTTTTTTTAAATTCTGATAAAACTCTGTCCAAAAATACTATTTGAAATGTTTATTGAGGGTATTTTGTTTTACAATACATTTTTTAAACCATTTTTCTAGTCAAAAGTGCCCCTTTTTGCAAAGCTTCTAAAAACGCTTTTTTTTTCATATGTGGACCTGTGACGTCAGCTAAGGGAGCTCCTAGCTAGGTGGCGCTGCTTACAGTGTTGTCAGATGTAGATAAATAAAGTATTTGTAGGGTAATTTAACACTCTGTACGATCAATAATCCCATAAATCTGATCATTAGAGCCCTTTGTTGTGTGGAGTTTGTGTAACAGATGCTTGTTTTAATCATTGTGTAGATTTTTTAAAGCTAAACTACTTTAACATCTCAGACTGGCACCGCTCTAGTCTGCCAGCTGCCTGCTCGCTGTCGGCGATGAGTTGTTAGTTTTAGGTTAGAGCACTCTTTAATCAAGTCGGTGTGAATTCATTTTAATAAAAAATGCTAAATTATTATGTTTATGAATGCCAATCGCCAGTCTGTCAGGACTCTGAGTCAACAACGGGACGGCTTCCTTACCGGTATGGTGACTTCTGTTTGGAGACGAAAAACCCCGGCGGTCCTGGTCTAGTCCAGGACTGGATGTGATGGAGTCCCACATACCGACGAAAAACATTCAGTGTGACTCTAAACATGCGCCGTTACTTCGATCCATTCACCGGAACCGCTGTTAGCACGCAGCAGCTAACAAGAGCTAACCGCTGTTAGCATGCAGCAGCTAACAGGAGCTAACGGGGAGACTTGAGTCTCGTTTCCATGCCAGGTTTGGTACGGTTCGTGGTGGGTCGTAGTTCGGTACCGATCAGCGATTTCATGAGAGCATTTCCTTCAGGTGTCTGACCCTCACCTGGCTGGCGGGGTACAGTAAATCCATGCCGTGAGGCTCTCCAGAGGGGCTTCCCGTTCCCAGCGGCTCCCAAGAGGGGATTCCCAGCGGGGTTTCCAGCCTGACCCGACACTGTTTCGGTCAGCCTCGAACCGTTTAGCTGCATCCTGTGAAACTTTTTATAAACTCTTTCATTTCTTAACAATCCACCTGAACGCAGCTCAATGTTTGGAGCTCTGATGATCAAAACCTGGTGCTAAACGCTGGTATTTTACCCAGACCCAAGTGAGGAGGTGGGTCACGGACTACAGCTGGACCGACAGGGTACAGCCTTACAGGACTGATTGTTTTTATCTTTTTTTTTTTTTATCTTAACTAAATAACTTCTCACTATAGTAATAAAATAATAAAATAACGGCACTCTGGGGGTTTGTTTTGCTCGTCACAAGTAGTGATCAGTGGATCAGTTTTCTATATAGAGAACGAACGGTCTCCCTGAACTGTCGTCACTTCCGGTTTGGTGAAAAAATTGACAATTCTCACAAAAACGAATCCAAGAGCCTAAATAAGCTGAATTTGTGTAAATGTTTATTCAGAAAAAGTTTCTATTATATTTCTCTAAACATTTGTTTAAGGGAGTGTCTAACTTAAAATATGCTCTTTAAGGACTCTTTGATGTCTCATTCTAAAAAGACACTACCTTTAATCCACTGTCCAGAAATGTCTTAATGTGATTAATTCATTTTCTTCCAGTATTAATGAATGTTGATGTTGCATCAGTATTATTTTATGTTCCTACTTTTGCTAAAAGGTTAAAGCATATTAATAATCCATCTAAATTTCCTGGGTTCCTTAATGACGAGAACCACGTGACTTGGTAACTCCTTCCCATTGGGCCACGCGTCCAAAAGTTTCCACGGTCAGACTTCCTGCCTGGAAGCTACCGAGTTCGGGAGTTCTCGTTCAGCCAACAACGAGAGAACAAGCCCTCCGTTTTCTCCGCTACACGGTGGGCCTTGATGCCGACTGCCCGTTTGGGTATTAGCCCCAAGCAGTCGAGGACAATTTCCCCCGGCTAGAAGCCAGACACCATCCGTCTGCTTCTGTTCACCAGCCATGGGGAAAGCCTGTTAGCCTCTGCACCAGCCGATCATGGAACAGCTAGACCGACTCATCAGACACCTCCGTGCCTTCGGTAACTTCACGTCACCGGGGACCAGACCGGGTTTCGTCAGGTTCTCACAGCCTACCGACGACCCTCAAATCCACGCCGAGGTGATCCCGGGAGCGGTTTCAGCGAGGTACCAACTCCGATCTGGTAAACCGAGGCTCTTGATAAATAACACTCCTTTCAAGTTAGGCTCAGTTCCCCTCATAACTAGCTCCGACTCCCTAGAGATAGTTAATATCTCACGGGCTCTCGTCATTAACTCTCAGCTTAATAACAGCAGAAGAAGCTCGTAAGATGCACCATCTACCTCATATCTGTCTGTTCGTTCAATCTGTTTCTTTAATAAAATAACTGTAGTCTAAGTCTGCTTCTGGGTTATAACTTCCAAATATAACGTACGTAGGTCTTCCCTTTGAATCAAAAGAACCTAAAGTATCCTGCATAACAATTAGGTTAGTGAAGGTAGCTAGCAGTCGCCAGCATAAAACCCACAAAACTAAGCTAATAGCCTTGCAGAAGTGTGTCCGTATTATAACAATAAAATCAGGTTATATTACGCTACCATACCATAACTATATTACCATAGCTACAATTAATACAGAAGTCTAAAGGCAGCAGCAGCTTCCAGCAAGAAGCACATTTCTATTGAATCTGCTGCTATAAATCACTCCTAAGTTCACAGACAGAGCAGGAATTTATCTGTCCTGACAGAATCTCTTATGATCACCATGACATGGTTGGTTTAAACTGTGCCTCTCAGAACACAATCAGCTTGTTCAGCTGGAGATTTTCAGAAGCTTGTCCAGTTGTCCATGGTGTTCCACAGGGCTCTGTCTCAGCCCCCTTCTTAATTTTTCCACCTCTTTACATTTAAGTTGGATTCAAACATATTTGAACTGTGCTCTATGGCCACATATGTACATTTTATTTTTCTACCATGTTTAATGTAGGAGGTGACAAGTTGACAATAATGTTTTGCTTATAATTTATTACATAATAATGTCTGGACAGTAAACAGCATTTTAATGGACATTTATACACCCTCACTGTTACTTTCCAGCAAGAAAAAAAAAATTGTGTTGTTTGCAAACTATTCTGCACTGTAAAAAGGAAAAGTTGATCCAACAAGCAATTGAATTAAGTTTTCCCATTTGGAACTTGGAAAAACTTAATTCAATTAATAATTTTTAGAGTGTACAGAGAACTAACATTAAGATATATATAATAAGGGCAAGTATTTTAGTATTTTGTGCTAACATAAAACTGATTTAGTCTCTGAAGTCAGTCTGAAAAGCAAATAAAAGTGAAACAAAATAGCGTTAGAAGGCAAAAACCTTAACAAGCGAGTACATAAGCATAGAAAATAAGGTATTTTAAAAGCAGAAAACAGCTGATGTTGCTAGTTGTCCAGTCTGTGGATGAGTCTCTGAGTGTTTATCTAAGAATTATTACCTCTCCATGTGTGTTTGACTTTGAAGCAACAGGATGCTCATAAACACTGCTAATCCAGGTTGATGTTTATGTGAGAGTAGCTTTCCTCAGCAGAATGTAAAACACTGACTGTAAAACAGTCAGAATCCTTATCTGTGTGCTCCAGTTTGGGGAAAGGACATGGTTGCAGCTTGTGTTTGCAACAAGTCACACTTTTGTTGTGTGTAAACTTAAAGATGGGGGTTGAAACACCAACACAATATTGGAGCAGCAGAGCTTACAGTAAGACAGCTCAATGCCTCCAAGCTTCAAGCTCTGCTGTTGATTGATTATTGATTAGTTAAAACGCTCTGCATGAACACACAAACAGGAAGTCTTAATCCATAGCAGTTTGTTTTGTTCTTCACTTTCCAGCTGGTTTAGTTTCATACGAAATTTTGTTTCAAGGAAGAATAAACTTACATTACTGACAAAATCCACGAGCATTCACCTCTGGTTTGCATGTTTTCTCTCAAGGTAGACAAACAGTTGTGTATTTGTTCTTATACAATTTTTCCTGATGTTTTCGGAATATTTTAAAGCAAACGCTCTTTTAAAACTATTGAAATCCATAACAAACCCTAAATAAAAAATTTGTTAAAAGTTCATTTTTATCCATCTTTGGTGAACAATAAGAAACAGTCTTAGTTTGTCTTTGTTCTTAAAAAAACCTGTTTAAATGGTTTAGTTTCTCTGTTTATTTGACTAAAACTCAGAATATCAAACCATTATTATGTTATAAATCCTACTTTAGGCTTTATGATGTCTCTATTAATGGTTGTAGGGGTGATATCACCTTTAGTGCACCATTAAGGTGTTATTAATAATAAATGTACATGCAACTGATATTAAAGTTTTACAGTAAATGAAGAAATTCTCTGCAACTGGTTTGTGCAACAATTAGAGAAGACTTAAAAGTTTACAATATTTATGAGATAAAGATGATAGATGATGATTGGGGGATATGATCATTAGTTTAAAAAAATAATAAGGCTGAAGAATTTTTAAAAAGCCAGAATGAAGCACTGAAGAGAAGATGAGGAGAGACAAGTTTCTCTCAGAGTGAAAACTCAGGTCAAAACAAGAAATAAAACCAAAACAAAAGTGATTAAAAAAGAGAACAAAATGTTTCTCCACAGAGCTTCATTCTTTAGAGCAAAGGAACTCCTCAGGAAGTAATCTTGTTCAGGATAACATTTCTAAGTCAATATGAGGCATGTTGAGTTTCCAGACCTGCAACACCTTCTTATTTTAAACTGATAAATAAAAAAATGTAAAATAATTAGAACTGTTCTCAATTTATAGTGAGAATAATGTAATTTAAGGACCACCTCCCTGTTGCACCTCCCTAATCATCCAATGGGTTCTGATAATTGATCATCTGATAATTCTGTTTGTTAACTTGACATGCCTGCCCTCTTTTTGTTAAAGCAACAGTTCATTTTGAATCTCATTTTTCATTTTCCTCTGAGATGCAGCAGCTCTAAGGAGACCATTAATGCCGCAAACTGCAGGTGTTTGAGACTCTGATTTTTGTCAGAACTTAAGCAATCTGCAGATATTTTAGGTACCTTTAGATGTTCACTTGTGAGTCAAGAACCAGTATCAAAAGTAAAAAAAAACCAACAACAACAACAACAACAACAGAAAACATACGAATAATATGTGAATTCTTGAAGAAACTTAAATAAAAACAGGGTTTTTTGTCATGTACAAATTAAAGGAATTTTCCATTATGACTTTTCACAAATGTTTTACTTGTATTTTTACTTTATGGAATTTAAATTGACAGGGTCAACTAAAATGTTCATACACTTGATGAAAAGTGTCCTGGCAGAAAATTATCTTGATGTTTTCTGTTTTTACAAACATTTTTCTAACAGTCTGAGATAAAAATGGTCAGAAACAGGAGGCCAGAGAGCGTAATGATGGTTAAATTATTTCTTAAAATAAAACACTTCCTGGCAACTTCAAACCTAATGAAGAAGCTGCTCAACAAATAAATACATTTTGAATTATTTTTTTTAGTTCATGTTGTGGAAAAATCTCTTCGGCAGTTTCACCACAGTAATTTTTTTTTCAGTGAAAACAATTATTAAACAGGCCCCTAAAATCACAGCTCCGGCCCTGGACCGTGTGAGTCCAATAATAACGTGACCTGTGTGCGCGCGCGCGTTTGTGTGTTTACGCTGGCGCTTAAGTACCTTGGACAGCGCCATGCGCCACAGAGCGGAGGAACTTCCACTGAGCGCCTCTTTTGGAACCTTCCTCTTCTTCTTTTCAGTTTGGAGTAGTTTGTTCACCTCCTCTGCAACTTCCTTCATGACTTTCTCCTCTACGTGGATCTATTTTTTGGGATAAACCCAGCTTTTCCGGCCGGGGACGACGCAGCGGAGCCACGCCGCCCTCGGAACACCGAAAGGCGGGATTCCCTCTCGCCGTCTGCTCGCGTCCTCGTGCCGGAGCTGGAGCGATGCCCGGGGCAGGATCATGTGCTCCAGCCGCAAGATCCTGTGGAGCCTGCTCCTGCTGTCCCTGGTGGAAGTGGGGCTGGGTGTGGCGAGCATCGTCCTGGGAGCGGTGTGCATCAGCTGGGTCCGGGGGGAGCACCAGCCCCAGCAGGGCGACGCGTCTCCGGTCTGGAGCGGACTCTGTGTGGGTGATCTGACCAGCTCATGTCCTCATTTACCTCCAGTTAGGGTGGTCTCAGTCAAATTTTAATTTAACTATTTGTGTTATGTCTAAGAAAATGTTGAACCCATAGAATCCAATATAAAGAGAAATCCTACTTTAAAGGAGGTTTGATTGTTTCATAATGACTCTGTGTTTCACGTTAAACATTTATAAAATACCATATGTTACTCTTTTTGTTTGCTTAAAGTTTGCATAAAGACTTAATTGGTTTGCAAAAACTTTAACTTTAGGACAAACTTCTGTTCTTCCATAAGTCAGACTTTTTAAACCTTCTAGTGTTGGAAAAATAAACAGACACCTGTCATTTACTCATAATGTCAAAGAGGCACTCAGCCTGCTGCACTCGGACCTAAAGATTGTTTTTATTAATTCATGCTTGAGTTGCTCCTCAGTGTTCCTCAGGGTCAAAGCTTTATGCCTAATCATCTTCTTAGTCTGCCGTCTCCTCCTGTTACAGTCATACAATCAGATTTCACTGCTGTGAGATGAAAAGTTTGGTGTCATAAGGAAACATGTTTAGTGATCGTCATTATAACCAGTTTGAGTCTTGAATCTGAACGTCTGATAAAGTTTAAAACTGCGCATTAGGAAGAGAAACTAAAAGAATAATGCAGGTTTGTGTTTAGTGTGAGTTTTGTTCAAGTCAAAGTTGTTGAACTGTCTGCTGCTGAGTCAGCATCCACGAGAATAACAGCTGCTGGTCTTCTGGGCAAATTTGATTTGATGTTCATTTATTGACTGTTGACACGTGATGTTCTAAAGCTACAGAGAAAAGTAATTAATATGCCTGTTTCAATTGTTCAAGTCAGCATTTTAAAAGTGATGACACAGTTGTTGGTAGAAATAGAGAACTATGTGGCCGTTTGAATGGTCAGGTTTCACTAAAGAGCAGTGTTTTGATATTTGAGGTCTAACATCTTGCATCCTTTTTCCTGTAGTGAAAACTGAAAAGAAAACAAACAGAACTTTCATGTGATCTTAGTTTATTTTCAAACTGTTTTACAAATAGATTAGACAAAGAAGAGGAGGCACAAGGGGGTTGAAACATCTCTAAAAGCTGCTATGTGCAGAAAAACTTCAATACTTTTAGACAGAAAAAGATTAAAATATCAAAAATTGAATTAAAATATTTTACAGTGAAATTGAAATCTGACAAAAGTGATATCATATGGAAACTATAAAAATAAGAAACGGCAAACTTCCTTTTCCCCAACCATTAAATTGGATACTTTTAATTAAAAAAATGTCTTAGAAATCATATAAGTTAAATAGTTGAAGTTTATAGATTAATTCTTCCTAATAAATTTTCCTAAAACCACAACAGGTTGAGAAAATAAAACACATTTATTCTCACTCCTCCTCCTATCCGCTCCCAGAAAGCTGCCCTGCCAGCAGAACACACCCTGCTGTTCCAGTTCAGTCTACATTACTTCCATCCAGGACAACGTGGCTCCGTGCCACCGCACTATTTTTAGAGAGAAAATACACGTGAGAAAAGGAGGATTCTTCTTTCCTGCTTTCAAGGCTGCAAAAGGAGAAAAAAAGAACAAAAATATCACAGTTTCCTGAGCATTCATTATTTTGAAGATAAAGTCTCTCTGGATGCTTTGGGGCTTTTAATTAACCCAGTTTTTGTTTTTTTTAATCCTTTCCAGTTTCTGCTCTGTGGGATGTGTGGAGTCCTGTGTGCTCGCAAGAGGACGGGTCTTATTGTGAGTAAACTGGATCTTTAAAGTGTGTTTTGTTCCTTCAAAGACCAATTAGTTTCTTTTTCTTTGTTTTTAACCATCTGTTTGTGAACCACGCAGCAACAACTTATTCCTGTTTTAACAAAACGTAAAACTTCACAACATGAAGTAAACTTTGGGAGCTTGTAGCTCATAAATGTGCAGCAGAGATGATCCAGCTTGTTTAGTCTGAAGAAAAACAGATTTTATTTTATTCATGGAAAAAGTTTTTATTGTAAGGTATTTAAAATCATGGTTAGAGTTAATAATATTTGGCTTAGCTCCAGTACAAGTTTCTTATTTTTCTAAAACCTATTTCATACAGAAGAGAAACAAGTAACCATAAGCTTTCTGTCTCAGCCTCTTCTTTGAACTTCAGCTGATCTTTTGAAGCTCCTGATATTTCAGAACCAGTTAAGTTCTCCAGCTTGTCTGTGATCAGTTCTAATGACATCAATTTCTCTGTCCTCTTTCTAAGTAGTGCACTATAAGATCATTAAATTGTAAAGGTTTACTCAAAGGTAAAAAGCTCAAACTGAACAGATCTGATGCAGAAACAGCTGTCAGTCGGATTTACGGACCCTGAGCTTGTTAAAGTAAAAACAGAACATGCAATGAAAATAAATCTAAACTGATATAGAATGAAGCAGTGGAAGCATCAGAGTTCTTGCCACAGCCTTTTTTCTTTATATGTTTTACTGCTTCTCTATATGAAGTGACTGAGAATGTATCCTTGTGGAACTCCACATAATATTAGAAGTATTTAAAAAAAACAGCAATAGGATTGGCTTGATTTGAAAATGTGTACCTTTTGTCAACATTGTTTAATTCACATTTTTATTGCTGTTAGGTTTACTTAAAATTAATTTCTTATAATGTCATCATTTCTCAAAAATCTGTCAAAACCATGTGAAGTACAGGAGTGTGTACTCCTAATCCTGCATGCTCTATATCAGATATACAACACACACAAAGTCAGAAAAGTCTGAGGACACTGTAAACACTAGACTGTGTGTGTGTGTGTGTGTGTGTGTGTGTGTGTGTGTGTGTGTGTGTGTGTGCGTGTGTTTTCCTGCAGGCAGGTGCCACAATGTTTCCTGAAACTGAGTTTTGAGGAAATCACAGGAGAAAAGCAGTCACCTCTTTTCTCTTTCTGTCACTCTTTGTGCCTCCGAGTCCTTGTGTTTCTCTCTCTGACTCTCTGTCTCCTGCAGGCAGGGAACTAATGATGGATCAATGTCAGTCCAATCTGCTGTAACAGAGACATCTCTCTGTCTCTGCCGATCTGTCCCTCGCTTTTGTCTTTCTCCTCGTATCTCCTCCTCACTCCGATCCATCTTTCTCTTTTTTCCTATTCAGCCTTATCCTCCCTGTCATTTCAGTGCTCTCGCTCTCTCCATCCTCCTCATCTTCTTCCATTTCCCTCTGCCTCTCTCTGCCTGTGGGGTGGTGATTGCATTAGGTGGGTTTGGCTCCGGACCCCTGCCAGCCGATTTCCACACTTCTCTGGGTAATGACTGAAATCTGAGCTGCTCCTTTTTCCGTGCGGTTAAAGGCACTAACGGCATCTGTACTGAGAGCGCTGAGCGAATACCTGCAGTGCAGACAAACACGTGCATTTGAAATCAATAGAAAGTAGAAGTGGATGGTTTTATTGTTTTGATTGCCGAGTAATGGAACATTCGGATTCATCGGGGATTCGTTTAATTCTTAAATTGGATTTTGAGTTCTCCTTCGGCTCGTTAAAGTTCAAAATGAGGCCATCAGTGGGCATTTGATTGATTTGATGAATTGAAATCTCACCAATAAAACTCAAATATATTAAATGCAGCAAGTGAGTGATGCAACTGTGTTCACGAGCTGTGCAATATTGCTGGATAAGCCAGTCAGCTTTGAGACAAATCTAATTTTCTAATAAGAGATGAGATTTGTTGTGATTTATACACATCACCATAGTAACTGTCTAAAAACAGTGAAAGGATAAAGATGGACGCTCAGAGGTGGTTTTTGTTGCTCCTATCTACAGTTTGACAGTTTGCCTACTGTTTTCTCGATCATTATATAGCATGACTGTTAAGTTGTGTTTATCTCTGTGTTTCAGATGATCCTTTTCTCGGCGTGCTGCATCTGCGGACTGATTGCCGGGATTCTAAACTTCCAGTTTGTTCGGGCGCTGAGCAAACGGCCGAACCCGATGCAATCGATCCACCTGGCTGCCATGACTCTGGCTTGTCTGGGTAAATGAACTAAAAACAAATCAAACTGCATAACACGATGATGCAACATGACACAGCTCAAACGTGTTGTTAAAGGGATTTTTCAGCCATCTTGAAGTGCGTTTGTATGTAAAGGTTACAAATAATGGCAATAACTGCCTGAATGGCCTCTGTTCTGATTTGCAACAGAGGCTTCTCTTTCTTTTGGTGAAGAATAAACATATTTAACCTTTGATAAACATGCTGCTTTTTAGTTGTTGGAGAAAATAACTTATGGGCAAACAGGCTTGAAAATATAAAAATGTTGGCTTCAAGTTGATGGCTTCAGCCAAAGCCGCAGGGACAAAGCATCAGATTCTCCTTCTCATATAAAACATGGACATTTCTGTTGAGAACAAGAGAACCGAGATACAAAATCTAATGTTGTATTGTGCTATATCAGTAGCTCAAATATGCCAAAAGCAAAAGAGTGTGAAAAACGTTTACATCTGACAGAACTGAAGGGCTGACTGTTGATCCTAAAACAGCTCCAATATCCAACATGTCACTGCTGTCAACTTTACATAGCAGTAAAATTCCTTTATGCTTGTAAATAATCACAGAATTTCATGTAATCATGTAATGCAACATTGATGAAAGTTTAAAGTTTTATTAAATAACTTCTCGTGAACTGTTATGAAATTTAGGAGAATGAAGCTGTTTTCAGAGTAGCCTTTAGCTCATCACCCCTGTAGTTTTTAAACTCCACTTCTCTGAACAAAGGCTGTTTAAAAGCCATCTACAGTGGCAAATATAATAATTATTAATAAAATGTTTGTAAGAACACACGTCAAAATGGACAAAAATCTATTTAATGTCCACAGCAAGGCACAGACTGTCATGACAAAGGACTATTGTAGAATATTTATCTATCTATTAAAGAGTTTTGCTCTTACTCCAGTAAGACTTAAATTCAATGCTTCCATGTGTGAAAATAGCTTTTTTATTTACATTTTTTCCAACATACAATATACCCCAAACCAACATAAGTTATACATCAAATAAAGATCAAAACAGAGCAACACTGAGAAAAGACATCAATAAATAAATAATTTAATTAAATTACAGGGATAACAAACACGTAGTTAAATTTCCTTGTCATGGTACGGAGAATCAAATAAGATTTGATTGTTTTAAGTGAATGAGTCTGATCTCTTCAACCCAGGATTTTTCAAACCTTGATATTTGCATTTTACTCAGTAGTGTAATTTTTTTTTCCCATCATTTATGACCTGGTACCAATTTTCAAGGGATGGTGCATTTGGATTTAACCATTTATTGGTGACTGCTTTCCACACAGATAAACTTAAAATTCCAAATACCTTGACTCTGTATAAGTCTATTGAATATATACAGCCACATTTTTTAAAATCATCCCATTTTAAAGGCATTTTTATGCCTATAATTGCTTCCATCTCTGCCTGAATCGAGGTCCAGAATTTTTTTATCCGATGACATGACCAAAACAGATAAAAATGTTGTGCTCCCTGGACACCACGATCTCCAGCAATTAGAGGGCCAGCATATTGTTCGCTTTGGGCGAGCGAAATAAAATAATTATTAAGCGTCTTCCAGCCAAAACATCTCCATGTATTGGAGCTAGTAATTTGGGAAAGCACGGTTTATTTTCAAGGGTTCACTACCTCCTGAGTATTGTTCTCTACAACAGATTTGCTAATTAACTGTCGAGTGGAAATGGAATTCTCATGGTGTCATCACATTTCATTCGCTGTCACTTCCACCTAATGTGCTGTTAAAGGACTTCTTTTTCTTTCACATATAAAAAATGTCTTAAAAAGAAAAAGGGTAAGAGCCTGTGGGATTGGTCCTTTGGGGATTGTGGATTTCTGTGTATTAAGCAGAAATGTCCTGTTTTCTCAGGGATCTCATCTTGTACCTTATCCACATGGCTTACCTGTCGACTGGCCAGCTCCGAGCAGCAGAGGATGTTCATGGAGAGGGAACACTCCCTGCATCACTCGCATGAGATGACAGAGAAGGTAAAAAGAAAAGATAATGATTTCAGAAAATTTCCACAAATGCACAAAGGATGCTATAAAATGTGTCTCTTTTGCAGGAGATCCTTGACAACTCCAGTAACGGCATACCTCAGGTCTCTTACAACGGACACACAGCAGCATCCCCATGACGATGACTCACTAACAGAGACGGTTTCTGCAACATTTGTTGTCAGACGGCTTGTAGTTCACCCAATCTACAAAACTGTATCCTGGTTGAAGGTGAGCCTTTGGGACTTTTGTTTTTCTTCCATCAGAGGATAAACCACATGAGGACATCTATTATTCTTCTGAGTCATTATGCAAACATGGATTCGGAGATCAAGTCTACAACTCAAACCAAAGCCTGGAAGTTGAACTTTTTGAGTGAAACTCTATCTCAGTGGGATCGTTTTTACAAGCTGAAAACAATGGATTTCATTGGGCCAGAAACCTTAAAGTGATGAGCACAAACTAGGCATGCAGCTATTGAGAGCTAATGCTTTCTCCTTGTCTTTATTCAACTTCTCTGTCTAGTTCCCGGAATGCAGACTGAGAAAGCCAAACTGTATCTGACAATGAAATGCTTTGACATGAACATACAGTGATGAGTTATTATATAGCAATGCTTGTATATCAGGTATCTATAAATTCAAAATATTTTTATAATGCTTCTTATTAAGGTAAGTCAAATAAAGTATGGCTAAGAGTGTGGTGGATTTTTGCATTCGTGACATTTTCAAACTACATTGAGGAGATTCGTTCGTATGGTAATAGGACTTGGATTATGTGGATTATAAGTGATGACCTTTCTCCGTATGGTGGCTGGGCTCATCCTTGGAGATAAGATGAGGAGCTCCAGCATTAGACGAGAGCTCAAAGTAAAGTCGCTGCTGCTTCTCATCAAAAATAAAGTCAACTAGGATGGATGTCTGACCAGGATTGCTTCCCTCTTGAGGTTATGTGTCATTGGGAAAAGACCAGAAACAACTTCCCTCCTGGACCTGTTACCCTCATGACCAGTTTCATCTCCTTTATCAAGTCAGAAACTCTTTCCTTCCATTAAAAGGTTTGAGATTATAAAAGTTTTAAAAAGCCTAACATCTTGATCAAACACTGACTTACAAACAACACTGTCAACATCATAATCGCAGTGCAGGGTTTAAGAAGTCGCTGCATTCTCATGAGACCACAGTTTAAGTTAACAATGCCTCTGGCAGATGAAATAAATCTGTTTCATGGCTCCACTCAAACCTGCAAGAATGAAGTGCCACGCACAGCAAAAGGAGGAACAGCAATAAAACGCTGCATCACACAGTCTCACACAAACACAACAGTGACTTGCTGTGAAGATATGCCCCGACAGCATCAAACAGCTCATTTTAAAATTATTTTGTTTTTGTGCAGCAACGAGCAGTGGTGTCGTGTGTGTGTATACGTGCACATTTCTCTATGTGTTAACTGTTTCCCATCACAGCAGAAGCCGCTGGGAGCTCGTGCTGTTCAGGAAACCACGTCACTATTTATCACCGTGACAACAAACAAGAGAGGGGGGCCATGACGCCCCCGAGAGCACCAAGATCTGCAGCTTACCCCATCAGTGATACAGAGAGGAATGCTGAATCATACCACCTCCTGTGGTGCTGCGCTGTCAGAAAACAGTAACACTAGATCTGTGTGTGTGTGTGTGTGTGTGTGTGTGTGTGTGTCTGAATATGTGCGTGTGTTTGAATGTGAGAGTGCATGTGAATGTGCACTAGTTGCATTAACTGACACCGCAGGTCACCCTAATGATCTTAATGTGAGGAGGATACAGAATCAATGAGCGCCCTTTCCAAACTTACCCATGCATGATTTCAAGATTATATAATGATGTTATGTCAATAAACAGTCCGTGATTTTAAATACTTCAAATCAGCAATGGAGCTCTTTCTTGATGGGTTTTTAATAATTTTGTCTTCTGTAACATCAAACAATTGAAAAACTAATCATAACTGAACGCAAACTGAGTCTAAGACATGACAGATGGTCTTTAAGAGACTAAAACATCTATGGACGAGGTCTTAATTAAAGGTCTCTAATTAACTTCATAAAGTTAAACCCATTTTAGGGAGTTTAAGGTGTTCCCCAGTGGCTGCTATTCATGGAAATTACAGTTTATGTCAGCAGAAACCTGTGTTTTTTTCCTTGGACCTCTTGTGAGATAATTGCTTCAGCAACTAACAGACAAAATATTTATCCCCCCACACCCGTGGCACTGTGATAACTCACAGTGAGCAATAACAGTTTTACTACACTCACTAATGAACTTTAAAACACTTTATAGGATTATAAATTGCATTATTTTTGGTTTGTTTTCTATTTTAACCTAAAAGTTGACATTTCTTTGTAGCTATAGATTTGATCAGAAAATGGTAATAAAATAGTAAATCTCCATATACCGGTACTTAACATGAAGTCTGAATTTGTGCGTTTATAGAGTTGATGATAACTTTGCAGGCACAGTTCAGTCTACAGGTGCTTTGGGTTTATTTTATAGTAATATATGCATGTTGCTTAATTTTTTGTTTTATTTAATATTTTTAAATATAATTTAATTGAAATAATAAAGGTGTTTGATCATTTATTTCATTTTCCCACGCTGTAATTACACCTCCTGAACAGCAGAGGGCAACAAAAACCACATCATAATTTTAGACATTACCAGCTGTGGGCCTTCCTCATAGCGGAAGTGGTGACTTGTTTGCTTTCCGGTCCTCTGACAGCATGGCGAACTTCGAGCATGCTGAAGACGACCCAAAACATGTGAACATGTCCGGAGAAGTCCCCGCTGCTCGCCCCCTGGTCAAGCCGGATCAGATGGCCCACGCACCGTGCCAAGTTCCGGGTAGCGTCCCCAGCTCAATCCCCTCGTTTGCGGCCGCGTCGGAGCTTCTGTCGGCTCCGTATTCGTGTCTGGTTCTGAACTCCCACCGGAGACACATCGCCCTGGCGCCGATGTATCTGAACAAGAAGAAGTCAGGGATTCAGGAGGAATTGGACGCCGAATTGTTAAAGTTTTCTCAGAGGTAGACAAACACTGACAGGATTACTAGGTTCATCCACATGTGTTGTTTTGCTGCAAGACTTTTACCTCGTGAAACGTCACCTATATATATAGATCAAAACCGCTTATAAAATAAAGGATGTTTCTTTCATCAGTACACTTGTGGTTTATTTTATTTGGGAAGATGAGACACTGCACATGTTAATCTGGACTGACTAGTTTTTAAAGTTTCTGAATTCTGTAGTTTTGTGAATCGTGTGAGTGATAAAAGTATCACTTGTATGTTTCAGTTTGTGTGTGTGTGTACTTTAAGGCAAAAAAGCTGCAGAAATAATGTGTATTGGTGGTCATATGGCCTCTAAATTATGACATTTCAAGGACATATGTAATAATGACATTTACATAAATTATAGATTATTGCAAAGTAGGAACATTTTTATAAGTTTTATTTTCTGTGATCTGTCGTGCAGGAAGGCTAAATCTTAAAGTGCATTTCTCACAGTTTGTTGTTTTTGTGTTTTCCAGTTTGAATGGAGTACCATTAGCTTACGACAGCATCAGAATACTGGGCAAACAAGGGGACATTTACAATGACAGTGGCTACATACACATGGACATAGAAGCCAACTTCATTGTATTTCAGCCCCAAAAGGGACAGAAGCTCCTGGTGAGATTTACAGGTTTTGTTAGATGCTGTCACCTCTGTTTTAGAAACCATTTTTAAACCCCATAAACAAGTTAAAGTTGATTTATTTTCACAGGGTAAAGTAAATAAACTCGGAGCGAGTCACGTAGGCTGCCTCGTGCACGGCTGTTTCAACGCCAGCATCCTCAAACCAAATCTGGTCTCCGTGGAAACCTGGAGGGATGCAGGGCCGAGGATCGGGACGGAGTTGGAGTTCAAAGTGATGGCGCTTGATGCTGATACTGTGGGGGTTCTGCTGATCAGGGGACAGCTGGGTCGGACCAAGTGAGTGTGTGAGATGAGGTGGTGTGTGTTGATGGGACTTGATGCAGAACTAAGGAGTATTTGTAGTTATTACCTCATTGTGGTCAGTTTTTAAATTATATGTGGGGGAAATTAAATATAACCACATGAGCTGCACTTTTTTGTGTTTGATATTATTTGATCTTTTGTTTTAAAAGAAAAAGATGGAAATTATAGTGATATGTTGAATAATTTCTATTTATGTCAGGATTATCTGCTTCACTCACTAACTAAAGGATGCATAGTTTTAATTTTTTAAAGTATTTGTTGACAAACGGTTTTTTAAATTGTGAAATATTCGTAAAACTGGAACAAAAAGAACAGTTTTTACCACTATAAAATAATAAAAGATCTCAAACTTTAAATCAGCCATATTTGGATATTAGAGATAACTTTTTCAAGAAGGGCTTTGGTCTGTTTTCAATCGTTTATGTACAACTACATTTGACAAAAAGGCACTTTTTTAGTTTGGGGTTTTCATCATATTTCAAACAGAAAACTGACCCACATTTTGGAAAAGATTATGATTTAAAAAACAAACATTCATTAAAATTCACACAGAAATTAGAATTTAAACGTTTATAAAAGAACTAGTGTTGTCACAGTACCAAAATGTCAGTATTCGGTACCGATACCAGTGAAAATCCACGGTTCTCGGTACCAATTTTGGTACCAAAGCAATACAAAAACATGAATTGAAGTAAATCAGAGGTCGCTGGATGTTTTTATTTTGCTTCATTTTGACTGACGGTTAAAAAAAAAATCGGGTCATAATCTACTTTTACCCATCACTTATTAATTTAGAAATTATAACAATGACATTTTCAGCAGCATTATTTCATTCCTTTTAAAAAACATTGTTAATTGTTCCTCAACTGTTTCATCCTCCACTGCGGTTCAGAGAACCAGAGTGTTTAATTAAGCTGCAGAGGATCACGTGGTTCTGATGTTAGTTGATCTTACACTGGGCCCAGTTCAGCTCATAAATCCAGACTGATCTAGAGAATAAACCAGCTGATCATCAAGTCTTCATCTGTACAACTCTAAAACCTCTCCCCATCTGAGCCTGGAGCGCAGCACAACGAGCACATCCATTACGCACGAGTGCCTCTGACTGCAGCATTCATACGTCTCAGTTCAGATCATAAATCCAGACTGATCTAGAGAATAAACCAGCTTGGTTGAACGCTCTCGAGGTTCTCTGAACAGTGGCGTTCCCTGCTCTGGACTCTGGATGGGGAGCATCGCATCAGGAGTCCGGAGCGCTGCGCATTACGCGCAATTGCCTCTGAGTGTAGTATTCATATGTCTCCTAACTACACAGCTGATCACAATATTGCATCAATAAGAGCAGTTATACCATTTGAAGACATGAACAGACTGTGATTTAACTCCTAAATTGTTGTTTTCATTAGGTTCAGAGATGCGGAGAGTGACAGTTGGTCTTGTGTGTGCGCGTGCACATTGTGTGTGTGTGTGTCTCCAAGTCAAAAAACGTACACAATTTTCAGACCCGTTTTTGCATGAACAAGTTTATAAATGAGGCCCCAGCCGGTGTCTATCAGCGGTCACGCAGCTCGACAGGCTGCTGTAGCGACTCGCCAATACAGCTCGGTCTGATGGCACGCACACACACTCTGACATGAAACAGGTGTGTGATTTTAATTTGTCAAAATGACGAAAATGATCAGATAGCGCCGCAAGAACCGGGTCGACCCGCTGGGCGGTACTACCGGTACCTCATAAATCCTGGAACCGTAACATTTAAATTGTTTTAGTACCGACTTGGTACCGAAGAACCGTTTTTTTTTTTTTTTTGACAACACTAAAAAGAACATTATATTTTTGTTAACAGCATAAATGCTTTGATAATGTGATTTTATCATACAGAAATGCTATCAGATGTTTACTTTTTCAAATCAAAAACATTTATTTAAATGTTTTTTTTTAATTTGAAGTGCTTCATTGCAGTGAATTTTACATTTAAAGTTAAACAGTTTTAATTTATTTAAACTTTTGTAGCCAATCATATTGCAGTAAAGAGAGGAAACGATGTAAATGTTTTCCTAGAGCTCTGACCTTTGACCTATTGCTAACCCTCCACTGATTGTTGTATTTTTTGTCTTTGTGTGTTTCAGGGTTCAGGAGCTGCTAGCTATAAGTGAGAGTTCAGAGTCCAGCGTTCCTGCTGACCAGCCAGGACTACAGGAAGCAGAACCCGTTGCCGAGCCAACCCAGGAGTCTTCTGACAACACGCCCAGGAAAAAAAAGAAGAAGAAAAGAGACCATATCAAAGAGGAGGAGACGGAAGAAGAAATAAGAAATCCTCCCAACCAGCTGCTGGACTTCAGCACCACATCAGAGCTGAATGGAACAACGGATGAGACGAACGGTGGTGAGAAAAAGAAGAAGAAGAAGAAGAAAAAGGAGAAAGATGTGAAGGAAGAAGAGGTGGAGATGGAGATCCCTGTTGTGGAGAACTTTGGCGTTCCTTTTAATGACAAGCCAAGCAGGAAAAGGAAGCATGAAAGTGAAGATCACACACCAACTAAATCCAAGAAGAAGAGAAAAGGTGACATTGAGCATAAACAGTCTTAGATATACTTTGTGGATTCCTGTGAGCAGAACTGAGACTGAGCAGATTGACTCAGAGATCCTGATGTGCCTTAACGACTTAAACATCTTCGGAATGATGATTTAAATTCTGTTGGGCTCTTTTAGATCAATTCAAACTGAAGATCAAAGATTCAGATGACATAAATCAGTGGTGTAATTCCACAGGCTGCCTGATGGTGGCGCAAAACCACCTCATTTAAACACATCACCACTAGAAAGCCTCACAAGACTAATAGTATCTTTTTCACTTTGGTAATAAAAACTGATTTCTTCTGCTGCATATTTGCCATTTTTAAAAATTTGCTGAGAAAAAGCAACTGGGATACTTTGGATCATCTCCATTTGATTCCCAAACAAACTGACTTTAATAAAAAGTAGCTCCATCACAGTGTAGCCAATGAACTCTTAGTGATGACTCACTTCCTGTTTTCTGTGTTTTATCTCCCTCGACTGAGAACCACAGCAATGTCAAATAAATATTTGATTCTTAAACCACAGTTGTGCTTGTCTATTTGTTAGCAGGGTTTTAACATTCTGGATGGGTGTGCCTGAGAGGTTTTATTAGAGGTGGGGCATTAAGAGTCTAAATTAAAAGTGATAAAATGTTGAGGCCGATTAATTCAGGATTTGTGGACTTTGAGTTTGTTTTCTGTGTTTTGTGCTACCCAGAGAGTGCAAAGTGATGAGGTGCTGAGAGACGGCACTAATGATCTGTTTTCTTTACCCTACCTCCACACACACACATCCTCCTGCATTTCAGTGGAAGTCTAATTAGCTGTTAGGTGCTAAGAGTTGGAGATTATCAGAAGCTGCCTTAAAAGGAAAGATAAGAAGCTTCATTTAACTCTGCTTATCTTCAGGTGTCACTCTCAGAGGATTTCTGCTGGCGTAATACATTTATTTTACTTCAGATACTTTTTAAACTACATTTATTAAAAAAAATCTAATGATATAATAAACAAATGTTACATTTGAAATGTGTTTTCTATATGAAAGTAACCAGTCAACACAAATGAGTTTCAGTTGTTGAACTCTGAGTAGCGTCAGGCCTAAAAGCAGGAAAATGACACCTATAGGTCACGCAACACGACGTTAATTCCTCCAAATATACATGTGGTTACTGTATTTTTTTGTTAACCTTCACACTGCCCTAATTTTGGGGACTTGTTTTTGTTTTTTTGTAGTCATTTGGAGTCAGTTTGACCCCCTAAAACAGTGCGAGGGTTATAAAAAGAATAAGAGACACAATCATCTGAAGTTTATTCACTTAATTTGTAACACCTGGTGAAAATGTAACATGTGATTTAAATAGAAGTCAAGTTAAAATCTGTGAAAAGGAACAATGACCAATTATTATCTTACCTATAGATATGAACAACCTCAGTTTGGAGAAACAGTGATTAGTTCTTATTGGACAGATGTGTGTGTTTATAGGTGAGGAATACTCAAATAGTTTGTATGAATAAGTGTAAGTGGGACATTATGATGCAATGACCTGTTCATGTAAATATGTAGCCAAATGAGATTTTTGAGATTAGGTTTGCTTTAAGACGTCTGTAATCCGTTCTAGTTTTTGGCCCAATTCAAACAACTTTTTATAGAAAACTATTTAAAACATTTTATCTGTTCAGTGTTCACTTGGCCATCAAACATTGTTTTCATATTGAATCCAGGATGCTGTGAAAATGGTGAATTGTTCTAATTAACTTTAATATAATAAAATATTTAAAGATTTTTGGGCATTTAAGTGATAATTTGTCCCCCATGTGTTATTACTCTCTTTTGGCCAATCGTAACCCCGACCCAGTTGCACCTCTCCTGCACCTGTACCTCCTCCCTCACTCGTCTCCCATTTATCTTGTCATCCCTCCCTCCTATCACTCCCTCGCTGCCCTGCTTTCCCTCTCCTCTCTTCTGCCTCCTCCTCCCACTTGTCTGCCTGATTTATAGGAGGCAGTGTGCAGTTCACACACATTCACACACATTCCACTTCTGACACCAAACGCGCCACCCCCACCCTCCTCCCACAACTGGACTCTCATATCTACGCACGCTCATTTATCTTCATGATTCTGTGATGAAGAGGAGAGGAGGGAGGGTTGGAGATATAAGACAATAAAGCAGGAGTGTTTGGTTGAGTCTGGAGGACGATAGAAGCAGAATCTGGAGTGTGTCTGTGTGTGTTAACGTTGGCTGTGGGTCTCTATCTCCTGTGTCAAAGTTTCCAGGCCCGGCGGCTCTGACATGAAAGCGTCTGTGGAGTCTTTAATGGGGAACAAACCTGACGCAATCCTCCAAGTTCAGAACTCACACGTACAACAGCCCATGGCACACATTAACCGCCTCACTAACGCATTCACTCATGCAGACCCGTCCACAACCCTCAAATCCCCTCCTTCCTTACACACCCCTGATGGCCAAGCCTAATTAGTTATGTGGTCGTCACCCTGCTCGGTCTCGGAGCCCCAAATGGCAGCAGGTCATAAAACCCTAAGTGTTCCACCAGTCAGGGACGCACAACCGTGGTTAAATCTCCTCACAACACGACTCGAGCACAGCTCACATGGATCAAAGTCCATCGCTCACAGGCCAACTGACATCTATGAAATCCCTCAAAGGTATTTCTGAAAAGCTTTTTGGCACTTCTGCTTTGCATTTCTTATTTTTCATGCTCACTCACGTAGACGGACTCACACAGAGTCAGATGGGATCAAGGATCAAAATGTTTCCCAAGGAACCCGCATGTACAAGAACACACACACTATAACCAAGTAAACGTTGAATTTGGTTGCTGAGGTGGATTCCCAGCATTGGTTTCCTTGGTACCCGACACCCTGAGTCCTCTGTAACCTTAGTGAAGACAGACAGGGGTCTTCTCTACTCTCACACTTTACTCAAGGGATTTGTGTTCAGTGTGCAGGTCTGTGTTTTCTTCTCATTTTAATTATCGAGTTAAAACCTCTTGGGCCCATCAGTCAGTGTTTTAGGGTGAGATAAGAGCAGATTGGGTTACATTCAATAAAAAAAAAACACCCAAAGGTTTGATCATCTGAGATCAGCAAGTCAGCTAAGGTGTCCAGACAACCAAACTACACAATCAGATTAAGCCTTTGGCTAAAAAAAGACAAAAATAAGGTTAGTTCAACAGTGTGCTGCACAGCGGGGTTAATGTTGGCTATTGCAGCCGCTACTTTCACTGTTTGGCAGCAAACATTTGGTTTAAGCAAGTTTGTATTGTTTGTCGTGAAGATATTTCACTGAAATCTGCACAATTTAGAGAAACACTTCATTCTTTTAAGTGGGCTGTAAAAGTCCTGCCCACTACCCTGCACATAAAGGTGTTTTCATGCATAAAAAAAGAAAAGTATTATAGCCAAATGTGTCCTTTCCTGCTGACTCCAAATGTAGCCTATATGCTCTCAAGTGTTCATTGAACATTTTTAATAATCAGATAATTGAAAATGAAATAATATTTACACATCAAAGGCATACAATGCAGTTTTGGCTTGTTATTAGCACCCCCTAGTGTCCGTTTTAAATCGCTGTGGTAAAAACGTTAGCGTTGTCTTTGCTCAGAAACCCCTAAATCTAACTGTTGAAATGTCTCCTCAGAATTCATTGCTTTCTACTGGAGCGGTTCATCACTCATTCAAAGAAATCAGCTGTGTTCAAGCAGGGAGAGATTTAAAAAATGCAGAAATCATGAGCTAAAAACACTCCGGCGCTAGCATATCAGCTACATACATTGGGTTAGCCTAACCCTCATGAGGTACGTGGCTTTGTTAGACTTCAGGGCACCGGACCAGAAACTCAGAAGTTGCAAACGTGGTATTCTGGACACAAGCAGCAGATGGGGCTGAGTGACTTTTCATTAACCCTGTAGGGTCAAATTAGCACATACTGGCTCAAGAAAAATATTTAAAATATGAAAAAGTTACATAGTGTGCCTTTAAACATCTGAACATTGCTCACATTTTTTAAATATCTTATTTTTTAAAATTTATCAGACATGCTTTCTGATGTATTACTTGCAGTCTTGCTCTTGTGTGTGCGTGCGTGCGTGCGTGCGTGTGTGTGTGTGTGTGTGTGTGTGTGTGTGTGTGTGTGTGTGTGTGTGTGTGTGTGTGTGTGTCAGCACGCTGTGGTCAGCCAGCCCAGTGAGATTAATATGGTTCTGTATAATAAGGAGGTAATGGGAGGCTCATAGGCGTCTAGACAGTGTTCAGAATAAACTGTAACTCCTCCACCCAACACAATGAGGAAATATGGCAAAGAAAGGACAAAAGGTAAAAAAAGAGATGAAGTTTGTTATTTTAATCTTCATTATTTTATCATAACAGCATCAATTGCAGAGACAAAGCTAATATTGAAAGAATGAGGCAACATCAGTTGAGCATACCTCTGCTACAAGAGCTGAACCATAGTGATTTAGATCTAATGTAAAAAAAAGAGTATTTATCATTTCTGATGCCTTTTGCATGTAAATCAAGAGGATATCAGAGATGTGGAGAGCAGAAAGAGGGTAAGAAAAGGAACACACGCAGTATGTCATCAAACCTGCAGCTACAACCTTTCAAAACCACAGAAAAATAAATACGTCAAGAGAGAAGAAGAAAAAAGACCTCTGGAACTGGAAAATATGATGTCATATTTAGTCACATAGCTTTACAGAACAATACCCAGGACACAGCTTAAATATTTTATTATTCTATTTTTATGACGACTGTCGGTTTGCAGAGCAGAGCTGAGGGTACCTATAGAGAGAGATTCAAAGAAACCTGGGTGGTCGATGGTGCTGTCGATGATGTGTAGCCTACATTAGAGTGGATTTCTGGAAAAACACTTAAAAAGTCATTGACACGGAGATGAAAGAAGCTGTTTTTTCTGATTCTGCAGAGGTTTTCGTCTTATTGACAAATTTTCTTTTAAAGAGTACCGAAAAACTAGTGGAATATCACAGTTAATGTTAAGGTTCTGTTTTGTTTCAGTAGCCAAACGGAAAGATTAGTTTGGTAACTTTGACAAAGTCCTGATCAGTCAGTGATATTGCTCATTGTATAATTTCTGGTTCCACTGAACACCGATCATTTCACACAGACAGAGGTGAAATTGGAAACTCGTGAAATAATAAAGCTGCATTTTCTACACATTCAAGAGCAACAGTTTTTGCTATAAGCATACAACAAATCACTTTTGTCATTTTTGGGCATAAGAAAACCTTGATTTTAATGATATTTTTGTGTTGCAAAGTTTCATCAGTACCTGGGGGTGCAGGTGCATGATTACTACTGCATTTGTCTATTTATATCCTGTAAATTTAAACCATTCTGTACCTTTATTAACTGAGTGGGAAGCTTTTCTTGGTTCTTTTCATAGCAGTGACAGATTAGGATTTTTTTATATGTTGACAAATGCCCCCCCAAAAAGAGCTACAGATTGTTTTTAACTCTCTAAATGTAAAAATCTATTTATTTTGTGGAATGTTTCTGGCTGATGTTTCCTCTCTCAGTGTGGTGGACCTCGCTGCGACAGGCTGAGGCAGTCAGCACTGGGTCTAGCTCTGCTTGAAAACATCTTTGGAGGTGACAATTACAGGTCTATTTGACAGGTGAAACTATTACCAAATTCAAGAGGGTGTCAAATCTAAATCAATGAGTTTGGATAGAGACTGAGGTTTTGTCAAATATATCATCAAGCCTATGGGGTGATGTATTTTCCAGGCTGTGTCACCCCCTAAAACCACCAATGCCTAGTTGTATTTATTCAATGGATAATTTTGGTTTTCTTTATCTGGATCCAGTCACAATATGATCACTGAAGTCAGAATGGAGACCATTTAGAACTAAGTTAGCAGTCAGGATAAGGAGTATAGGTTTGTTACAGGAAAACTAAAGTGTTCTTGTTTCTTCAGTTTCTGCCTTTTTCTCTGTATTTTTCAGTCACCTGATTTAATTCCGTTGTTGTCAGATTAGTCGTCACTGTTCCTCTTTCTCTTCCTGCATCAATCGTTAGAGTTTTGACCTTGGCATCATACGGTATACCTGCCTGCAGCCTATAGGCACAACACCACATTACGCAGCAATCAGTGAAACTATCCTTCTGGTGCCGCAGTTCTTTCCCATGATGACACACATGAAAGATGAACACCTCCCTTGCCGTTGCAGCTGGTAAACAGTTTCAGGGAAGAAGCAGTGAGAGATCAGAAATCCCACTGGGAAGGTAAACATTCTACTGTTTGTGTGAGAACAGGTGATGTTTCTCTTTTATGCTCTCCATGTTTCAGTTTGTTAGCTTTTTAGCACCACAGGCAAACAAGCCTCAAGTGTTTTTAAGTTTAAAAAAGGGGGAAAAACACAAATCAACAGATTTACACTCAAATGCATGGGGATAAAATGCTTAAAGCATGCATATATATCTGCCATTTATTATAGTTATCTTCATTAAAATAAAAAATGTGAAGGAGCTGAGTATTTTTAATGAAGTATATGAATTTTTAGAATATATTTTATATAGAAGAAAAACAGTAAAGAGTGGACAGCTGTCTTTAAATAAACACAGACATTTAAGGCTGTGTGTGTGTGTGTGTGTGTGTGTGTGTGTGTGTGTGTGTGTGTGTGTGTGTGTGTGTGTGTGTGTGTGTGTGTGTGTGTGTGTGTGTGTGTGTGTGTGTGTGTGTGTGTGTGTGTGTGTGTTTTACTGGAACTGTGTTTGTGTGCCTCTTTGAGGGTTTTTACTCTTTATTTAAGACCAATATTTACTAAGTAGCCCCAGGGTGAGATTACCTCATATTCTACCGCCCAGCTGTGCTTTCTCAGCATCTCCACGGCAACCAGAGGAATGTCCCGTCACATCTTTCTGCCTGCCAGAAAAACGAAAGCAAGATAAAAATGAAAGAAGATGGAGAAGACCCTCTGAGTGTGGAGTGTTTAAAGGAGACAGTCTTTCTATCTGAGTCACAGCCACACAACGTTTTAGAAGATTTTTTCAAAAGATAAAGACTTTTTTTTTAATAAGGGATATGAAGCTGTTATTAGTGCAATGATGACTAATAACTTATATTTTGGGACAAAAATCACAATTGTGTACCCAGCTCGGCTAAGCTCACACTCACATTCCTGCAAGGTTACTAAAACTAACGTTTTCTCTTTCTAAGAACTCCTGGAGCCTGAATTTAACCTCATGTTTCTCTATAAAGGAGCATTAATAAAACTCATCACAAGACTCCTGATAATTGTTGATTCTTTTTGGTTTTTATAGCAGGAAGTGTCATTTCAACTGCAAAAAGAATAAACCATAATGTGGGTATTTACAGTACATCAGTATTATATGGGTTAACCTTAATGTGCTTATTTAAATGACTCACTCATCTTCTGAAACTGCTTTGGGTCACGGGGGTTATGGGCTTTAGTGTGTTGCCCAAGGACACTTCAACATGTGGCGGGGAAGCAGGGATCAAACTACCAACCTTCCCATTGGCAGACAGCCATACTGAGCCATTAGCACCATTTATTTTAATCAAACTCTGCATAAACATACAGAAACATACACACACACAGAGAGAAAAATACAAAGACCGAACCAATACTCATCAGGAGAGACAATGTTGCAGATTGGTGACAAATTAAACAAATTTTAAAAAAAACTCTTACTCCAAAAAAACGTATATGCATTAGAATGTTACACTACATGTTTGTAAACCTCTACAATATTGCATGAGACCTTTTGTTTAACTTGTTGTTTATGCAAAGAATATCCAAATGTGCTGCAGCAGCAGCATAACCCTTCAGTTAAATGGTCCATGCAAAATTTTAGAGGTTCACAAACAGATAATATATTACAATGCATCAGTGCAGTTTTGAGCAATAGTTGTTTACTGATAAATTAGCCACTAATCTGCAACAGTGTCTCTCCCCATAAGTATTGCTCCAGCCAGAGGACTCCTTCCAGACTAGTGGATATGGTCCTACGCAGATGAATACATGACAGAACACCACTTCAACATGACTGACATTGTTGCTGATTTCGATAAAACTGGTGGAGCACCTGATGCTCTAGCAGCTGATGGCTACGAGACATTTGGAGGCTGATCTTGCTGCTAAAAGTTCTGAGCCATGTCCATTTTTGCAGCTTGATTGCATTAACAAATATTTTGGTTGTTTGCTTTTGTTTTTGAAAATATTCTTGAGAATAAAAATTGTGTATTTTTTTTATGTGGGTAAAATTTTTAAGTATCACACAAAAAACAAGTTCTCTTTTCTCAAACTTCTAAATTTCAGGAATACAAATAACTATTTTATTGTCAGTTGTCATCATGAAGTTTTCCTGGATTACATATATTGCTTTTTTTTTAAAAATGACTTAAAATAAACTTTCTGATTTTTTTCTTTCTCTCCTCTTCCTGTCAAGTTGTAAATCCATGTTTGAACTCTTCTAAATTACAATCAATAATAGACTATTATTGAAGGAAATAAATAACAACCAAATATCTCCTGTGTGTAAAACATCAGATTTGTGTAAAGTGATGACCAGAAGCTTTCTCAGCAGCCTCTGCACTGTGGACATTGTCTCTCCATGGTAACGGACAGGTATTTGCTGTGATTTGCAACAGAAAAGCTTGTGGTGTGTAGTGACTGTCAGGGAATGCTCTGTTTGGTCTTCTCTTGGCCAGTTTAAGTGTTAAAGTGTCATTATTTAGCCTCTAAGGCCGAGTGGGAGAACGCAAACAAGACTGTGTGACCTTCTGTCAAGAGCCTCCGCTCTTCAGAAGCTCATTAAGGCCATCCCGGAGGACAGCGCATCAATGGCAGGACCCTCCGGCTCGCTCGGTCCTTTAAAGTCTCTCTAAACCACTCACCGAACCAGTAACGGGGGGATTGGTTTGATTTGAGGCTGGAGGAGACTTGAATGATGTCGCTGTGAGGTGGTGTTGGCGACTTATTAAAACAGCAGGAGAGTGCTTGGACTCGAGCCAAAGAGGATCTCTCCCTGCAGTGGCTGTCCGGATTTGGAGAAAGTTGGATGCACTTGTTGAAATCCTCCCGATTGACTGGATGCCTGGGCTATAAAAGTGACCTCTCTGCGCATCTGCAGATGAAAACTGACCATGGATGTCCCAAACCACCTGCAGGACTCCATGTTAATACAGTTTGTCGGTGAAATCAACCTGATGGCGTTTCCCCAAAAGTACGCAGGACCAAAGGAGCAGGTGGATCACGCTCCATCCGGTCCAAACACCCAGACGAGGATGAGCGACTCTCCATGGAGCAGAGAGCTGCAGGATGGCGCTGAGCCGCTCTGCGCAGAGAACCTGATGATGGACTCACCGAGGTTTTACAGCCGTGGGAGCCACAACAAGTCCAAACGGAGGCGGATCATCACCGGCGTCCAGCGACAGGCGGCCAATGTGCGTGAGAGAAAGCGGATGTTCAGTCTGAATGAGGCGTTTGATGAGCTGAGGAGGAAGGTTCCTACTTTCGCTTATGAGAAGAGGCTATCCCGGATCGAAACGCTGCGCCTGGCCATCGTTTACATCTCCTTCATGACGGACCTGCTGGAGAACACCTGAGGCACGCAGAGTTCAGGATTCACGTTATTCTATAAAAACTGGGAAAGGCTGATTGGTTAAACCGCTGAAGAAAACGTTGTGTGTCTTTATCTTCACCTGGAGTGTAAAATTCAATTTTTAAGAAAGGAAAAGACCTGCAGCCACTTTTAGGAATGTGATTTTTTTTAAAACTTTCCTATCTGGTCTATTTAAATCAACAAAAATATATATTTACCTGAAACAGCAAACAACTGAAGAACAATGCAAACATCTAATTAAATCTCACGATTTTCCTATATTTGTCTCTTAAATAAAGTTTTAGGCCAAATTCACTTCCGTGGTTCTTCATCGATGACATCAAATTTAATTTTAGCTCATCTGAAAAAAAGTAAAAACTGCATCTAAAACTTTCAAAGTGCGTCTTTTTTAATTTTATGGCTTGCATAAGAACTTAGGATGAGCGCTGAAGTGGAGAAGGAGGCGTTTCAGCACCTTGGAGAGCTACGGCCGCCTGCCGCACCTGGCCTTCTGCAGACAGGTGAAGCGACAATTCGGTTGTTTTTTATTTTAAAAAAGCAAGGTTTATTTATTCTTGGGGATCTTATCAGCAAACCACGCTTGAATGCAGCGGATTTGCATGGCTAATCCAAGTTTCTCTGCGTGAAACTAGGAGATCATCTTTGACACTGAGGTGTAAATTAAATATGGAGATCCGGACTGATAAACGCAGACCCTCTGCCCTGGACTGAGGACTTCTGGTCGTTAATGTTCTTTTAGAGCTTATTTTTTACCAAATATTCTGTTTTTATTCTTCAAATTTTCATATTTTATTATAAAAACTGTATATTCTGAAGCTTTTCGGTAAATAAAAACTATGAGGTGGAGTGTAGGCCCATTATTATTAATTCTGAACACAAACTTTTAGGTTATATTTGTTCTCTTCCTCTCCCCTCAGTCCACCTTCATTCACTATTTGCATTGTGTTCCTACGCCCTGAGCGACCCCCCGCTGCGCGCACGGATCCGCCCTGGGAGCTCCTTGGGACGGGACGGGCCATCCTTTAAACCCGAGCCGCGGTGCCGAGCTCCCGGCGGGGAGTCAGACACATTTAAGTGCATACCTCAGCTGACGGGGAAAAATAAACACCTCGGTCTGCTTAAACCTCCTGCAGGGACTACCTCCTGCGTTTCAGCAGGTCTGATGTTTTTCACCACCAAATATCACACCTCAGGCCCTGAAACCTGAAAACAGAGACGTTTAGAGGGAATGTATTAGTTATGTTTTATTTCTAAGAGAAAATAAGAATTCAAGGTGTTGAAGTAAAAATGAACTTTTATGAGTTAACATCATTTATAATAAGGACCTGAGAACTGCAGGAGAATTGAACCTAAACAAAAATCGCTTGTTTTGTTTGCTTTGCAATAAAGTTTAAAAATCAGCTTTGGGAATAAATAGGATAGAAATAAATGATTCTTGTGTTTGCACATGACAGGATTTCACCCCATGCAGCCACATCCTCCCACTTCTGAAGAACCTGAATGTTTTTTAAAGTTTTCTAAGTCTCCTTCTCTTGTAGTATTATGTTTCACCCCTCCTCACCCAATCACATAATCCTCCCCCAAAATCCTCCTGCGCGCTATAAGAGTTTGGGTCCTCCCAGCCTGGCAGACACTTCTCCCTCTCCGATGCGCACCAGATTTCACAACCCAAACCCACAGTCCTCATTACCTGTTTGTTGATGTTGTGACCACTTCATTGGATTTCGGTCACTGGTTTAAAACGAGCCAAAGCTTTTATTTTTGTTCCTCCAAAGACAATGCGGGAGGACGACTCCTCCCCGATGGACAGCGCGGGGAACAGCGAGGAGGAGAGCGAGCGTCAGCTGCCGCGGAGAGGCGCGAGGAAGAGGCGGACAGCGCGGAGGAGCACGGACGAAGAGGAAGAGGAGGGGGACTTGGAAAGCCCCAGTTCAGGCAAGAAGAAATCCAGAAAGAGCTGCGACGCAGGAGGAGGAGGAGGCGGCAGTGCCGGAAGCGGAGACAGCGAGGCCAGCAGCAGCCCCGGGCTCTCATTCGATGACCTGCAGACGCAGCGCGTCATGGCCAACATCCGCGAGCGCCAAAGAACGCAATCTCTCAACGAAGCCTTCACGTCGCTCCGCAAAATCATCCCCACCCTACCGTCCGACAAGCTCAGCAAGATCCAGACGCTGAAGCTGGCGGCCCGGTACATCGACTTCCTGTACCAGGTCCTCCAGAGCGACGAGCTGGATGCGCGAGGAAGCAGCTGCACCTACGTGGCGCACGAGCGGCTGAGCTACGCCTTCTCAGTTTGGAGGATGGGGGGCGCATGGTCCTTGTCTACTACTACGTCCCACTAACTGTAGCAGGGCTGTTAAGGATGAGAACGCAGGGTAAGACACTTTTACTGTCCGTCCTGCAAAGACAGGAGGTCAAAATGATGTGCGCACTTTACGCACAGGGTCCAGATGGAAGCTGAGAGCAGCCAGTGGTTCCAGGTGGCATACTTTGGGTCCAAATTACTTGAAAACCTAAACATTTACTCTATTGTATGTGATTATGTCAATAAACAGTACAAAACTCCACGGTTTTTGGTAAACAAGACATTACCATTCGCAAAAAAATGCATTATCTGGAGGGGGAAGTTTATGAAAACATTGCTTATTATATGGATATTTGTATAATTTTGCAGTAAAGATGTATTGAATTCCTCTTTCTTTCACAGACTTCCCAAACTGAAGAGCCAGTGGATCAGGCCAACTCCCCAAAAAGGGCCAAGAACAGCTGAGTCCCAGGATCAGCTGCTTCGCTCCAGGCCTCAGAGGAAAGCGTTTAAATTTCCCTTTGCATGGACTGTAAAGTTTGCAAGGGAGCACTTAGGACAGACAGTACGGATATGAAAAACGAGAGAGACCACTGCGACTATGAATGTTGTAAAAACAAAACGAGCCCCGATGAACTGCTCTGTTTTGAAACATGAGAGAAAAACGACAATCCACTCCACATTCCACGTGACAGTGTTTCACAGAAAATGAAGTATTTTGTATTTATTTTTCTACACAGGTATGAGATCCTTCTGCCCTTTTTTCTCAAATAAAAGTTATTTATTTTGGGGGATATCACAGTATGCTGAATGGATCTGGACTTTCAGCTCTTTCTTTGTGAGTGTGCTGTAAATATCTGATTTGTGCTTAATTAAAATGCTGATATATCGCTCATTTAAACCAGTTATCTGGAGATTCTTTTGAGTTTGAGCAAAACCATTCATTTAAAGACCTCATCAACATCATCGCCATCAACTAAGGGTGGATATAATCTTACACAAGAGTTTACATAAATAACAATTTGTCATTGTCTTTGAGCCTGTGGCTTATTTTCATCCCACTAAACTTAATCAAACTGAATGAAGCAAAAGAAAACATTTCATGTTGTTGGCATATTCAGCAGTGATTTCATGAGTTTGGTGGTCTGAGAAAGCCATAATGACTCTAGGGGTCTGTTTGAATATGGTGAATTTGGAGGACGTGATAATCTGTCCTCTGAGCCAGAGTCGCCTGCAGGTGCTGCAGCAGCCTAATCTCAGAAGATTTGACAGATAAATGGGGTGGGCAAGGGTCATGATGCAAACTGGTTGGAATCTGAGCAATTCTGGTAAAAGATTAATGATATTAATTACTCTGGAGTATTTAAAATAGTTAACATTTTCTAAGAAAACACATGCAAACAGTCTAATGACTTGAAAAAGATGCATAAAATGTTAGAAATCTTTATTTTTTGTGCATTTTCTAACATAATTTTAAAAAATACTCTCTTGTCAGATGGTTTGCAATGAATTAAACCAATCAAGTCAACTTGAATCATAAAAACGTTACTGAATGAGATACATTTTGATTTCTCCAAGATGCATTAGGGACCCTTTGAAGGAAGGAGGATGGTGCTGCTCGAGTGGCAAACAGCAGCAGTCGTGTTTGTATTTAAAGTCAACCAGTGTCTGTTCTTTTAAAGGAAGCTGCAACATTTTAATGTTGGCAGAGCTCTTATGAAAATGTTTTCTTCTGCCTTTGCTGAGTCATCATTTCTCTATTTTAGTGATACTTGCTGATTTGGACATCTCAGTCTCAAACACAAAAGGAGACTTGGACATTTGGTGAAAATCCTGTTATAAAATAATGGAGTTGGTCTGAGGGATCAGAAACAGATTCATGAAGAGAGGCTTGTCTCAGAGACTCTGATCCTCTCCGTCCTCTGCATGTTGAGTTTCAGTCGGAGGTGTCGTCTCCTTCAATGCAGCACAAATGAGTACAGATCAGCTGACTCTGGAGTCTATGATTTACCAGGTGATACTGGTTTGTATGTATAAGTGTTGTTTGTACTTTTATAGGTTGTGTACACATAACTCTTTCTTGTTATGACTACTGTCTGTGTACAAATTACCCCCTTGGGGAAATTAAAGTTTTACCATACCTTATCTTACCATTAGCATTTGGGTAAATGCAGCCATCTGCCTGTGATCCACAGATATGAAACTGGATCAAACTCAATTTTCCTGAAAAATATTGCATTTGTTAGAGATATATTTTAACTAACATGGTCAAATAGAGGGAACGTGAACCTTCTGGGAGATGAAGTACAAAACTTTACTCAACTAATGACAAACAAATTAAGCAGTTCATGTAGAACTGGGCTTCATGCTATTAGCATTTGCTAGCACCAAAGGGAGTTCCGTACCTCTCCATAGGTTTGTTGGGAGATGATTACAGGAGCATTATTGTGTTTTTGCATCATGAGTTGCGTGCAGAAGGTAAAGCCATCAGCTCTGACCTAAAGCCCCTGAAGACCGATGGGGGGAATCGATTCCCACCCTTAGATTACCGTGGCTGTGTTATCTTAAACTTGAGGCTGTTGCTCTGACACAGAGGAATGTCACCTCTGAGGCGTCCAAACACACACACAAACACGTATAGGTTATAAACACAAAGAGGGAGATTTCTCACGCCTATGAAACAGGGAAATACATTCCACACAGAGGGAGAGGGGTCCTACAGCTCAGCTCCTGCACCTTTTGATGTTTGAAAGTAATGGGATGACTGCTTGTTATCAGTGAGAAGGCATCTGGATCTCCAGTTTTAAGTGTGCTATGATTTATAGATCCTTTGATGACTGACACACACTCACACACACTCTCTCCCAACCATTAATCATGCTTTATATCACCTCACTTTTGGGATTCTCTGCTCTTAAACGGGTTAAAACCAAAGTTAGAAGACTTGTTCATCTTCTGAACTAATGATGGATTTCAAATGCTGAAACAGGTCTGAGTTTGTTTTAAACAGTCCAGCAGAACTTTAGCTGTCTGGGTTTGCTTCTCCCAGCACCGCGTCTCCCTTACGTCCAACGTCCCTCTGAAGTTCCCCATTACAGGGTAACAAGCCCTGGTTTACATTAACCCCCAACACCACAAAAAGACCAGGGGGGAGAGGAAGTCAGGCTGAGACAGACAGGAGGGGGGAGACTTGATTTGCAAGTCTGGTTTCCATTAGAGCTAATTATCTGTGTTTCATCTCAACCTAAAGCAGTTAGTGTGTATATGTGTGTATGCGTGTGTTAGGGCTTCATTTCACCTGTGATCTGTGATTTTTACCCATTCAGCTAAAATAAAGGTAATCAAACCTGAAACAGAATGAAATGTTTCTTTACATTTCACTTAACCCACATATACAGGTCAGTCAGTGGGATCAACTGAATCAGCCTCAATAGACCACAGTTTGCTTCAGCACATTCAGAAAGGTACAAAAAAAATGATCCAATGTTTGGCTAGTCTTTTAATTCATTTTTACATACAAAACCTCTTTTAAAAACTACGTATAGCATGAAAAACATTACAGAGAAGGTGGAGTTCAGATGCTGTAAAAACAAAGCATCCAGATGCACAAACATATTTCTGTTCAAACAAATGTAAATCTGACAATTTGAGATTATTATTTGTTCATTTTTAGAGAAATCCAAGGTTGTGTGTTCAAATTGTGAATTGTGTCCAGTTAGATGCATCAATGACACAGAGGGAGGGACAATTTTAAAGCAAGAAATGGAACCAGAGTTATGATCTGAAATTTGGAGATGTGTTGAGCTGAACACCAATAAGCTCTCTGAGGGATTTTCCTAACTTGTCACATGGATCCAGTCAAACCAAATATGAATATTGAAACCTCTCAAAAATGTCACACTCACCTCAGAAAGGATGATTTAAATTCACAAATAAATCATTATGTTTATGGCCAGAGAATTAGATAATATGCAACTAATATACACTCAAAAGGCTCCAGTCAGTAACAGGGATCTGTCTACTAGCTGTGAGATGAAATGAGGTTTAAAAACAAACTGTCAGCTGAACATTTCACAAACCACTGGATGGATATTTCTGTCATTTTGAGGTGGCGTTCTATCATTTATGCAGCACATGAACTGGTGACATCACTCAAAGCAAGATGAGTCACTAGCAACAGGAAGTTGTCCTCTAACTGGAGCAAAATACAGATCAGGAGATATGTTGCTGCAAATTTGGGAAGAATTAGCAGGTATTTAAAACATTCCTTGCTCAAAAAAGTTATGCCGACACGTACTTGTAAACCTCTGCAATTTTGTATGAGACTGTTTATTTAGTTTATGGTGTTTGATTTTGACTAAACATCTGAATTGCTACTGTATAAACACCTTAAACTAAACAGTTTTGTGCAAAATGTATCCAAATCGAGATGCTTAAAGAAAAATTCAACATGTAGAACTCTATAGAAATGACAAACATAACATCTATTTGGCTAAACAGCAATCAGCACACATTTCTAAAGTTAGAATTAGTGACAAAACTGGAGCTGCTATAGCACACACTGCATAGTCAACTTCAATATAACAGCACCATTTGTTACACAATAAAAAGTCAGGTTGATTGAGTTTTTTTCTCCACGATACTGTATTTAATTAATGTTTTCATTTACTGTTTGGGAATAAAAGTTTTTTAAAGAGCGCCTTGTTTCTTCCACAATAACGAGGACGTAAAGTGACAGAGGAAGTCAGGCTACCTTCCCCAGTTGAACCTATCAACATAATGAGTATTCATCCCCTGAGGTCGGTGCCAACTGCACCCATCAGTCTTGACCTCTGACCTCTCAAACTACCCCTCTCCCCTGAATGTAGTGACCCCCAGCTGGACCACAAACCACCTCATTCACCTCCACAAAATGCTCGCTCAGTCCGCTATGAAGTGTGTGCAGAGCACAGGGGGAGCACGTAGATTTGGCTCAGATGATGGAAAGAGCAAGTTGGTTAAGAAAAAGTTTAAAAAGACAGAAAAGAAAGAGGGGAGCTGAAGAAAGAAGGGAACAAACTTATAAGAATCCTTTGAGCTCTCCTGCCCACGGCTGTTTATCTTACAGATCGAGTTAAACAGAAGTCTCTTATGAGTCTCCACATACCAGACAATATCACAGTGGCCCGGCTTTACAAATATAAACACAGGCACTTATCAAAGAGCTGCACGGCCCAATCAAACACATAGACTCCTTCCCCTAACTTAATTTACTTCACTCTCCACAAAGTGCCTTTATTGGATTTAAGCTTTCTGAATTTGGTCTGAAAACGGGGGCCATTGGGAGGTCTGTTGATTAAGGTTAAAGAGGTTTTGCAGTGTTTATCTTATAAAACCACAGCTTTTCCTTATCATAGACTGATCTACAGACTATATCAAAATGCCTGGGGTCACACACACACAACATGGTGTGTGTTGTTTCCACAGAAAGAGAGGGAACATTGTCTGAGTCAACATAGGCCCATTCACAGAGATGTAGTTGGGAAATGCACATTTCCCCGTTGTGTTAATACTAAAGAGGATTGTTTTGACTAAGTTCAGGGTGACTTTGATTTGTCCGATACACACACACACACACACACACACACACACACACACACATACACACACACACACACACACACACACACACACACACACACACACACACACACACACACACACACACACACACACCACACACACACACACACACACACACACACACACACACACACACACACACACACACACACACACACAGATACACACACACACACACACACACACACACACACACAGATACACAGTTGCATCATCCTGGATTATATGAGGTTTTGGGGCTTTTCTCTGTTGAAAGCAATAAGCAGAGCACAGCCATGGTTTATTGGCGTTCCAGGGGCCCCTGTCATGAGTAAGTATGCACAAACACACACGTACATAAAGGAGGAGGGAGGGATGTCTTGGCAGCGTTGCAACTCCAGCCTCGGTCTAAGGGGAGCTTTGCTGGAAGAGAAATAGACATTAAAATCTGCAGCCTTCGTTCTGGTGTTAACTGTTAGGTGGTCTCTTTCTGTTTCTCTCTCCACCTTCTTCACTTCTATCTCCATGGGCAGTTTTTCTGCCTTTTCACTCCCTTATTCCTATTTTAACTCACCCCCATCCTAAACATTCACCATATTTACTCATTTTATCTTTTATATGATTTCCTCCACCCTTTCTTCCTCCTCTTTTTGTTTACCAAAATACTCATTTTGTCTGTTTACCCAGCTTTCTAAAAGTTTGTGTAAGTGCACTTTAAAGGGAGAGATGTTGAAATAGTAAGAAAGCGAAATCTTGCTGATGCACTGGTAATTGCCAGTCAGCATTTTTCCAGCTCTGAATCAATGTTTTTCTTTTTGACTCAACAAAAAAAAAAAGTTTAATATTAGAACACAATATTTGCTTTTCTGTCTGGAGCTTTTCTGTCTGTGTCTTCCTGTCATTCTGTCTCCAGAAGGTGTCGGTTATATGATTTTTATAAGCCTGGTGTTTGGTGTCATTTGAACCATTTGCTTGTTTTTTTTTTAACTCCTGTAATTCTCTTCTCCTCCAACTGCCTGCTGAAGATCGGAGCCAACTTTCAAACTTTCTCATACCAACACACACAAACACACTCAATAAAACTGTAGTCATGGCACACTTTCAGGAAAAGTGTAAAGTAACACCACCCCTTAAAAAAAAAGAAGAAGGCAAAAGGTCTCGAGACCAAAAGTACACACAGTGAATGTTTGAAGAGACGCATTAGAGAAGCTGTATATTTGTAAAAGTCTGTTTCCAAAAAGAAAGTTGGGTAATAGTGTAACCAGCACAGAGCCTGTTTATTTGGACTTGTAGCTGATAACATTGTAAGCAGTCTTTTAAGTCTGAATATACAGATTTTGATTTTAAAGGCAATTTTCCCACAATTCTGTTGCCTTACAGAAACCACCAAGAAGTTTCTCCAGAACTGTTAAAGGACAGCTTCTTTTTTTAATATGAATTTTAAGTGATGTTTGTGGATAGTGATACAGCTTAGAGGGTTTTTTAATGATCCCTTGATGATGTGGTTCTCAGCTTCTAATGAATAATTTTTCTTGACTTAGTGTCATCATTGATATTTAGGATTTTTTTTAAAGGGGCAACTGCACTGCCTCTTCTGAGGAGCTTTGCCTGTTTTAAAAACAGAAGGTCTTTGGACTTGACATGTCTTGGTGATAAATGTTAACTTTTTCACCAAATCATGATGACAAACCTGTGCAGTGAAGTACAAACACAGTCTTAGAGCTAAGATGAGGAAGTGTAAATCTGAGGGAAGCTCAACTCAAAGCCACAGCCCTTCTGCATCAAAAGGAGTCAGTGGAAGTGGATCAGGCACATTAAAAGCATGACGGAAACCTATGGAGCTCCTCAAGGCTGACTGTTAGACCCACTATTATTGCATGGTTTGTAAATTAAAGGAAATCATTTATAATCATTTATTGTTTTGCTTTTAGTCATACCGTTTTGATTTGTTTTAAGCTCAGGTCTGGTTTACATCACAACTCAGAAACAAAACTTTGACTCAAGGTTCTAATTATTCTTATTCTGAGCATGAACATTACTGTAAATGCTCCTGCTTACTCAGTGAAACACATTTGATATGACAGGAAATACAGTATTTTCTGAACCAATAATGAAATCACAGTAATAAAAATAACTTTCAAAGCAAACAGAATATTTAACGATGACAACACTTCACAGAAACTGAGTCATTGTTACGCTCACAGACTCACATCTACAGAACACAGTGTGAAGTTTTCTTCTTTCAACCGAGGAAACTTGTGACCTCATCCTATTCCAGCAGCTCATAAGAGATGTGATCCTTCTTGGTTAATACTTAGACTGTGTATTAGTTGTTTTAAATATGTAGAGGTGTCATCTGCAAACATTTACTTTTAGTTTGTTTTTGTATAGCTTAGTTTCATTAAACTTGTATTTATGTTTATTTATGTTTTTCCTTCCTTTGTCCTGTTTATGTTGTTTTTTCTTCCTGTCTGTGTTGCGCGTAATGTACCTGTTTCTCATTTGTTAACTCTTTCTGTGTAAATGATGTTGGTCTTCAGTTATTCCTACTTATAGTTGTTTTATTTTGATGGTTTTATTGTCTTCCTGGGTTTCCTGTTTAGAGCCAGTTCCTGTTTAGTTTTGTTTCCATCATCTTGCTTTGGACAGAACTTTTGTTTTTGGTCAAATGAAACTTAATTCTGTTTTCACTGCTCTGCCTCATGCTGCTTCTCCATCCATCCATTAACAGTTCACATCAATTTTCATTGGGAATTAAATTATCTGATGGTTGCAATCTCAAACGTATCCATTAAATATTACATGTTACCTGAAGTGCAGTTTGAATATTTGAAAATAGCAAATAAAGATGAATTAATTTAAGAAAATATGCTTTCTACTCTTTTGTTTGTTGTTCAGATTCCGATTTACATGATTGTTTTAAAGCGGTGGAGTCAAAGCTTATGACTCGATTTCATCAGGTGAAAAATGCTTCGTAGTAAAAGAGGTGGCACTAAATCTTAATATCTATAAGTAAAATTTACTTTTTTTGCAATATTATCTTTAAAAATATAACTAAAACAAAACTTTTTCCAGTGCAATTTTTCAACAAGTGTTGAACTAATTCTGAAAAACAACATTTCTAGACAAATGTCTGTAAACCGTTGGCTAAAGAACATCTTGGTAATACGTTTCTCTTTAATCTTTTTGATGAGGAACATACATTTCCAATAAATTACAGGGTTCAAATGTTTTTCAAATCATTTGTTTTTATTTACAGCTCACAAAAGAGCCCAGCATCCTTTGAATCAGGATTGTGTGACTGCAAGCGTTTGTGCCTTTCAAAACAGTTTCAAGAAATGATGGCATAATAAAAAGGCAGGCGCCAGGATTACATCAAGGCCAGAGTGTGTGTACCTATGTGTGTGTGTGTATGAGAGAGAGAGAGAGAGAGAGAGAGAGAGAGAGAGAGAGAGAGAGAGAGGGCACTCTTGTGAGGGAGTTATAAATAGTGGGATCATCTGGACTACATTAGAGGTACAGTGTTTAAGTGAACAGGTCCGCTACCTGCAGCCACAGAAACCTCAGAACAGACACTGCCAGGTCCCACACACACACGCACACACACGCACACACACACACACACGCGCACACACACACACACACACACACACACACACACACACACACACACACACACACACACACAGCAAAGCATAAAGTGGGACAATTAAGTAAAGAAATTTAATAAAACTGAGCTAAAACTAAGAGTTGAGTGATCGAACAGGATTGGAATCTGACACCTGAATGTGGTAAATCTTGGCGCTTTTAGATAAACAAAGTTTAAGAGTCAAGGCACAACAGGGATTCATTAACTCCACTGTTAAAGGGTGGGAAAGCCTAATGTCTGAGGCAGGTTGGATGGCATAACTGACTTCCTGAGGCCACACATATAATCAGCACCTGCACAGAGTAACGTACAAATCCTCATTCTCTCCCACACAGATAAATAAGAGCATAAAGAAGATTATACACTGACGTAATGCAACTTATATTGCCCCGAGAGAGAAAAAACACATCAAAACTTCTTTTATTAAGCTCATTATCCTGCTTCTTCCTGTTTGTCTTAACTGCTCAGCATTTGTTCACTAATTTCACTTTTTTATGAATCTCCACATCCACCTTTTCCTGCATACTCACTTTAACTTTTGCACAAACTTAAGGCCCCTAAAATCAGGGGTGCACTGCAGGAAGTGGACCCTCCCCCCACAGCAGATTACACTCACACACTGAAACGTGAGCCACAGGAAGTGGTCCTGCGCTGCATCATGTCAGGACACACAAATTATTCATTCACCATTTGAAAAATGCACCTTTTCCATGTCCCCCTGTATTTTTCTACTCCCCCGAAACGTCTTCTTCTCTTCATTTACTGTTTTCATTTCAGGTCCTCCAGAGAGCGAGAGAGAGAAATCAGGGAGACAAAAAGCTCTGCTACCTGTGTTATCTCAAAACGAGCTGCATTCAGACGTTTTTAAAAGAATGAGCTGCTGCTGTGGTTGAACAGGCCCCAAAATTCCGGGAAATATTCATTCCCTGCAGACTTGAGGTATTCCTGCCCACAGTCTCCACACAACACTGTGGTGGAATTTCCTAAATGCTTATTTGAACTTTTTTGCAATATCAATACATGATTTTGACATATGAGGACATGTTTTAACAAAAATGTTCAGGATAAAGCTGAATGTGACAGAATAGCAGAGTAAAAACACAATGGCTCTATCTAGAAAATGAATGATTACCAATGTAAAACTACCTTATTAGGAATTCCTGTGAAAACAGAGACAAAAATATTTTTATTTTAAAAATTCTATATCACAACCTTTGATGGGAAGACTCCAAAAGGAATTGTTATTGCAGATGCGGATCAAGCAGAGCTGGTTTTAAGATTTTTATAAAGTTCTATTGGATTTTATTGCCTTTACATACAATTTGTGAGTCTGTTTCTCTAAATAAAACTGGGTATAGGTGGTTAAACTGGGTAAACTGGACTTTCATTAATAAGTTTCATCATAATCAACATTTTTTATTCTTTAACCCTTCATAGAGGGCAGCTATCCCAGGCCAACCTGAAGATGTATTTCCTCCAGCTTGTCCTGAGTCGACCTGGGGGCCTCCTGCCGGCAGGACATGCCCAGAACACCTCCCGAGGGAGGCGTCCAGGAGGCATCCTTACCAGATGCCCGAACCACCTCAACTGGCTCCTCTCGACATGGAGGAGCAGCGGCTCTACTCCGAGTTCCTCCGAGCTTCTTACCCTTTCCCTAAAGCTGAGCCCGGCCACCCTGCACAGGAAACTCATTTTGGTCGCTTGTATCCACGATCTCATTCTTTTTGTCATTACCCAAATCTCATGACCATAGGTGAGGATTGGGACGTAGATCAACCTATAAATCGAGAGAGCCTTGCTTTCTGGCTCAGCTCCCTCTTCACCACGACTGATCGGTTCAGCGTCCGCATCACTGCAGACGCTGCCCCAATCCGCCTGTCAATCTCCCGCTCCCTCCTTCCCTCACTCATGAACAAGACCCTGAGATACTTAAACTCCTCCACCTGAGGTAGGACCTCTCTCCTGACCTGGAGTTGGCAAGCCACCCTTTTCCGGTCAAGGACCATGGTCTCAGACTTGGAGGTGCTGATCCTCATCCCAGCCGCTTCACACTTGACTGCGAACCTCCCCAGCAAGAGCTGAAGGTCAGAGCTCGATGGAGCTAAGAGGACCACATCATCCGCAAAAAGCAGAGACGCGATTCTCCTGCCACCAAACTCAACTCCCTCCACACCACGGCTGCGCCTAGAAATCCTGTCCATAAAGATTGTGAACAGAACCGGTGGTTTGTGCTTTTTTTTATTGTTCAGCCAAATTGTATCAATAGATTTTGGTAGACGTCCTGATATTTACATGCATAAATGTTATTATAAGTATTTTCATAATGTTTCTTTTAATTAGCAAGAAAATGGACACCTGAGGCTTGCTCTTGCTGCAGTTTGGGAGTTTCTTGTGTGTCCTTAGAAATAAAGTAAACTTGTAACTAAAAATCTCAAACATTCTTATTTCATCAGTGCTGTGGCTATTTCACAGTCTTCTACTTCTGCTAAAATAGATTTAAAAGCATGTTTGGAAGAAAAAAAGAGTGCAGAGTTTAGTTGTTTATCAATGTGTTTGCAGCAACTGCTGACACTGAACTATTTTGCTGGTTGTAATAAAAATTGACCTAAAATACCATCAAATTCTGGAAGCAAACATTAAAAACGCGTCAGAATTAGAAACGGAACAATACCCAGGCTTCAAATGCTAAATAATGTTCGGTTTCTAAATTTGCAGTTCCAAACGTCAAGTTGTTAACCCATTAACTATTCATAGTTACAGAACTTTGAACCAAAATTTTGACCTTTGCATGCATTCTGCAAGGACTATAAGTTATAAGCTAATGTAATGAATGTGCAACATGGCTAACACAGGACCAGGAGAATGTCCAGAGATGTCCATCAGGAAGTTGTCTCTCTCCTCGTCCTGCCTGGACTCTGTGAGCATTATGCTGAGGTCAGGAGGGAGAAAACTGTGTTAAATGAAGTTTGGAGGAGCAGTGACCACGACACACTTTTCCCTCAGGCAGAGTGGTCAATTAAGGACACACACACACATTCTCATACCCACAAATAACATTCAGAAAAAAAACATGCTTGATCTTACCCCTGGGCTACTTGGCTCTCTGGCCCACCCTGATGACCCTTGTTGCTGTGGTGATTAAATATTGAGAACCCTCATCTGCAAACATTTAGCCAGTGCCACCTCTAATCTGCCTTGTGTCACAGTGTCACCACCACAGACTCCACGAGAACACACACAGCCACATAACAAAGGACTCACACAGTAAATATTAAACATTTGACTCAAATAGAAAATGCAGCCATCAAAAACTCACCCAAGATTTCCAGAACATTTTATAGTTTCTGTTTAGACTGAAAGCTACATCAAGTGAATGCATCTCTTTAAAAAAAAATACAGAAGTTATTACTGTAGCTTACTAAGTACCATTTTGTTAAGGTGATGGGGAACTCAATCATCCATTTCCTCAATCATTAAATTAACCGTTGGCTGTCACCTTCCACCTCTTGACCTCTGAACTATGACACACCGGTCCTTTTACTCCAGGCTTCACTAACATGAACGCTCAGGTCACTTGTTGTCTTAAAAAGAAATGAAATAAAGTTTTTTTTTCCTAAAAACGTAACAGATGTTTATATACACTCATTGGCCACTTTATTGGGCACACTTTGCTAGTACCGGGTTAGACCCCCTGTTGCCTTCAGAACTGCCTTAATCCTTTAGATTCAACAAGGTACTGGAAACATTCAGAGATTTTGGTCCATGTGGACATGATAGCATGATGTCCCCCACACCATTACACCACCACCACCAGCCTGAATGGTTAATACAAGGCAGGATGGATCCATGCTTTCATGTTGTTGATGCCAAATTCTGACCCTACCATCCGAGTGTGGCAGCAGAAATCGAGAATCAGACCCAGCAACATTTTTCCAATCTTCTGTTGTCCAATTTTCTGGGCCTGTGTGAATCACTTAAATCACCTTAGTTTCTTCCCCATCCTGAAGCTGGTTTGAACTGTAGCAAATCGCCTTGACCATGTCTACATGCCTAAATGTATTGAGTTGCCACCATTAGTAATTTGCATTAACGAGCAGTTGGACAGGTGTATCCAATAAAGTGGCCAGTGAGTGAACATAGTATTGTGCAAAAGTCTTGGACATTTTCCCTCTGAGAAGCAACTCTTTGGTCATGTTTGTATAGCCATGGCCAAGTTTTGAGAATAACACAAGTACTGATTTTTACAAATAACTGCTTTTAAATCTTTAGTCAAATGTTTCTATGATATTCTGAAGTATTATTACAAGCATTTCATGAATTTCAAAGGCCTTTTTTTTAACAATTACATCATGTTTACTCAAATAGTCAACATTTAAAGTGTTGGACCTTCCTCTTTTAGTGCACTGGACCCTGGATCAAATTTAGGAGGCAGTCCAGACTTTCTTAGGTGCCCTGAAGCCTTCTTCATTAATGCAGTGGATTATTTTGGGGTGTGTGTGTGTGTGTGTGGGGGGGGGGGGGGGGGGGGGGGGGGGGGGGAGAGTTCATTTTATTGGCAAAAAGGATCTTTCCAGTTCATGTGATCAATCTTCATAACATACTTGAGTTAGTGTAAATGGTAAGAAATTGTGGGTGATTTAATTCAATATATGGACTTATCAATATACATAAATATAGAACTATGTTTATAGCAGCACAAACAAACTAAAATCAATGTGGCCTGATATATTGATTTAAATATATATTTAATTGAAGGTACAAATCGTTTTTATTTTTCTGAGAGGAGAATGGATGTGATTTCCCAACAATTTTCCAAACATGTTGAGATTTCTTCAAATCAAATCATCTAATTTTTATGTAAAGACTTAAAACTGGATTAAGAGATGTTTTAATGACTTTTTTTGTACAACATAAATAATTTGAGAGAAAGGTCAATGACTGTTCTTCTAGAGTTGAGTGACAGTGACCTCTAGTGGTCTAGATACAACATTGCAGGTGAATTGAGCTTTATTACTGAAACACCCACATCATCTTGTTTTTAAATGTATTTGAATATAATCATGTGTGTGAGTGTTAATGGATAAAGAATATAAACTGAAATATTCTTCCATTATTCTCACTGTTGTTTCAGATGTATGGCTTACATAATTAGTCTTCCCAAGCAGGTTGATCAACATGCCTTTTTCTTTTCTTAGATACAGGAAATGTTGCTTAACCTTGATACACTCACCAGACTAGTTGCCAAAACATCAGTTAGCTTGTCACATGTTTTTGTTTATAGCAGGCGTGTAACTCATAAAGCAAGTGTATAAAGTCTGCTTTAAGTAACTTGTTTGCGAGTTTCAGTTTATGAGTGAAAGGTGGTAGAAAGAAATGGACATAAACTGACAGAAAAAGTTAAAGCTATAGGACTGTAGTCATGCAAGAATCATGAGACAGCAGGGGAATTCAATCCCATGCACTTCTGGATAGTAAAAGAATGGGCGGCCTGGTGTGTGTGCTACACTCTCTTGGATATTTAGGAGCCAGACAACTTGTTTTGTTCCATTCATTGCTCCTGTGTAACTCAGCAAGAATTCTGACTGCGTTGAGACAGGTATGGCCTAAAAACACATGTGTTTTGGTATCTGTCAATCTTCATTACTGAAATCCATTTCTGTATATCTTTATCTGCTGCTCTCTGTTTGACAGGCGGGGTAAAGTATAGGTCAGGTTAATGAAGGTCTCACTCACAGGTCAATGAATTATGCATTAAGACCAGATAGCCGCTGCTAAATCATGTGATCGAACTGCACTTTGGTCTTTCTTTCTTTGTTTTGCCTGTGAGATGCATACAATTAAAGAAAAAATTCTTAAGTATAAGAAATCCCATGCAGAAAGAAACTACTTCTATAATATAAATTTGCACTTACAAAAATGTTGCTGCTCTATTTTTTTATTTAAGTAGGTAAAAACATATATTGAGAAAGCTGTTCACATAAGCATATGTTTCCATAAGTGATTGAGATGATGCTACTTTGTTGGAACAACCTTTAATCTGGTTTCACAATAGAATACTATATGCAGAATGTGTCAAACAAAAGAGCAAGCATACCTGGCATTGTAGCTGCAAGATCTAAATCATCAGCTGAAAAGTTTGACCATTATTCATTTCTTTAGTTCTTGTTTGTCAGATAAGGTGCTGTGAAATATGGACAAACATCCCAATTTCCTTATATGTTAAAGAAACATTATAGCAACGCAATTAAGCAAAAGTAACAAAAAGATCATTTAAATTTTATATTTTTATTATAATGTTATATTGTGTTTTCATATTCATACATTTGCAGTTTTAAAAAGAGCAGAAACAGGAATAATGTATTTAACCCTTCTACTGTAATGATTGAGAATATTTCTTTCAATATCTGTGTGTGCAAATATCACTGTTCATACACACAAATATATTTAAGCCCGTGCAAACACACTAATTTCTCTCTCCTAGGCACTCATATATACAAACAATCAAAGATACACCCCTGTACAGATAATAGAGATACATGTACATATTTATGCATGTACAAACATTTATATTCGATCATTTATTTTCATGCATTTTAAACCGTATCCCATAATAAAATATATAACCTATTTAAAAAATATTTTAAATTCCAAGTTTTTTATTCAGCACATTACATAGATAATAACAAAGGTAGATGAAACTTTTGATTTAATATTGCTTTTTTACATTTTTACAAGTTGACACTGTCATGATAAAAGATAAATCGTAGAAAGTGCCCTAATATTTTATCGTGTTTTATACATATGGACGACATATTTATTGTAATTTGTTAAATTATCCAATAGGTTTTAGTGTCATTTGATTCCATAATATCAGAGATGGGGAAAAGTGATAAATGTTGTTGAAATATTATTTTATTTAGGTCAGCCATTCCTGACTATCGTTGCATTCTGCGTCATCGCCTCCCAGCCAATTGCGTGGCGACGTTCATAGGCGACGCACTAAGGACGTAAAGCCATCAAACATGGCGAGGCTCCGAAGAGAGTACGGAGGTTGGGAGTCCGACCGCATTTAACCTAGAAAATAGCCTCAGCGTCGCTTGTTACAATGTGGTGGGGTTAGCCAGAGCCACCACACGCACTGCCTTTAGACCATGTTTGCAGAGGTAAGTTGAAACAGACATTGTTGTAATAATTTGTTGTTCGTGGCTGGTTAGCTCCGAATGGTTAGCGCTCCGATGCAGGTAAACACTCACAGCCTGTCAGACAGACTGAGAGAACGGGGCTGTTGGGTTTTCACAGACTGTCAGCTATAAGTGGTTGTCAGCCCCGGATTACACTGTTAACACTAATGTTAATACAAGGAGCTTAGCATATCCGCAGCGTCAACACTGCTGCGCTGGAATCAGCTGGACACTGTCGATAGTATGCATCTAGATAATGAGTAAGGTCCCTGAACACCAAATTTCTGTACAATAAACACAGGTGAGCTGGGCGTTAGCTGGGTGTACAACTATGAGAACTAACGACACTGTCCTGAAAAATATGAGTTTTGTTAATCGCATTTAGCAGGTCCAGAAAAGCATACAGAAAAGAAAAATATTTCTAAACTCGTTTATATTTCCAGACTTTTCAGAAAATCAGCTGAAAATCAGAATTTCAAAAACTGCTTTATTTTTAAAGTGAAATCTTTTTAGAAAGCCACATTACTTCTCACATTAAAATGGAAATCCCAAATTACTCTGAATTCAGCAACATGTGTGCATGTGAAACATATTGACTGCAAAGCATTTTTTTAATCGACCACGTTTAAAAAGATGCTATAAGGATGCAAACCATTAACTTGTGAGTTAGCCCAGCTCTAAATGCAGACTCTCCTTTTCAGAATTATAACATGCATATTGTGTTTTGGTGAAGGCTTGTGATTTATACCATTAACTTTTTGGTAAAATGTAAAAAACAAAAATCTATTTTCTGCTATGCATCTATGTAAACAGCTGCATATTTATTTTTAGTGCTTTTTGGAGCATGCAGATGATTAAACCCTGACCACTATACAAATATTAATTGTAAATTTGCAGTAAAGGTTTGTATTTAGGAAAAAGACCAGAAAATAAATTGGAACATTTGAATGTTTTAGTCTATTAATTTTTCTTACATAGAAATTGAATTAATCCTGAATGGTTACACATTCAAACATTACATTTGTTTATGACTGATCAGGAAAACTTTTGAAATACTTTTAATTTGAAGATACTATATCACTTATATATATATATATATATATATATATATATATATATATATATATATATATATATATATATATATATATATATATATATATATATATATAAACATTTTTGAGCCGTTCCTATTGATCAGAAATGCTTCCAAAATAACATTCTTACCCCATTATTTAAAAAAATATCCTGACTGTTCATTGTAGCCCAGTTGGAATGTTTTAGTGGTGTTCCTTAAATCAGTAAGAATTGTTCCCTTCTGATCAGTCACAACCAACTGACCCAACACAGGCACGTCTTAAATGAAAGGCTTGAGTGCATTGTTGTTGACTGTAATTATATGTTTTTGCTACACTTCTTACATCATGCACACAGGTTTTTTTTCTTGACTTTATAAGTTATCGTAACATTTGCTGACAAGCAAACAGTGTGACACTCACCTGAGCTGCAGGTATCTCCTCCTCAGCAGGTTCAGGTTATTGATGATTAGAGAGTCTGATTGATGTGTTGAATGTTAGCAGATAAAAGATTCAAATGCATTTATTTTGCATTCGTTCCTGTTGATATAGCTGCTGTGGAAATTATGTTTTTGATTGCCTTTTGAAATGTTATAAGCTGGTGTGTTTTGTCTTTTAAGATAAGTGCTCTGCAAATAGATATATTGTAAAATTAAGAAGTGCTCATGCAATTCAGACATTAGTATAAAATAATCTAACTTGAGCAGTTTTAATCTTTGTTACAGATTTGTAGGATTTTTTTCAGATGCATTTAAATAACAGCGACCATTGAAAATCACTCTCTTGATTGATATTAGGCTGCACTGTGTTCTGCAGGCACTACTGTTTTCACTGTAATCTGTAGTCAGATGTTAAACTTTATCTTAAGCTCTTGGAGATGTAACACACAAAGTTTACTCTGTGCTTTTCATCCCTGGCTAAACCTCATTAAGCTGTCTGAATCAAACACTTGGTAGACGTTGAGGCCAGCATGCTGTCACATCAGGCCTGCTTATCATCCAGTGCACCTCTCCTCCCCTCCTACACTCATTAGAGATGGCTGCCCTGCCAAACAACATGAAGCTTCTAAAGAATTAAGACCTTTACACACTTGTACTTGTTTCTTTTTGTGTTGTGTTTTGTGTGTGGTTAAAGCAGTGGCCAAGTGTTTGTCATATGCTGCACCACATTCATCGTCACTCATGATTGCATTTTGACTTTGGATTGATAGAACTGCTCAACGTTTTAAAAGATGAGGATAATCGTTTTTTGATTTGTGTGTGTTCTGTTGTTTTGTAGTTGGTTTATCGGTGAAATTATTCCACCTAGCTGGTTAGGATATTAAATGAGCTGCATACATCCTCCTGGTATTCCCAAAAGGAAGGTAAAAGGAAGACGCTATAGACTCTGTTTGTGTCAGAGGAGAGAGATGTGGCTGACTTCACCCTCCCCAGGGTGATTGTTGAGGTAGCGCTGTGAAACTCAAGGGACCTGACCAGAAAAAAGAAAACCTGGACAAAAAAAGGCCTTTGTTTTCAGTGACAAACCCTGGCAAAACACATAGATCTACATATCATGGAAGATGTTTATTCTGATGTCTTGTTAGGTAACCAAATAAATAAAATTGTACATTTAACACACGACTTGAAGATCATGCCTTTAAAAACAAAAAGTTACTCCAACAATATAGATTTAATTTGAAATTATTTATGAATTGTTTTCATTAAAACTCACAATTAACTTTTTTTTTTTGGGCTTGGCTATGAACTTACTATTTTGATATTAGTCATATCTACAAACATCTGCATCCAAGTCTTACCTGTGGTGCAAAAACATTTTGAGGGTTCAAGGCAGCAAAAAGCTCAGGCAACACAGCAATCACCTGTGAGCAGTTCAAAACCTCAAACTTGAGACCTGTATAAAACAAAACGAAAAACTAAGAAACTTAAAATAAACAGTCATGGACTGTGGATGAAGCACAAATCTGCTTTTGGCAAACAAAACACGCAAAATGTTTGATTTGTGCAGGACCAATGAAATGTAAACATAATGGTGCAAAAAACAAGTGCATTTCTATAGTCACTGTTATGGAGGCGCAATTACATGAAACTTGTATTGCAGAAAGTGTGCATGTTGTTTACTATTTCGTCAATTAAATGTAAGTTGACAAAGGTAAAGTCATTTGTCAGAATGATGTATTCTGCAGCTAGGGGCTGTGCAATATGGCCAAAATTTCATATCCTGATATAGCTCATGTTATATCCTGATAACGATAAACATACGAAACATAGAACATGTCCTTGTGAATTACTGCCTCCACTGTGGCCCTACATGCACCGTATAATCAGGTAACGTTACTTTAGTAATGTGTTGTCATCAGCTGGGCATTTCATATCTCAGGTCGAGTGTAACTCACAAAACTCAAGTTTCTCCACCGTGTAGATTGGACCCATATCTTTACAGATGTGCTTGGCGAGCGCAGCAGTAACCTTCTTCCATCTGAAGGAGCTCAGGCTACGTGGCGTGCGACGAGCCTGTTGCAGCGTCTGCGTCTGGAGTTTGTTATGAGCGCTTACGCCAACACTCGATTCTGCTTCTGCTTGTTGACTGTCTGTATTTTTTGTTGTGGTTTTTGCGCAGGTGATAAAATAAATTTGTGGTGTTGGAGTCCGTTGTTGGGACCGGGAGCTGGCAAACTTCACAAACAACTGTTGTCTGGTCCACGTTGGTCTTTTTATATTTAAACCACATCCATGCGACAGAAGTTGTCCCTCTTTTAGGTACAGGCTCCTTGGTTTGGGTTAGCTGGTTATCCTGTTGACCCTGGTTTAAAACCCATCCGCTACGGTCTGCCTCCATGCTTGTTTATGTTTTGCTGCGCGGCACATGCATGGGCATTCCGTAAAGTGCATTATGACGTAAATTAGTCCCGTAAAACTTCTAACCGTGGCGTAAACGATATTGCTTTTTTTTTGACAATCGACACTTTCTATCGTCCAGGCTAAATATTTGTCATATCGCACAGCCCTATCTGCAACAGCACAAAGAGTTTAAAAACTATAAAGGAAAGCTATCAACTCAGTTCAAGCTGATTGAAAGTTTAAAATTTCTGTCCAAAAGACAAGACTACATGCCCTGAAGCTGATTTGTGAATTGTTATTTGAAGCTGCTGGAATCAGAATGATGAAGAATCTTGTTTTATCCATGTGAAATTCCTGCTTCAGAAGTGTCGAGTGTCATAGAAGCAAACGAGATGCAAACAAATATATTTTTATTAGGACTTTTTTCATTGCACCATAGTTTTCACTACAGATAAAAATGTTGAAACTAGGGATCCACGTTTCCAAAATTTTGTTTAACTGGCTATTGAAGCTCTTAGCGGTTAATAGCCGGTTAACTGTAAACACATGCCCATGCCCATTACACAGAAGCGAAATGCATAAATTTCAGTTAACCGGGCAAAAGTATCATACTCGGTTACATCATTAACGGCTGTTAAGCGGTTACCTATGTACGTCACTAGTTGAAACTCAGAAAAGTGTTTTTTTAGATGTTGAGTGTGTTTTATAAACTCAGGAATATCCCGCTGTATCAGAAGTTGTTTATTTTTTCCCCTGTCCTCAAAACAATTAATGAAAATGCTCAGGAAGTGGTGACTCCATGTTTTTTTTGTCCCAGGGCTTGTTTTGTTTTTTATCACTGATTTGACAACAAAAGGCCGGTCAGCTTCAGTTGATGGAACAAGATAAACACACTGGTGAGATTTTAGCCAACCGGGGATGAATGATTCAGCTACAGTCCATCAAATTATTTTCTCTCACTTTTTCAAAATTTTAGCTCTTTGATTTTGAGCCTATCATTTGACTTATTTTTTATTTTTCAAATCTGAATTTGAACCCTTAAATTTCTTAATTGTTTAAAATAAACTCTGATTTTGTCGTGGTGACCTTGAGGGATTCAGCCAGCATGGTCGGTTAGCTTCTCACACTTTCTCCTCCTCTCAAGCATTAACCATGGATTTTCCACAGGAGAGCTTCTGTGAACCGAGTTCACCTTTCACCCAATCACATCACTGATCAGGGTGCAGCTAAGCACTGGTGCGCTCGCATGAGTCACATAAATAGAATGAAAATCCTTCTTTATGTAGTTCTTCCTGCATGTGTGCCTATTTTTGTACAAGGACATATTGATGAGTTTTGACATTTATATTAGATAAAACTATTATTTTTGTTCTAAGTAAAGTAGAATGAGTATTTTTGTTCTGGGTCTCTAGTCAGAACATTGTATCAATAGATTACCAGAGCGTATCACTGCATGTTAAAACATTTTGTCCAGTCCACATGCCTCCAGTATCGTGTTATGTGTGTTCATCAGTCTTTTGAGTTTGTATTGCGTAATGAATTGGCTAGATGTTTTCAGTCTGTGCATCTTGATGGACTTGGGTGTTAATCGCTGGAACAGGTGCTTCATGTTTTAAACCCTGTGTAAGCTGTAATGACTCAGGAGTGTCAGTTATCGTCTCTTCCTGCACAGTCAAGCCTCCACAGTCTCAACACGCAGCGCTACTGATAGCCTCCATAGTCGGTGCTGTTCTTACAGACAGCTGACGTCAAACACCAGTTTGAGCTGATTAGGTTACTTTTTTCAGGGAATCACTGCTTTGTTACAGTAGACTGTATTTAACTTTTATTTAAAATATGGATACTCTGTTTTATCTTTACATTCACATATTAGTAGTTGTTTGAATTTTCTGGAGGAATGCTTTTATAACATTATGTAACTGCAGTCTTCCATTTGGTCTTTTTTATTTTAGCTGCAACACTTAGCTGTACATTAATAAAACAAGTTGGTGTAAATGCACCAATTGTTTGCCAAAATTTTGCCAGATTTTTGAATGGTATCTTTCTTAGTAAAATAAACAAGATCAACACTGAAACTACTTCTAAAAGTGTTTGATTTGTCCTTTAATAAAATAAATAAAATGTTTTGATCAGCTGTCATTCTTCATTAACACATATGCTTAATATAAATTTAGATGGCAGACGTTATATACCTGTAACTTTAGAAGAGTTTGTGTTCAGCTGTAGGTTACTCTCTTAATAGCTTTCCTTTAAGTTTGTAGCTCAACTTTAATAATTCTACTTGTTGTTTGGAAGCCTGCTTTCTCTTCCTTATGCTCCTCCAAGTGATTATCTGATCTAATGAGACTTGAGATGAAGGCAGTAGTCGAGCCAGTTTGGACACTATTTGTTGACAGGCCACAAAATATACCAGATGTACCAGATCTATAACCAGTTTATTACCAGAAAACATTTTTATACTTCTTAATAAAGTGACTGTTTCTATGCTTTAAATGTTATGAGGCTTTAGAGATGCTGCAGCTCTGATGGGTGTAATGATCATAACTTTAAAACACGTTCAGATATTTTTGCTCCGTTTATTTATTAGTGTGTGTAAACTCAGGGTCAGAAGGTTTGTTTTCTGTCAGCCATCAGCATCAGGATGATGTTTTCTCTGTTTACTGTGGAAATGCGTTGCAGCAGCTGAGATAATGAGGTGTAATAACTAGCTAGTCCACCTGTCAAACAATTTGTTCTGCCTCATGCTAGATAATTCAACTGAGGGCATTAGTTTATTTATTTTTTATCATTTTGTTTCATTGTCCAACACAATTAACTGTGGTGAGTTTGAATAGCACAACTTACCACTGTGAGATCTATCAGGCTACCTGAGCAGAAGTGGAAAATCTATGGTTATAACTTGACTTGAACCATTTATTTGATCTTGTTCCTCTATTCAAGTATGCAAGGGGAATTGATTTATTTCCAACTCGACAACAGGAGCTGGTGAGACACCTTGTTTCAGTTTATTAATATTAGCTTTTATTTTACAGACTAAAACCAGTTATTTTCTGTGTTTTTACATTATATTCAACTCTTCATTTTACATATTAAAGCCCATCAAAATTAGTCCTGTTAATCTTTTGTTGATTTGTTGTTAAGAAAATTCTGAAATCAACTTCCTCTGTTACTTGGTCAAAGCCCATCACATCATGTTTAGGTTATGTTGAACAAATCGATGCTGGAAAGGTTTTAGTCTCAGCTACATTTCTGGGTGTGTGAATTTATGGAATTTGTTTTATTGTTAAATCAGGTTGCATGCTTACAAGTTTTGTTGTTGTCCAGTTAAAGTCAGATTGAACCATTCAAATTTTTATGTCATGTGCATGTTAAATAAAATACATAGACTAAATTAATGTATTAAATATTTTATTAATATTGACAGTAGTTGAATGTAGTCAATTGGAGATGACTTAAAATTAAGAATGCATGGAAATATAGTTGTAAATAACATATTCATATTATGTGCATTCTCTAAACATATCTGGTAAGAAAATATGAATAAGTGTTGAGCTGGACCACCTTAGCATTATTCATTAATTTGGGTTAATCAAACTTAAAACCAAAACTTAATGTTTTTAATGCTTCTTTGAAACTGCTTTGCTCGTCTCGTGATTGTCATGTGATAAAATTGCTGAACAAGGCTTTTAGTTTAGAGAAATGCAAGCAAATCTATAAATGTCTGTCACTGGCTTCCCTTGCCTTTTGTTATGTTTTATTGTAAATGCACATATTGATAAAGAAGCTTTTGCAAATACCAATAAATATATTGATATGCTTCAATAATACATTTGTTTAGCAAGTAATGCACATGCTGCAGAGATTACTTTTTGAATGTGACATATCCTCCTGTATAATGTGTATCATCCGATTGGCTGTAGCTGGCTGTGGCATTGAGAACAATGGGTCAGTGTCCTGAGGAAGCTGTGTCGACTCCTATCTGGCTCCGTCGGTGGAGCTTCTTATGAAAGGAGGTCTGGTGTGAAAGTAGGGCAGCCGAAGATCATCACTGCTGATTATCATGTCGGTCAGTGCCTCTGTGTGACTTTATAGTTGCAGGATAGAACTGAAGTGTTTGACTTTAGAGCGGATAACCATCTGTGAAAGAGCTCATGATGCCACATGTTTTGCAACACTTCATTCAACTGTGCACAGCTGAGTTTTTAGCACTGGTAGAATAATCCCTTAAATATAAACCTCCAGCATCCTATGGGAAACCAAATGAAAGCACCAAATTTCTCTGGTGTTATAGCTGTTTTGTTTAAAAAATGTAAAACTAGAATAATTTAGAGGGAAAGTTAGGGAATGATTATTAGTCAGAAACCAGAACTTGTTTCCTCCAATGACAATAACAGGAAAACCAATTGATGTGACATGAAAATTCTCACACACGCACACACGCACACACGCACACACACACACACACACACACACACACACACACACACACACACACACACACACACACACACACACACACACACACACACTGTCTCTGATACAGTAGAACACCACAATGTGTGTCATCTTGAGTCATTTGTTCCTGTGCCAGCTGTAAAGTTTTTACTCTTGTTTTTCCTGCTCTGTGGATGACATCATATTTAAATGGAGACATTTGTATAGACTGACGGTTTTCACACACCGTCATGGCCTTGTGCCTTTTGAACAAAGCAACAGCAACAAAACAAGGTTCCTATCTATGACATATGAAGAATGATTTGAATAATTTGGACTACTCTGAGCTGGATTTACGTCCCCATCTATGACGCTCTGAATGACACATTTTCAAAACCAAGACATTGCCAAACAAAGCTTAAAAAAGTGACAGAGTGTTCATTTTAAATTTTTTGTCCTGTTGAAGGTCTAACAAGTGTTTCTGTTTCTTATTTAATTTTCTTTCCAATTTACTCAACATCAAGCAAACAAAAACTGTTGTGCTAGGAGAAAACCCCCCAACAATTTTTAGAAAAATAAGGATCAAATGCTGAATCAGATGTGTTGTACCTTCTCTCTTGTGTTTTTTCAGGCCAGTCTGTCCATCTGGGGATGGGGGGGCCTCGGAGTTGTGCTGTTCCTCGTCACCTTTGGACCTTTTGCCATATTCTACCTGGCCTTTTATATCTTTTGCTTTATTGGAGGGTGAGAAACCAGACCTTAAAATCACATTCAAACTTTTTTATGACTCTGTTTCTCACTGTATCTTTCCCACTGTTTGCTGAACATATTTTCTTGTTTTTCAGGGGCTTTGTGGTCACTTTGCTTTATGGAAAGATAAACTCAGAGAAACACCTAGAAAAATGCGAGCACTCTTACTTGCCACCTACGCAAATTGGTATATTAAAGGTAAGAGAACAGGACAAATGTGCCTAATGTGTTTTGGGCTGACAAACAAACAACTAATTTGTCAGATTCTTTTGTTGAATGAAGTCCTAGCATTCCTTGATGAAAAGCACATCACCTGATGTTTTTCATACCAGAGTGTTGATCTGTTAGCAGTCTGGGTATGTGTTGGGGATGACTCTTGTCTACAACAACATCCAATTTTAGCTCAAACTCTCTAAAATTTGAGAGTTGCAGCCATTTTTTGTGTTTTTAAAGGTAAGCTGGCTGTAGCTACATTATTGCATGCCCCCAACTAAAAAGGTGGTCAATAATAAAGCCAGCTTGCCAAATATTACTTGACCAGTGTTTTTGTTGATTTCATTTCTCTGTATTCTGGTTCTTTCAGACACTGGATGAGATGAAACTGGAGATCAAGCCTATAAAGATTGACAGGAGACTGACAGGCTCTAGTATTATTGATGAACCACTACAACAGGTGTGTGTCTATTTGATTTATTTCATTGCAGCTTTTTGTGAATTTGTCTCCTAAGTGACATTATTGAAACCAACACTATGAAGCATGAAGTAGCCATAGAGTAAAAACTTTGAGAGGTATAACTGAAACAAAATCAGCTGCAAGAAGACTCTCGCCGCAGTAGACGGCACCTTAGAGTATGATGACACAACACCAAAGGAGAGGAGCCAATATAACATAACAGGATTATGTCTGAGTGACAACACTGCAGACCTTTTGGATGCTGGTTCATTTAGGTCACTGTCTGACAGTTGGCCAGGTCAGTGATATAATGGCCTTAAGTCTTAGTGGAGCAATCAGTCTGTAGATCTTCAACATGTGTTTAAAGAAAGGTAACTTTTTGGTGTTTCAGTGGAAATACAGTCTCTCAGCTGACCTATCGAAGCTTTTGGGGCAAACATGTTTGTCTTTACTCGTGATAATTAATCAAAACACTGTAAAGTATCTTGACTAACTAAAAATTGTCATATGAAACACAGTGAGAGTACGTTCTTTCATTTTATAATATTGATTTTTATTTGCATATAAACGCTTGAGTTTGTCTCACACTTTGTTCGTGCAGATTGCTCTTTTAAAATCTATTTCAATACCTAAATAAATCCATTTTACACTCAAATATCAAAAATGGAAGTGAAACTTTCCAATCGTTTTTATGCGCTTGTAAAGAAAAACTGTTGCACAGCTGAGATCTTTCTGTGTCTGCTGGGTTTTAGGTGATTGTTAGATTAGTGGCACTTCTGATAGGGAAGATGAACTTAGTGGATTTTGTTTTGTCATCATTTGGGGTTTTTTCTTCCCTCACGCTCGTGGTTTGAACAATCGAATAAATAGAGATCTTTTTTTCCTGTTGCTCTGCTGAGAACAACACGGCCTGTTAGAGGTAAATTCAGACACAGCAGTTAGTGATGGTCAGATGACCCTGACTGGTCTACCAACATGTCCAGGCCTCCCACATCCCTCTTTCCTGGGAATGTATACTTATCATTTCAGCTGCATATGAACCGTGAGATTGTGTACAGCTGAGTGCTGTTTTCTGTGATGTGATCTTTACCTTTGTTTCTTATGTGTGGTCAAATAAAGACAAACTGTTTTCACAAACTGCTCCTTCAGGCTGCAGCTTCTACAGTAGCTAGTGCTGACTCTGATCAATAAGTTCCTAATCAAACCACTCTGCTGCATCTCTAGTATCTGAAACAGATGAATCTTTATCAAAGCAATTCTACAGCTTTAACATAGGGCTGGGCAGTGTGGCCTAAAACAATTATTGTGATCATTTGGGGCTTTATACAATATATGTCACAAAATAGTAATGTTTAATTCATTCATTCAATAGAGTGGTGACAGATAAAACAAGTCATAGGAATACAATGAAAGTCAACTAGTAAAATCAACAGGTGATAAATTAAACAGTCCTGTATTAAAACAGTAAAACAATCAATAAAAAAGGTAAAAACTATCAGAAATAATAAAGTAAAAACAGTCAAATAAAAGGGCAGCAGCATATTAAATGCATGTTGTGTTTAGTTGAAGAAAGAGATCATTATAGACTACTTAGATTAAAAATAAATAAAATCCAGGAATTTGATCAAATAACTGATAAAAGCAGATTGTACTGTTAGCCCAGTGACTAAATTTCTCACCATTTGATGATGGCATTAATCAACTAAAGTCCATCCTGATACCTTTTTATCCATTAATAATTCTTTTTTTTTTAAAGAAAGACAAGCTCATATATGTTACACAGCAGTAGCTTGTGTTAGCATGCTTCATAATCGTCTGTGAGCCTCAGAGTTGTGTAGCACCTGTCCAGTTTCAGTGCAAAAAAATGAACTAATCCTAGAAAAGCTTCATGTATTTAAGTGCTCCTGTATAAAATCTAAACCACTAATGGATCCAGAAACACAGCGGATTCAGAAACAAGTCATTCGTCTATTAATTTGCCATCTTTGAATGCTTGCTAATGTCTGTTGAGCTATTTTTTCCCCCACCACCAGAGCTGGACTGGGACTAAAATTCAGCCCGGGCATTTTGAGCGGAGACCAGCCCACCAGCTGACAATGCGCACTAGCACACGCACACACACGCAAACCTGCACGCACGCACACACACACACACACACACACACACACACACACACACACACACACACACAATAAATTAGGGGAGAGAATAATGACTGAATTTCAAGATATTTTCATGAACTATTTATTCATGACAGGAATAAACAGCACAACATATTTCCTCAAACATTGAGACCTTTAAAAGTGAAAAAGACAGAAAGTAAGGTAAGAAAAGCTGATCTGGTCTGGTATGTGTACAAATGTTGTGTCAAAAACTTTATATAGTACTTACTAAGAAGAACCACTTGAACAATGAATGAAGGATGATGGGATCCTGAAAAATACAACAGAGGAACATAGATGTGCTAAAATGTATACATGACAGATTGTGAATGAGTGGTATCTCACAGATGATAGACTCACCTCATCAATAAACAGGAACAACAGGTAAAACTAATATTTCTTCAAACATGGTAACCTTTAAAAAGTGAAAATAGGCAGACAGAACGGTGAGAAAGTCTAATAATGGACTTGATCAGATGATCACAGTACTGGTATCTTTAGTCTATAATAGAGTTTAATCCTGTATTCTAGACTGTACTCAGCAAGAAGAAACCACCTCAGGTTTCAGAAAAGGAGTGTCATCATCTTATAAAAGACAAGGTTATGTTAAGGCTGGAAGAAAACAGCTGTTTGTGTTTAATATTTATTCTACTAATTCTAATGAATTCTATTAGAAACATTTTCTGAGCATCAAGTTGGATCAGAACCTTTAGACCAGGGGTGCCCAAACTTTTTCCCTCAAAGGGCCAAAATGAAAATCTATCAGAGCCGCGGGCTGAATGTAGTATTTATAAAATACAAATACTAATGATGAAGTATAGAACACTACTTTTTATTCATTTTGCAATTATTTAACTATCCTTCTTGTTTAAAGAACATTAATCAAAATATGGCATATACCGGCGGTAAGTCACACATAGGCATTTAGAACAAACAACTGTTATTTGTAATCATATGTAGTGCTAGCAGCTAGCAGCTCCCTGGTCTTTTTCTTTCAGGCATCACCTCTGCATTGTGAAAATCCTGCATGCTTTGTCTCATAGTGACGACGAATATTATACTCCTTGAGTACAGCAACGGACTGGTTACAAATAAGGCAGACCGCTTTACCAATGATATCTGTAAAAAAATAGTCTTCATCCCAGCATTTTTAAAATGCCTTTTGTCTGTGTGCCACTGAGGACGATGCTCCATGTTGATAATAGCTGCTTAGGCTCACGGCCAGAGGGTTACCCGCGAACTTGGAGCAAGTTTGATCTGGTCTGATCCAGCAGCAAAGGCTCATGGAAGATTACATACATTGACAAAATATAACTACCGGTATTTGCGGTTTTATAAAGTGTGCAAATGTACACGTGTGCATAAATCTACTCTAAATGTCCCTTGTAGTTACTTGTATTCCAATTTTTGATTTTAAATTGTGACATTTCTAAAACTTTGTTGGCACCATGAGTGAGGGCTATATGCAGCTCAATGTAGAGTCATTGGGCCCGTTTATGTAATGCTGAATTGGCTGAGGGAAACAGTGGGTTTCTGGATTGCTGGTGAATGTTCACCCAGCATCCAGGATACCCCACAGAGGGCCAGGAGGGCCAAATTAAATAATCAGTGGGCCAACTTTGGCCCGCGGGCCCCACTTTGGGCACCCCTGCTTTAGACTCTTTGAACTTAAAGTTTAACCTGATCAGATCTGATCCATTCGAAGTGTTATTTGACCTCATCGTTCTACAGAAGGAGCTTTTTCCACAGCTCACTCTTCTCAGCCACCTGTCAGAGTCCAGTGAGGAAGTCCTTTTCAGTGATCAGGAGAAACATTTCTGGAACACAGGAACACAATAATGAATGTAAAATAAAAATATTAATAACAATATGAAATGTGTTCTAAAGTCCAGTTTAGGAACAGGAGCTGATGTTTGAGTCTCTTGGTCACATGACCTGGAAGCTATTGGAAAAAAATCCATACTTTTCTAAAAATATATTAATATAAACTTTTAATTTCCATTAAATGTGTTAAAAACTGCTGTGTCTGATTAGTCCAGTTTAGTTAGACAACTAGTAATCTATCCGTGTCTTTTGGTAACGTGACCTAGAAACTTTTTTTGTAAGGGTTAAACCCACTGGATATTTGTTGATGGTCCGTGACTCAAACCCTCCGGTAGACGGTACCGGTCTACCACCGTCTCAGTGACATCCAGTGAGAATCCATCACTGACTGTGGTGAACCAGGGACTGAATTCTGTCAACAATACAACTTTAAACTAACTTCACCACCGGACCGGTCACCGGTCTACAGCTAAGACCACGATCAGGACTGCGTCATAGAAAAAGAAGAGAAATCCCGTCTTCCTAACTTCTGACTGCTAGCAAGCTCAACAAAAATAAACTAATAAAATAAACTAATGAACCAAACTTGATGAACATCAGCCCCAAGACTGCAGTTCATCACTTCTTCTTACCTGTTGAAGTTCAGAATCCTCCTCTTGAACCGGCCGCCGGTCTCCTCCTCTTCATCATCATCTTCATCACCTGCCGAACGTGCAGGTGATTCTGGAGCGGAGGAGGAGGAGGAGGAGGAGGAGGAGAACGCTCCACCATGGCCCCCAACAAACATTTATCTTCAGATATTTGGAAGAATCTGCTGCCTTGTTGTTTAGTTCTAACTTTTCCCGCTCCTCCTCTTCGTTTTTTTCCGGTCTCAGTTTTCCCGATCTCATCTCGCTGCATGATTGATTGACAGCTGAGAGGGGAACTCGGCCCTGGGCTGTGATTGGTCCAGCCCATAATCAATCATGTCTAATGGGTGGATCTACCCGTTTTGTAAACCAATAGGAAAGACTAACACTGTCCCGACTCCCGAGAATCATTTGTTCGAAAAAACAAAACAAAACACCTGGCAGCGAGCCGGCCCAAAAGTACCTGCGGCCCAGCGGGCAAATGCCCGCTATGCCCGATGGCCAGTCCACCCCTGCCCACCACTACGTTTCTCCTCTGATGAACACTGAGCACTCTGGAGAATTTTCCAGATAAAGGGTGCAATTTGCTGGAGGTTTGCAAATAGGAGGCAGTGAGCTTTGATGCTTTAGAAGAGCACTTACATATAGATGACAAAGAGTTTGCTGTTATTATTTATACTGATAGTTTTGTCATAATCATTTTAATTTAATGTTTTTAAAAGGTTACTTTTCTCAGTTGGGTCCCGTCATCCTCCGTATTTGTGTTCAGGTGATCCAGTTTGCACTGAGAGACTACATCCAGTACTGGTACTACACTCTGAGTGAAGATGAGTCCTTTTTACTGGAGATCAGACAGACGCTGCAGACTGCCCTCATCCACTTTTCCACACGGTGCAAAACACATTGACACACACTTACCGTCTATTGTAATGAATGTTTTTTTTTGTTTTTTTTTAACAAATGATTGTGTTTGTGTGTCTAGGTCCAAAGAGGTGGACTGGCAGCCTTACTTCACCACTCGCCTGGTGGACGACTTTGCCACCCATTTACGTGTCTTCAGAAAAGCCCAGGATCGCCTCGCCGACAGAGAAGACAAGCAGAGTACGTTCTGTATAATCGAATAAAAGTGGTGGTATTGGTTTCAAACACACAATAGAAATGAGTGATTTCCAAACAGGAGACATAACAGATGAGCTGGTCGATTCGTTCTTTGAGGCGGAGGTGGAGATGGAGAGGAAGATTTGTCGTGACGTAGTCTGCACCTCACACAAAGACGAAGAAGGTGAGCGTGTTGATCTGAACTGTCCTGCACGTTAACCTGAAACGTGCTGCCGTTTAAAACTGTAAAACGCTAACTCGAGCATTTGTTGTTTTGTTTGTCAGGTTTTCTTCGTGACTTATGTGAGTTGCTTCTGTATCTGTTGCTACCTCCTGGTGATTTCCACAACAAGAGCATGAGATACTTTCTAAGGGTAAGCTAACAAATTAATGAGTCCAACATGCAAATATTAAGACAGAAAATAAACTACTCTCCTGCAGTGGCTGTGTAATAGTGTTTGTAGTGTAAATTGTTGAGTGTGCCTCTGATGTATTTTAGGAGGTGCTGGCATATGGTGTGCTACTTCCTTTGATCAACCAGCTGAGTGATCCCGACTACATCAACCAGTTTGTCATCTGGATGGTGAGGATCCAAACTAAAGGATCTGAAAACCAAATGAATTTAGCGTTTAAATGGAAAATAAAATTCCTGATGCTGAATTTGTGTCTAGATTCGAGACAGCAGCTGTAACTATGAAGCCTTCATGAATATCTTGAAGTTAACAGACAAGCCTGCTGAGCTGGAAGCTGTTAAAGACAAGGTGTTGGAGGAGCTGCAGTACCTCCGCTCTCTGGATACAGCTGGAGATGGTGGGCACTCGGTTTATCTCGTCTTTTAAAGAATCGCATAAATCCAACATGTCATGATTAAAATAATGTTTGGCTAAATAAACGTATGGCTTTCTTTGTTTGTTTGTTTTTTTAGACATCAATGTGATAAAGAACCAGATTAACAGTCTTCTGTTTGTGAAGAAGGTGTGTGAGACCAGAATCCAGAGGCTACAGTCTGGCAAGGTGAGGAACTGCTTCACAGTCGAATATAAAGAGAATTGATTTCAAACTGCAGCTAAATTTTGTCAAATTCATTTTGTTGCCTTCTCTTGTTTTCCTGTTTCTGTCTTGTGTAGGAGGTCGATACGCTGAAGCTAGCAGCCAACTTTGGCAAGCTGTGTGTTATCCCACTAGATCACATCCTCGTTCACAACATAGCGCTGCAGTTCTTCATGGGTAAACACACGACGCATCACACAAACATCAAAAATCACCAGACTCTTAATCCAGAACACCTCTGTTAATCATCCATATAATCCTTAATTTAACTCATTTTTTAGTTTCTCCAACATGCGTCTTTCTTTAGCTTCTCGAGACCTCAACAAAGGTTTTAAAAGCTTTACAGATCAGATTACAACGCGTGTGCAGTGCAGACAGAGTTCAGCCAACTTCAGTCAGATCTTGTTTGAATCAGATTTATGACTGTAGCATTCATGCTCCTTATATTGTTAAAATAAGCTTGATAAATGATTTTAACCTAAAAGAACTGGACCAATAAAACCAACTACAAGTACATTATTAACTATAACAGATTATTTTAGCTTATTCGATTTCTCTGTCTGCCAAAAGTGCATGAGTGATGTTAGTGTGACACCGTTGTATTTATTTATTTTTTATCTAGACTTCATGCAGGCAGCCGGGGCTCAGGCGGAGCTTTTCTTTTGGCTCACTGTTGAGGGATACAGAGTGACGGCGCAGCAGCAGCTGATGGTGATGGAGAGCTGGCAGAAAGATGACAAGAAGCAGCCCAGCACCACAAAGGGGTTACTCAAGGCTGCGGCTCTGGGCGTCTATGAACAGTACCTCTCTGACAAGGTGGGAGGCACATTCAGGTCTCACCCTGTGTCAAATGTCTTAAAGCAGCAATAGTTTTAGAATACTGTATGTAAGATGAACACAAAGAGTTTTTATGCCTTAAATTCCTTCTTTAGCTCATTACTGCCTGACCTCTGCTCCCTTACAGGCGTCTCCTAGAGTGGAGGTGGACAAGGCGTTAGTTACAAAACTGGGAGAGAAGCTGCAGAAAGATGACCCCACACCTGAGATATTTGATGAAGTTCAAAGAAAAGTATTAATACAGTTTCTAAACTAATTTTATTACTTTTATTTGTACCTAATTAACCCGTCTTATCGATGATCCAACAGGTGTATGAAATGATGCTGCGCGATGAGCGGTTTTACCCGTCGTTCAAGCAGAGTCCTCTCTATGTCCGAATGCTCGCAGAGCTGGACATGCTAAAGGAGCCGAGCTTCAGAGGATCTGATGACGGGGATGGAGAATCCTTCAACGGCTCTCCAACAGGAAGCTTAAACCTGGTATGTACTCTACTTTATTTAAAATAAAATCTAAAACGTTGATGTGCATGAGGATTTTTTTGTGGTTTGTCGTCGTTCTGTCGGTGTCACTTCATGCTAATTAGTTTTTTAATGGTTTCAGTCACTGGACGATTTGACCAGCGCCTGCCATGAAGAATTTTTACAGCTACATGCCTCTATCTCTGACACAGGTGCGTTTAATCAGCCCTAATTAGGTTAACATTTGATTGGAATGATTGGCACAAAGTGTGATTTTAGATTTTTAAATTTTAGAATAAAAACCCTATAAAGTGTGCACGCCTTTATCTTTGGACTTGATTTGTTGTGGACTTTATGCTGACTGATGTGTGATTTCCATTCAGTGATGAATGTGTGAACCCCCTCTAGTTTCTTCATGCATATTTTCATTTTTTTACTTTTTCACTTCCTTTGCTCCATACGTCTGCATGTTCCTCCCATTTCACACTGTGCTAGTATTCTTTTTTCCTTTCATTCCATTATCTTCACTGTTTTTACGTTCTTCCTTTTTCTCTCCTTTATTTGTCCCATTGTTCTATCACACTTTTCCTCCTTTTTATAACATTTCCTCACATTCTCTTTATTTATTTTTGCTCGCCTTTCTACCCAACACACTTTACACCCTTCTACCTTCTTCACCTTTCACCAACCCATCCTCCACCTCCCTGTTTTTTGGGATCTATTGCGGGGTGAGGTAGCTGATGCTTGTCTTCCCGCCTTCTGGGGTGCCACAGGGGTTTGCAACGATCATGGCAAGACCTACGCACTTTATACCATCACCGTGTTCAGGCGGAGCCAAGACGGCAGCGAGGACTGCTGGAAGACCTACCGGCGCTACTCGGACTTCCATGACTTCCACATGAGAATCACTGAACAGGTGATATAAACTGTTTAGGTCACAAGTAGGGCAGATATTAGCACATTTTTCCTTTATATGACTTCATATATGTTTTAGTTTGAAAACTTGGCATCGATCCTCAAACTGCCGGGGAAGAAAACCTTCAACAACATGGACCGAGATTTTTTGGAGAAGAGAAAAAAAGACCTCAATGCTTACCTTCAGGTAAAAGATTTGTGTCGGTTTGCGTTCGAGGTTTGTTTTGTTTTGTCATGTATCTGTAATTGTGTGTGTGTGTGTGTTTCAGTTGCTGCTAAACCCAGAGATGGTGAAGGCCTGCCCAGCTCTAATTCCATATGTCTTTGACTTCCTGGAGAACAAGGCCTACAACAAAGGCAAAGGAGACTTCGCACGGAAGGTCTCTAATTCTAATAGAAGATTTTTTTGTTGACTTTTTAATTTATTTTACTCCCAAATAACTAAAACACACATATATATTAAAATCTACCGTATTGGTTTGAATATACAACACCCTCTTCCCTTTGTTCAAAATGTTTTGACAACTAAATCTAAAGAAGGTGTTTTGTATTTGGCAAAAATTTCACATAGCTTTTTTTTAAGAATAGTAAAATGTACAACCACATTTAAAGTTAAGCACTTTATGGCATACCCTAAAAATAATCATGTATGTTTGAATTTAATAACAAGTGTTGTCTTTCAGTGACTGCTAGCCTGTCTGAGGCTTCTTTTAGCTCTCCGTCTCCTAACGTCACTCTGACACGTCGTATTTCTTTTCTTCTTGAGAGTTGTTTGCTGACTTTGCTGCTTTTATCACTATGAGCTTAAAGTTTGCATCATAACTTCCTGATTGGTTTTTCACTTGCCCAACTTCAGAACCGCTTTCATCAGGATGTTCACTCAACTCAAACTTTATTTATCAAGAACATTTACACAACTTGCATTGATCAAAGCGCTGTACAGAAACGGGGATCAGCCGGATCAGGCAGTCCCTGTAGCTGATTTTACCGTATTTCTCACTGTATGTGCGCAGCTAAATTCAGCTCGCAAGCGTCGGCTGGCTTGACGGCATCATCCAGTGAACAGTTGAGGGTCACTTCAGTTCTGAATTGTCACACTCGTTATTGACTTGACTGCAAATATATAAGACACAAGAAGAAAACACAGGTTTATGTTTAGAACAATACAGTATTATCAGAATGTTTAAACAGATCTGTTTTTATTATTCTCATATTTTCAGATAGACACGTTTGTGAATCCTCTACGGAGCTCCATGAGGAACGTGTCTAATGCAGTGAAATCCCTGCCGGACAGTTTGACTGAGGGCATGACTAAGGTCTCTGACAACATGGGCCGGATGTCAGAGAGACTGGGTCAGGACATCAAACAGTCCATATTCAAGGTGTGCTGTTTATATCCGTTCTCTTCCTGCATTGTTCTTCCTTGGTTCCATGAAAATTCATTTAAAAACGAGATCACCTCTCAGAAGTTTGGGTTCACTTGAAGCAAACAATTTTATCCATTTCATAAGAAACTGAAATTAATCAGATTTTTTTTTTTTTTTAATTATCTAAATATTGCAGAGGAAATGTAAAGATGCATGAACAGTATTTAATACGTTCAGTCAAGCACAGGCAGTGTGATGGTCTGGGGGCTTCCAACTAATACCAAACTTTGGAGCAGTAGTGCATATCATTAAGAACCGCTGTTTGTTGTATCTACGTTAGATTATCTAACATTAGCCTGTTTCTGTCCCAGGTGCCTCCACACTTTCCCAAGTCCGACATTGACCCGGAACACGTTCGAGTCTCGGCCCAGCTCGACGACAATGTGAGTCTGCAGGCTGTTTGACTGCTTTATGTTTTGTTTCTTCTCTTTCCTTTTGGTAAAACAGTAAATGTGTCCTTTGTGTGTCCAGGTGGACGATAACATCCCGTTACGGGTAATGTTGCTGCTGATGGACGAAGTGTTTGATCTGAAAGAGAAAAACCAGTGGCTGCGCAGGAACATTAAGAACCTGCTGCAGCAGCTCATCAGAGCCACTTATGGAGACACAATCAACAGGTCAGAGACGCACAAAGCGCTTAAGAGTTAGGAATGATGAGCTTCACAGTGAGCACAGTTTTAATTTGTTTTTTTTTTTGTTTGTTTCTAAAGGAAAATCGTAGATCATGTGGACTACTTGACGTCACCAGAGCAGGTGTCCGATTATGTAAAGAAGTTCAGGTAACCTGCCCTTCAGTTTGGTTGCAAAGTCATGCAATGCATCTTAGGAATTTTGAGTAAGTTTTTCCATCTGTGTTCAGGGATTCTTACTGGCCAAATGGTATTCTAGCTGAGACTCCACCCCGCCGGGACAAGTGCATCCGAATGAGGACACGAGTAGCTGCCAAGACCAGCCTGTTGGGCATCATGCCAGGTGAAAATATACACACTACACTGAGTCACACTGGGGAATGTGTCACAACATCTTGTTTACACATAAGTACTTTATTCTTGTATCTTAACATTTTTCCCTAAAAGTTATCTTTATTTGGCTCTGCTGCATCATTTCATACTGTTCATTTGATCTAATGTTCTACAAGTTTGGTACAACTTGCATTTAGTCAATTTGATCAAAACTGGGCTAACATGTTATATTTTTGGAGCCTCAAACAGTTAACCACTTTTTTGTTCAAACCTCAGTTCCTTCAGAGATTTTAGAAAACCAACTTTATTATATTTGTGTTGAAATATTGTTTGCAGTTTTATGAAGAAAATGTAAAAACAGTTTTTCTTGCTCCTTTATATGGCTATTTGTGCATAAAATAATTTAAACCATTTGATAAACTGCAGTGCACAATTTTATTCCTTCACTTTTAAGTAGATTTGGGTTTTCAAAACCTGAATAAATCACAAACAAGCTTAAATAACAGAGTGCTTTAAAGTTTTTTCATGGATATAAAGAGATGTAGCTAAGCCTAATGGGAAGCAAAAACGTGCAAGGTTTTAGTTACTGTTCTTAAGCTAAATATTCCTCCTGCCTTTAAGGGTTTGTACACACTGCTGATGACTATAATCTCTCTCTTCCTGTGCCTCAGATGAGCTGAAGCACATCATTGGAGCGGACACCACAAGAAAGGGCATCCTCCGCGTCTTTGACATGTTTCAGTATCAACCCATGAACCGACGACTTGTCTACGTGTTCTTGGAGGGCTTCCTGGAAACCATGTTCCCTCAATACAAATTCCCAGAGCTCTTTGTCAAGCTGCACTCCCGCTCGCCACGGATCCACAGATTTAGCCAGAAACTCAAAGGCTCCTCGCTCAAAAGGTGACAGGAGAGGACAGCGGCATCGGAACACGGGCCGACCGGACACACAGAGACCTGAAAGTGAGGGTGTGGGGGGGGGGGGCAGTTGGTGTGAACACTGAGGTGTGTGTGTTTGTGTGACTGCTGCCCCATCCTCTCCCCTCACACACTCCTGTCAGTGGAAAACACTCCAACAGTCTGAATGGTCAGAACCGAAGGGGGAGCAGCTCTGCCGTACTCACTCTTGTGACAGACTCATGCGCATCACAAATTCTATAATTTGCACCAAGACTGAACTTTCTTTTTTTTTTAAGTTTCTATAATTTTCCTTTTTTTTTTTTTTTTGAACTTTTTAGTTGTGGTAAGCTTTATCTTTGGCCAGCTGCTTCCCTGCGGTCCAGAGAGCAGACAACAAAAACTGTTTTTAAAATTGCAGGACTTCTTAGTGTATTCCCACACCTTGCCTTACCTTCCTGCTTCAGTCCTCCATCAGAGCCATACAGCTGTAGTCAAACATACCCTCATGTGTGTCACGTACGCAATTATTTTCATAGCAACCAAAAATGTCAAAAGCACTGGGTGAAAGATGAGCCGTTCTCACAATGTGACTAAAGAAAGATGGGTTGAAAGGTTTTCTTTTTGCTCTCATTCTGTCCATCATTTGTGCTTCTTCTGATTATGCTCCAAAGTGTTTCATCATTTGTAACCAACAGGCCACACCCCTCTTTAATGTCCTAACCTGTGACAACCAAAGTTCACACCGTTCATGTTTGTGTGTGTGTGTGTACTCGTGTGGCTCTAAGATACTGTGCTTCTTTTCTCTGATTATGTGAAAAAACAGACCTTTAATGAGCTAAAAGACGAGGCTGTAATGACACTAAGAAGTGTTGCTGTGGGAGACACACTGATGAATGTACTCTGCATTGGCTCAAGTAGAATTTTGTGCAAATGAGGGTGTGTTTAGCATGAAGATTTAAGTGTCTTCAGTCAGAAATGTGCCGGTGTGAGCGAGCGAGCGAACCAGCCTTAAATCTATTTACAGTGTATACTGACCAAGAGATGCACGCTAGAGGGAGCTCTCCTTCAACGTTTGAACATTACAAGGAAATCGAAGTAGATATATCCCTAATCACTTTTATTCTAAGAAAATTTCCTTGATTTTGGTGCAATATATATATTTTTTTCTCTAATGCATGTGCATTTTGATCATTTGTGTATTGAAAATTGTAATTTTTTTAAGGAGAAAAAATCATGAAAGATGTCTGCCCAGAATTGTCTTCTTACCCCAACAACTTTACATTCCGTTGTTGCAAAAGTATATCATTTATTTTACAGACTTGTTCTATAAGTCTGTTTGTTTTTGCACATGTCCACTCTTGCAGAATATGTGTAGTTGGGTGTTGATCGAAGAGTGATTGGAGTTTGTGTCACAGCTCAGTGATTAGCTCATGTGGCTATGGCTAGTTGAGAGGCAGTCTTGGAACATTTTTTTACTCATAAGTATGTGTTCAATCATGTTCAGTGCAAACATTTTTTTAATGTGAAATGACAGCTAAAACTCTCCCCCACCTGAACTGTGTGCACCTTCTTCAAAATCTCACAGGAAAATGTCCAACAGGTTCACAGAGGAAACTAACCAACGGAATCACTGCTTATTAGCACTTACTGTAGCAACTTGGAGTCGTGTTTCTATTGGCTGAACATTTTGTTTCAGTCACTGGGCCTAACTGTGATTTGCTTGCGCTGAGCAGCTGTGGTGGACTCTGATTGGCTGAGCTGGAAGATGTAAACTGGCACGTCTCCTTTTGGGAGATGATGGAGATGTCACCTTTACCTTTCTGTACTTCTGTCCATGCAGGAAGGCTTTTTATTATCTCAGTATATATGAATTTATGATACAGAGAATTTGTGCATATCTGTGTACATTATGTGTTAATAGTGTGCCTAAATGTACTTTCAACTCTATTTTCATAATTTTCTTTACCCAAAAAGACAGTCAATCAAAATGTCATGACATGACAAAAAGGCTATAGGGTGTTTTGTTTGTTATCATGCTTATCAAAGTTTTCCTTGTGAGCACTCGTGCTCAAATCAATATAACACTAATAAAAGATAACTCAGACTAAATGTGGTTAAATGATTGTGTTTGCTGGTAGTGTCCACTAGTCATAAAGATCACAAAAAATTCCAAGAGAAACAGCGTAGAGTTTCGGAAACTTCATTTTATTCCATATTGTTTCGTTTTATTCCAGCTGTCACACTGATGCAGCACATAATGTCCAGCTAAAAAAAACCAAACTACTTGCAGTGGGTCTTCAGAAGCAGTCTCTACCGTTTAAACAGCTTGCTGTCCTCGTTTCGGAATGGATTTTCACAAATAGTGATCTTCATTTATCAACTCTCTTTGATTTTCCAACTGGATCGGTGATTACAACAACTCCCCAAGCAGCCAAACCTGACAGGAAAACATAACTGTGTATCTGTTATTGCAAAAGACAGCAGGAAACTCTCCAGATCTAAATAAAGCAGTCAATCCGCTGTTTAACTTACACGTAGCAAACGTAATCTGCGCCACGGTGCCAAAGGAGGTAGGAGCGCCTTTTTGCATCACCTTCCGAGCTGCATGGAACACATAAGCTCCTGATAGGACTAAACCTCCACCGGAGATGAGTCTGCAGCCCCAGCAGCTCTTAAACGCCTGCATGGGTTTGGACAAGCCGGACTCGGGAGCATCTGACATTGTGAAACAGCGTGTGTGCTAACAGCTAACAGCAAAGAAACAACCAAAAACACAAGGTGGGCATGTAAACAAACTATTGTTTACAGGCTACCGTTCAGTTGTGAAACCCGGTTAAATAAAACGACACAAATAGTCCAAATTTATATCAGAAACTATTAAAAATCCTGTTGGTAGGAGAAAGTCATGGAAAATAACAATAATGCTGTGAAGGTCGATCTTTTGAAGTATTTCCGGTTCATTTACTACATACTTCCTTGTAAGTCCCTTTCAAATTAAAAGCTTAAAATTTGGTAGCAGGTGTTCGTCGGGTTTCGCGGTGTGGTATGTAGTTAAAATTATGGAAAGCCGTTTTAAAATAAATAAATGTCCCTGAAATTGTACTAAAACGGCTTTCCATCCTAATGACCTGAGTGTGAGTGAACCGACCTGAGTGTGAGTGAACCTGACTCATGAATCCTTATCAAAATGTTCTGTTCTGTTTGAACGATACACGAATGTTTCGAAAGATTTTTTCTTTCCTTAACAAATAAAAACATGAGTCAGCCGTGCTTCACAAAGGACTTCTGACCCCTCAGCTGCTGATTATTAGACAGCAGTTACTTCAGATAGACAAGATGTTGCTAATCATACTCGCTTTTACCTTTATTTTTTTCGCTCAAACGGAGCCCGTTTTGGATTCGTACGTCGCAGCTGTGTACGAGCACAATGTGATCCTGAATCCAGAGCCTCGCGTCGCTCTGTCCCGCCGCGACGCCCTGCGACACATGCAGAGAAACCTGGACATCTACGAGGAGCAGGCTGGCCTGGCTGCACAGCAAGTAGGATGGGAAGATTTACGGTTATAAAACTTTGTATATGTGTTTAATTAAGCATGAACCTCATTTAAATTAGAGACAATCATTAAAAACAGGTGAAGTCCTCTAAAAGAAAAAAACTATTGGAATCAGGGAATTTGTCTTATTTTGTAGATTTTAATTTTGCAACACCAGTATAAAAAGGAGCTCTTTAACATCTATAACAATGATCAAATTATGGTTCAAGTCAAAATGTCATCTGGAGGATTTTAAGATATTACATTTATTTACACTTGATACAAATGTGATTTAAAGTGAATTTGGCATCATTGTTCTCACTCAGGGCACTCAGATACTAGTGTTTCCAGAAGATGGTATTCATGGTTTCAACTACACCCGTTCATCCATTGCTGGCTACTTGGAAACCATTCCTGACCCTCAGCAGGAAAGCTGGAACCCCTGCGTGGATCCAGGCAGATACAACAACACTGAGGTTAAAGGTCGCACATTTAACCCTGAAATCAAGCATGTTCACATTCTTACACTGAGGGGTGAGAATGTAAAGTTTGAGATGCCACAAAACCAATTGCTTGTTTCTCCCAGGTTCTCCAGAGACTGAGCTGTATGGCCCGTCAGAACCACCTCTACCTGGTTGCAAACATGGCTGATCTTCAACCATGTCCCCTTAAGACAGACCCCTCCTCATCGTGTCCCTCTGACGGACGCTGGCAGTTCAACACCAATGTGGTTTTCAAGTGCTGAGCTCACCTTCATTACAAAATTTGTTTAAATATGATTTTCTTGTTTAATAAAATTCTTATTCACACAGCTCTGATGGCCTCCTGGTGGCACGCTATCATAAACACAACCTCTACTTTGAGGAGGCCTTCAATACACCTCCTCAAGCAGAAATCATTACATTTGAGACGCCATTTGCGGGAAAGTTTGGCCTCATGATCTGCTTTGACATCCTGTTCAGAGATCCTACAGTAACCTTGGTGGAAAAGGTAGAGAAACACACACTAGCATATCCAATGTTGTAGACTTTCTATGATTCTATTTATTTTTATTCTTCTTTCAGGGTGTACGTCAGCTGGTCTTCCCCACAGCTTGGATGAATCAGCTTCCCCTGTTGGACTCTGTCCAGTTTCAGCAGGCGTTGAGCCTGGGTGCAAATATCACTCTGCTGGCTGCTAACATTCATAACAATCCACTCATCATGAGAGGAAGTGGTATCTACACCCCCTTTTCTGCCACCTACCACCACGCTAAGAGTGGAGATCCAGAGGAGGGGAGGCTGCTCGTGGCCAGGGTGCCTGTCTTACACCCACTGTTGGTGAAACAGGACACATCCACAATGGAATCTGTAAATTCAACTTCCGCATCAGAAGACTCTGGTTACTGCCCCAGTGAGAGCTGTGCTGATCGTCCTCCTCCTCCTAATAATGCCAGCTTTACTTCCTCCATGATGTATGACCCGTTTAAATTTGCTCTCCTCAATGAAACGGGGGGCAAACTCACAGTGTGTGATGGGACTCTTTGCTGTCACCTTCAGTATGAGTGGATAGCACACGATAAAAGGAAAGAGCTCTATGCACTGGGAGCTTTTGCAGGAACACACATTGTGAATGGACGTTATGCTTTGCAGGTAGGAACAAGGAATAATCTGGATGTTTAGAACAGATTCACCGTTCTTGCTCAAGTCCTGTTGATCCACAGTTGAAGTCAGAAATCTATATAAACTCATTACAGGCTCAAATATAAACAACTCCAGTAATATTTGGTTGAATGTCTGTCCCTCCTGACCACCTACAGGTGTGTGCAGTGGTCCGCTGTGCAGCGCTGGAGGCCAGCTCCTGTGGGCAGGACGTGGAAGAAGCTGAGTCTAAGCTGGACTTCCTGTTGGAGGGGACGTTTGCAACCAAACATGTCTACCCTTCGGTTTTGGCGAGCAGTATGGTGCTGGAGCAGCCTGAGAAACTGGAGAAAACTGCAGATGGGAGGGTCGCCATGAAACACACGAGTGTGACTGGAGGGCTGGTCACCGCCTGTCTGTACGGACGGATGTACCATCTGGACCATGAATGAACCGCTCTGGAAAAGATGTGCGCCAAAGATGAGGAAACCAGATTCATTCAAAAAGGATAAATTACAAAATTAGCTGGAAAGATTTTGTAATTTTGAAGAAATTAACGAGTCCGCACACAAATTGAATAACTTCATTCATTGCTTGGTCTCTATTATGTCACTAAATTTGCCTCAGAATGTCTTAGTTCATATCTGATTGTGATGACAGACATTCAGCTAAACCATAACAAACCTTTTTATTCATCTGTTACTTGATCTTTACAAACATTGCACCAAGTAGCATCTGACATCTGTCCAAAATTTGCATATTCCTAAAAAGGCAATATTTAGAAACATCTTTCTTTATCTCTCTCTCTCACACACACACCCAAACAAAACACTAACATGCACTCATACAGCGTCACCAATTTCCACCATCTTCAAGTACAGAAAACAGACAAATAGTTACAGCATTGCAATTTACCAATCCCGTTCAGGCTGTTAGTCAAGTGGTTCAGCTGTACAGTAAATAAATCTGACATCCACCAATCAGCTCTAAAGATTCAGTCTCCACTTGAAATAAATACAAACAATTCAATAATGGGTTTCTCTCCTGGGATCAAAAACTTGGTGTTGAAATCATCTACTGAGCATTAACATTATGTCAGTCATCAATGTCTGTCATGATAGTTTAAAGAAAAACCTTTAAAAAACAAAATCAGCTGGTCCCATAAGAATGTCCCTCTAGTTTTCTTTAGACAATCATGCTAAAAAAAAAGAAAAAAAAAAGTCCTCTGAGCTGAACGCGACTTGGTGCTCTTGTAGGAAACTGAGGTTAAATCTTTTAAAAGTGTTAAAATCAACATGAGAGAGTATCCACAAACAGTACAAGCTTAATTCATAAAGGAAAATACTGCTGTAAGTTTTAAGACATTGGCCATGTTATTGACCGTAAAATGTAGTGTGTATGCACTTTAATCTACACTGTAGTTCATCATTTTGTTCCCCCATATGGGTATGCACCTTAAGATAACAGGTATCTGGTTTATATAAAGACTATTTTTAGATCTGAAGCTTACCTAAAATAACCTGCTCTATTTTCTCCATCTTTTAGTCTCTTGTCAGTTATCTATTAAGGCTCCTGAGTGGCTGGCCAAACTGCCAGTAATATAGGTCTCTGTCCAAAAATCCTCAGTATGTCTCTGAATCTGAGTCATTCAGTTCATCATCTGCGGAAACAGAAGACAGCGGACGCTCAGGCCTGCAGTACGAGGCGTGGTCGGGTCTCAGAGGGGGCGGGGCGTCAAAGGCAACACCTTTAGAGATGTGGTTTGAGACGGGGTGATGGTTGATGACCGTCTGAGTAAGAGTCAGGGTGGGTATGGCTGCAATCGTGACCATGGGGGAGGTGGGCATCATTGAGTTGAGGATGAGGGCCAAACAGTCGGCGACATCCCGATTGGGAGCACAAGCCAAAGCTGGGGTGTAACCTGAGAATATAAGCAACAGAGGAGTAAAAGTGGGTCATGTTTTATTCTAAATGCAAGTCAATGTGTTCTAAGACAGAAAGATGAAAGCTGACCATTCTCATCCACCGCTAACACACTGGCTCCTTTTCCTAAGAGCTCCTGGACAACAACCGTTAGTCCTATTCTGGCTGCTACATGCAGAGGTCTGCAAGACGGAGACACGTGGTTAGAATATGTCCAGTCACAGCTCAGGTGTGGGCTGCTTTAGTCAGCTACATACGTCTGGAGAGCAGCATTGGTGCAGTTGATGAGGTTTCTGTCACTGATTTTCTCCAGAATCAACAAGGCACTCGTTTCGTGGCCCTGGAAGGAGCAGAGTGCAACAAAGTGAAGAACAGACAACTCTTTATGCTTTGTTTCTAGCTTCGTTTTGATATGGCCCCTTCTCCAACAGATTTTCCAACATATCTGCCTGAGTAAATCAACACAGATGTGTAGCCATGCCAGCTTCTGCATTTTTTCCAGAATTTTAGGGAGTGGATTGGAAATAAGTAAATCCAGCTGTTATTGTTCCACCATTTGTTGTTCAACCCATTTTAGGTAAGCAGGAAAAACATCAACACTACTGGAAAGTTTTACACAAACAGAGCAATGCTGTTCATCAATATATTAACAAATACATGACAATTAATCGACGACGGCAGTTTTTTGTGCTCAACTCCCGGATAAATCGTAGCCAAAATGCCAGTTGCTCAATCACATGTTCTCTTTCTCATGCAGGAATGACTGTTTTACCAGAGAAACGGCTACTTTTTTTGGTCATAGTGTCAAAAAGATCTATTCAGTCAAATTTAGAGAGCTTAACTCAGGCAACTCTTTCAATATATCAAAGCAGCTGCCATGCAGCAGCTTTAAATCTACCACAAGAATGTAGAAAATCCCAGTTAGGATGTGATACAGCTGTTTATCAACACAAAGAACCTGAATCGTAATCTTCTTTTTAGAACATATTGTCAAAGTCCTTTTTTACAAAAACAGTAGATGAATTAAACACTTCCCAACTGCAGAGTTTTATAACTGAATGGGTATAAAATTGTTTCCACTTTCTGAATGGTTGTTACCTTATTACAAGCTAGATGCAAAGCAGTGTTCCTGTTTACATCCTGCAGAGACAGATCCATTTTACCGCTGCTCACCAGCGCCTCTGTAACACACAAAGAGAGAAAAATACAAGTGGGCTTAAAAATAAAAAACACTTGTTTACACATCTGAAAGGAAACTCACCAACAGCGTTAGTTTGCCCGTTTAGAGCCGCCATCATCAGCGATGTCCTGTGTGTTTGTGTGTCAACAACGTTAGCCTGAGCTCCGTGGCTCAGAAGAAGGGAAACACACTCAACGTGGTCAGAAAAGGCTGCAGCATGAAGGGGGGTCCTGAATCGTGGGATGAGCAGAGTGAAAATCAAAGTTCACATGGAGCTATTATTTTATGAATAAAGAAAGTCCAATTAGGTATTTTCTCTCACCTTCCTTTGGAGTCCAAAGTGTTGACAATAGTTTCGCCCAGAGAGTCAATTAACATCTCAGCCACCCCCTCGTTATCGTTCATGCTGAAACACAAAACACACTCTGTCACATTCAATTAGATCAAATCTATCCACATAGCTGGTACAGACAGCGGATGTCTTACACAGCACAGTGCAGTGGGCTGAACGAGTTGCCTTTAATCTTCCTGAACACTTCGTGATCCAACAACACCTCCACACACGCATCATAACCTAAAAAACAGAAGAGCAGAAGAATGTTGATGCTGTTTTGTGGTGATTTCAGACAGAACAAAGATGCCGTCATGTTGTGTTTCAGTACCGTTGTAGCAGGCCCAGTGCAGTGGTGTGTAGCCCTGATTGTCCGTGAAGTGTGTGTCAGCAGGAAATGTGCTGGCGTTCTGCAGGAGGGTACTTAGAATACCCACATGACCACAAGCTGATGCCAGGTGCAGAGGGGTGCGCCCGCGGATGTCCTTCACACACACACCAGCCCCATGCTGGAGCAGAGCCTCTACACACTCGTCCTGACCCGTCACGGCCTGTGTGAATAATATAGCATCATTAAATAATGATTTAATTATGAATACAGGGCCACAACGGCAAATCAACCATAAACAAAAATACCGGTAGCTAAAATTCATTGCGATTTAAGGCAGTATGCATTCATTCAAGGAATGTTAGGTCTGTTATTCAACAAAGTGTTTGCATGATTAATGCAGTTTGCACAGCTTTAGCAAAACTGTCAGCTAAGTCACAAAATGTTGTGATCATTATAAAAGTTTAGTTGCAATTGTGACATTAGTGACTGTTAGATTATCTCACCCCGCGGTGCAGTGCTGTCCGGCCCCAGCGGTCCTGAGTCTCCACACTGGCTCCTTGACTGAGCAGAGAGTACACACACTCTGTGTGTCCGCTCAGCACTGCCAACATCAGAGGAGTCCTGCACACAGTGTAGAAATACAGCATCATTCAATAACATTTCATTGTTGTTCAGCTAATACTAGAAAGGGTCATATCTTCAAATATATTAGTAGGATAATAAACTTTAAAAAAAACATCTATTTGAAGCCATATCTATGCACACTCACTGTCCATTGGTGTCTTGTGCATCCACGTTAATGGGCTGGTTGTTGTGGCTCATAAGCAGGTGAAGGCACTCTGGGTGGCCATTCATAGCTGCAGCAGACACACATTGGTGTTTTATTATTATCTTTCTGAAGAAATATCATGTAGTTTCCCTCAGTGTCTCTGTGTATATACCTGCAGCATGTAAGGCTGTCTTTTTGTGTATATAGTCACGGGCCATTGGGGAGGCGCTGTGATGCAGCAGCAGGGAAGCACATTCCTGATGCCCCCTCGAGCACGCCAGACTAAGGGGGGTACGTCCGTCTGGGCTGCGCACGTCTACATCTAGCAGGGACGCCAAGAGCACCTCTAGTGCTCCACAGTGTCCATGGTAAGCCTGGAGGAATGAAAGGCCCACAAGAACAAACCGTTTTAAAATAATGTTAAAATGTTCAGATGGAAGATAATTTGTTCATAATCTTTCCACAGAAACTCACTTCAATAAACTGAACTCTCATGAAAGTATGACCAAATTATAGATGTGATGGACACACAAAGTGAAAAACAAGCTCTCAGCTCTTCAAACTCACCGCCAGATGGAGTGGACTGAGGGGGGCCGGGCTCTCCACTTCTCTCAGGATTTCTGTTCCTGATGCATCCAATAACTGACACACAAACATATAAAACATTTGACATATTTCAAATCCAGATTTTCACATTCGTCCTATAACTAGTTTGATGCTCGTTTCATTTGCTCGTAATTTCGTTGTTAGCATTTGAATCAGGTTGGCTAGATCACACACAACAATCCAACAGAGGAAGCTAGTGATTGCAGAAGCTCAATGGATGATCAGTTTCTTACCACATCAAGAGGTCTCACACTTGCAATCTGAAAATACAAACACATGTTAAGATCTCTTGACAATTGTTTATTTAAGTGATTAATTTGGATTTTGTTCAGACCATACTGAGGATTACACAAACATTTAAGTGACTGTAAAGCAGGCACTCACCAGTTCCAGGCATAGTGTGCGTCCATAAGCGGAGGCGTAGTGCACTGCACTGTAACCCTGTTTGTCTCTCACTCCTGGATTAGCGTCATTCCTCAACAGGTACTCCACACATCTTACAAAAAACAAAACATTTCCTTTAGGCTTCTGATAATGTAAAATGTATGCCAGTGACATGGTTAAACACAAATATGAACTTACTTTCCATCTGTGTCAGCAGCAGCAGCGTAGTGTAAGGGGCTGCAACCTCTCTGGTCCAGCTCATTAATGCTTGCCCCAGATCCCACCAACGCAAACACACACTGGTAGTTACAGTTGGCCGATGCATAGTGTAGTGGAGCCCTGAAGCGATTGGACCAACAATGGTACCATTTCTAGCAGCAATTTGAATTCATAAACCTTGAGATTATTTTGACGTCTGAGCTTACCTTCCAAAGTTGTCTTTTCTGTTAAAATCTGCTCCTATGTTTAACAGCAGGTTCAGACACTCCAGGTTTCTGTTTGTAAAGCGAATATTAAAACTGATATACAAATGAGCCATGCACTAATTAACAGGAAAATATTTACAGGACATTTTTACACATTCCACAACAAATTCAACTTGTACAAAAATATAAAATTATGTCAAACCAAAGAAAGCCAAAACACAAAAACAATAACAGTAAGCCAAACTATTCACCCTCCAGCTGCAGCAGCATGCAGACAGGTCCTCCCAAAGTCATCAGGGGTGTCTATAACAAACCCTGCACAAAATATGCAACCAGCATCAATTTAGATGTCAACCAGGTGATTCCACTGGCAAGGATGGTGTCAGCATGAATGTACCTGAGGACAGCAGCTTCCTGCAACAATCTGAAAAGCCACTGAGAGCTGCAAGGTGTAGAGGTAACATCCCATGAATGCCTCTCCTGGAAAGGAAAAGACAAGCCAGCACAGGCCAGAACAGATGAGGTGTGAGAGCTTAGAAAGAATCCTAAATGATTAGCATGTTTTAGAAAGTGTGTCAAGAGAGAAAATGCACAGATGGTTGAATGTCGCTTGTTTATTACTGACTTGACAGTGTTGGCTCCGTGTTTGATGAGTGCTGTGATGATAAGCTCATGGCCAAAGCGGGCAGCAATGTGAAGGGCAGTGTTTCTGCTTTTATCCTCACAGTCTACATCAGCTCCTACACACACACACACACACACACACACACACAGACATTAACACAAGGTATTCATGAGTATTTCCTTTAAAAGGGGCAGTAAAAATATAAATAAAAAGCCTTCCATAAAAATATATCCAAGCTGATTTTAAACCATGCATGAAACAGACATCACACCGTTTTGAATGAGGGTCTGGGAGCAGGAGAACCTTCCATGTGTAGCTGCCATGTGAAGGGGGGTTTTCCCATCTTTACTCTGAACAGATAAATTGGAGAAACAATTTGAGCAAAAAGAAAAAATAAATAAATTAATCAGCAGCAGCTGATCAGAGTCCAACACTAAAGAAATCTAGGAAAAACAAAAGCTAAGAAAGATCCCTAGTGGACCACACACCCACAAACATAATCCTGGAGCAGCTTGCTGCCTCAGGGAGTCACTCAACCCCCTGAAACTTCCATATGGCCTCACATCTTGAGGGTGTGGAAATCCAAATATCAGTTTCCATCACAGCCACCGAAGTGTTAAAAATAATGTCATTCAGTGTTTCATTAAATCCTGATAAGAGCTGGAGACATGCATGTTAAAATGGTCTCTGCACAAATCTACTGTATATAGACCCAGTTCAGCTATTCTATAACATGTTTATCAGGATGAATGTGTATCTATGAGTGGGCGCACCTTCAGGTTGATGTGCGCTCCGTGGGCCAGCAGCAGCTCCTGGCACAGCGCACCTTGACGTGAAGAAGAAGCAAAGTGAAGTGGAGAAAAACCCCTCTCATTTGCCTGAAGAAAAAGACCAAACAAACAAATTAATGATTAAAAAAAAAACTTCAGCTGCAACTAAAATCTTAGCTTGTTTTGACAGTGATAGTTGCTGACCTGGTTGACACTGGCTCCTGCTTCAATGAGCTCACCGACCACCACATCCTGTCCGTTGTAACAGGCCAAATGGAGTGGTGTGTTGCCATAAGAGTTAACCTCATTCACCTAAACAAAGAGGAACAAGCTAGTTTTCCCTTAAGGTGCTAGGAAAAGGCATATTATTATTTAAAAACCACCTGTATATTTGCTTTTGCTTAGCTGAAATTCACATATAGACAGATTTTAATGATACGTTTGTGTACTGACATGGACTTCCAGGCTTAGCAGGTAGTGAACGGTGCTGCTCATGCCGCTGGAGGCTGCTGCATGAAGCGGAGTGTAGGCCTTCTTATCCTTACAGTCAATCTCAGCTCCACTAGCCACCAGTAGCTTCACAACTTCCAGGTGACCTGAAACAATAGGGGAGATGAACTTGTTTAATTCAAAAACTAAATTTGTCTGTTAAAATGACCACGATGACATATAACAGTCTCACCCATGTATGCTGCCCAGTGGATGGCTCTCCTGTCCTTCTTGTCAAATGCATTAATGTTGGCTCCTCTGGACAGCAGCAACTTCACCATCTGAAACACAATATTTGAATTTAATATTTGCTCATGTACAAACCCCATTTGCAGAAACATTGGGATGCTTTCTAAATAAATCAACAATCTGTACTTTGTTAGTTTGGAAATATTCTGTTAAGCCCAAAACAAAAGAAATCAGTTTTTGTACTGACCCACTAAACTGTCCTGTGACTCTTTTTCCTTCCTTAATTTTCTTCCAGCATTGTCTGACTGTGTTTCTAACATCAAACGGTACATTTATTTAAAATAATTATAAATAAAATACACATGGTAACTGTAGATGATGTGGTGACAGAAAATGTGTGAGATCTGGAAAAAGCCTTAAGCTTTTTTTTTATAAAATAAAAACCTGAAATGTAGCAACAAAGGTAACTGCATATCTGCATAACTGCTAAAAAACCAAGCAGAGTTTTCTTAAAGTGCCTGTGACTCCATATTTAAATCACTTTATATTAAACAGGTGTAATCTTTGATGCCTCTAGATTAGCGTTGCACCATTATAACTCAAAATACGCTGTAATTATTTCCTAACGAGCAACTCAGAGATCAGAAGAAAGCGCCGCCTTCCGGTTCTGCTGGGTTTCTCCTTATTTGGCAGCCTGACACTTCTGCTGCAGCAGGGGGCAGTGTTGTCACGTGAAAGAGAAACGAAACTGAAACTAAACACTACACGGTCTATGGGCAATGGCGGCGGCACTGCCTCGCTCCAGTTGTCGTGAACGTGCATGTGGGAGGAGAATTTACCATATAAGCAAGTCCGGATCACTATGACCTCATAGCGGGCTGGAGTGAAAAAAACTGTTTGAAACCTGGGTCTGAAATCTGGAAGAGCTTCTCACTGGCTGTACTAGGAGACAGATGGACGCTGTTTTTTGCTCTTTCTGGCAGGTTTAAGGTGAGAACTCAACGTTGCAACATGATAGATAAGTCAGAAAACATGGAAACTGATGTCATGGGCACTTTAAAACAAATTTATTCTAAACAGACAGCAACAGTGAACACCAGGGTTTTGGTTAGAGTTCATGTTTCTGCTCGTTTAAAAACAACATCATCAATCAAAAAGAAAATGTGAAGATGCTGGTGGTGATCTCAGTAGGAGGATGCAGAAACTACATAAACATGGATTAAAATCTATATATATATATATATATATATATATATATATATAAAGAGTGGATGTAAAACAATGCAAACAAACTATGCCAGTTTAAATTTTAAACCACAAAGAAGCTGGCAAAACGAACTGAAATATCTTCATTTGTAATTTAATCCATAAAATAAAAAAAAAATTGAAACAAAAACAAAAATGCAGATTTGAGTTTTTGTTGCATTTCAACTAATAATTTAAATAAAATGTGTATGTTAATGGTTAATGCATTAATGAGAAATGGACGAACCTCGACGTGTCCACTGAAGGCGGCGTGGTGCAGGGCGGTGCGTCCCGCCCGGTCAGACACATTAACGTTACTTAGATGGGGAACCAAAGCCTCAGCACAGCGAACTGCCTTGTTGCTAGCTGCTACGTGCAGCGGCGTCTGCCAGTTTTTGTCCCGAGCATTTACATCTGCGCTGTGCTTTAGCAAAACCGCCACAGCATCCTGAACAAAAAGTGAGCGTGGGTCAGACTGTGCAGACAGAGTACACAGGGGAAAATTTATGAGTGCTTTCACAAAGCACATGCCAGGGTTTGCAGGTGGCTGTACAGGCGCTTAAAAAAATATTTTGCTATTCTTAGGGGCTTTTCATGCTGAAAATAGCACTAAGAAAGTGAAAGAACATAAGTAGAGGTATTTGTCTGGGCACCCTGCCCAGGACCAAGAACAATACATGGACAGATTTTGATAGTTTATCTTTTGGCAGAGTGGTTACATTCATTACCTTTTAAAGACCAGACACTGTTATGTGATTATTATCAGTAAGGCATCAAAAGGTATCACACTCACACATGTGCATTGTCTATTATCACTGGGAAAGAAGTTGAATTTAAATGTTGATTCTCCAGACCATGAAATACTAAAATGATCTTAATACAAGACTTTTTATTTTATTTTACTGCTGATAGCAACAAATAAAAAATAAATGTTCTAATTGAAGTTGAGCAACCCAAACAGAAGACACAGATGTAGATTTATTTTATGTACCTACCTCACTACAAGAAGCCACAGCTCGGTGAAGAGGAGTCAACCACTTGTTGTCTTTGGCATTAACTCGAGCTCCTTAAATAAAACAACAGAGACACAAATTTTGTTTAAATAGTAGATGTAAGCAATAAAAAGAAAATTTCTTATTAATATATTTTGTTTTTAGATTCAGATTTGAATAATCATAATTCAAACATGTTTAAAACAAACATGGCTACTTCAGATTGTTTGTGTGCAGGTCTGTGCATCAAATAGTCGTACTTTCAGAAATAATGAAAAATTAATTAAATAATTAAGGTAAGTGTTTACATTTTTTTTTAAATACAACTTAATTTAAGCCTGCAAAAACTTATTACATGACTCATAAACAGAGTTCAGCCAACAGCGTACAGAAGGCACAAAATTCTTATGATCACTGGCGTCACTTGGATGCTAAAATAGCCCTGACGTTGCACCTGTTGCTTGATCTTCACAACACTGAGAAACACTCAACACGTTCTCACACATGCACACACGCAATCACGCCACTCTACTTCGTAATATGCTAGATTAAGCCCTTCCTCTGTATGTGCTCATCACATTTCAGGAAGCCAAAAACGACCCCATCAGATGATTGATAGATAACTAGAAATGTTATCAAGCACTAATAAACATGGGGGGGGGAAAAAAATAAGAGACACAGGGGCGGATCTGGGGGGGGGGGGGG
>SSNR01000080.1:444570-466802 GCA_006937965.1 Callopanchax toddi
GGGGGGGGGGGGGGCAGTGCCCCCTTTGACTACAAGCTTGGCCCCCATGTGACCCCATGTTAAGTGCTTAGTGTTTTAGAATGTACCCCTTTAAAAATGCAGCTGGCCCCCCTCTAATTTTTTTCTAGAACCGCCACTGAGACATAATTATTTTATGAATTAATGACAATTGGAAAAGCTGAACTAATAAAAATAAGAAACAATTATAAAGGACACAATATGTTGACTTGTATTTGCTTTCATCATAAACAGGCAAAATTATTTTGAACTTGACATAAAGGGAAGATTTTAAACACCCTAAATAAATAAGTGTAAAAAATATTCACCAACCATATAAGAAGTTTATGAATAACAGCTGACAGTGTGAATGGTGTAGTAAGCTATAAAAAATTATAGTAAAGGTGATAAATACTGGTAATAGAAATTGATGGCTGAGATTATTGATATATTACAATTAAAAGAGTGAGACAATTTACCCGAGAGGACGAGCAGCTCGATGATCTCAGCGTCTCCTAGGTATGCTGCAGCATGAAGTGGTGTCCGTTTTTCATTGTCCTGGGAGACATTACAACAGAAAATCACCTCTCTCTTTTTCATACAAACATAGGTCATACACACAAACCATTAGTCCTGAGAGCAAAAACTATAGACTTTACTCTGTCACAGAGCACAGGAAACATGAGATCAAAGCCCCATGGAGAAAAATATCTTTAATCTCTTCAGTTTTGTTCTTCACTTCATCACATCAACACACCCTGCTGCATCATCCTCACCCCTCTCTCTCTTTTTCAGTGCAGCACAGAGCAATCAGCAAAGTGGGGCTATAAACAAATGTCATGTGACTCTAAGAAGCCTGGGCCAGTGTTGCTGACTCCAGGGAGACTCGGTGTGATGACCCCAGCAATACAGACCCAGGAAAGAACAAACAGTAGAACAAAACGAGGTATAAACTGAGAAAATATTTACAGGAAGAATATAAAAGGGGACTATCAGGTGAAGGTTATGTCCTTCAATATCTGAGAGGCTGGAGTAACGGAAACAGCTCATGTGTTCTGCCTGAATGAGATCCACTCTGTGCCAATTTCCTTTTATTATGGGCCATGTTGTGTGAGACAAACCACAGTGACAAAAGCAATCAGAATATGTTTTAAAAGGGAGAATTAATCAATAATGAAGGAAATTTATGATCAATATTAGACAACAAAAGTGTGTGAAGTACCTGAATGTTGACATCCTCTTTCTTGAATATGAGAGCACGTACTTCATCTGGGTCCACGTTAAAGATGGCTCTTAAGAGAGATGGCTTCAGAGACAAAAACAACAAGAAACATCTATGATTTAAAGGGAATCATTTTCTATAATGACAGCTGTGCTATCAGTCACAGTTACAAGGGTTACAGATGGGACAGTGGAGCGTATAATCCCAGGCTGGGAGGCAGCCATAGGCCACATGTGGCTGTATATCACCTCTTTGTTTAGGAAAGTTGGAGCTGCAGGATGCAGCGCTTAAACACGTGTGCACAAAAAGTTACAAAAATGTTTGAGTCCATCTGAGAGGGCTAAGGCTGAACTTTACTTCCACATTATGCCAGAGCAACTGATGAAAATGCAAATAATATGTAAAATATGTTAGAAATATGGAAAGAATCTGGTAGATGTCTTTAAAAACTAACTAATCATATATATATATATATATATATATATATATATATATATATATATATATATATATATATATATATATATATATATATATATATATATATATATATATGTGGGTTTATTTTTTACAAAGCGTCCTCCAAACACACATCTTTCACGAATCCTCACCACAGTTTATGTAGCGCTCTTTAGCAGAAATATTAACACTTGGTATGATGAAAACACAGAGCTGCCGTGTAAAACACTAAGTATTAAAATGGTTTTTGCTGCAGTCATGACAAAACTTTATAGATTAACAGATTTATTCAAGTTAAAGGTGTGGAGAAGTACATGTTCACCATTTAACTACAGAAACTGCCTTTAAAAATCAACCACTTTCCTATATTTTAGGATTTATTTTTGCTTTTGATAGCATTGTGACTTTAATCACTGGACTTACAAATGAAACTGAAACAATTTACAATAGAACAATAGGCTTCCCTTTTATAGTAGTATAATAAAAACACTGGTTTTTACATTTTAGCATGACAATCTGTGAGTTATGGAAACGTTTTACAATTATTGTTAAGACTTTCAGTATATTACAATAAAATAAATCAGATATAATTTATTTGTTAAGATGACTATGATTATGAATTCCTATTTGTCCTAAAGCCTAAAAATTGCTCAAAAGGCTTAAAAATCTGTGACTGTTGGCAAGAAATTGCAAACGACACTTGCAAGGGAGTTCCCAAAATGTCTCAAAACATTCACAAGGGTTTTCAATTTCCTCCTGAGTCACAGGACCTCTTCTTGAATAGATGGAAATTTGAACAAAACTGAAAATTCACACAATAAATTTCCTTTACAAATCATCAGACACTGCCAGAAACTGGAACCACTACTTAAGTTAAGCTTCTGTGAAGTACAAGAAATGTGAGACAGCTTTGGGAGAGGTTGGTGACAAAATCGATGTAACAAAGACACTTTGTGACTAAAATACATCAGAAAAATTTGAAAGTAAGTCACACAACGGTTTAAATTTGCTTGCAAATATGTAATTTGCCCCAAAAAACCTGGGTACATTAAAAACGTGCTGCAAAAGTAAAGTTACGCCAATCAAGCTAATTAAACATGCATATTCCCTTATTTTGTGTCTACAACTACTGGTAGTCAATAACGACCACAGCTCAGTGAGACACTGGCTTGATACCCTTTTTTTTTCAATCAATGAAAGATATTTTTTTTAAATAAAATACTGTAATGTTTACTCAGTTTCACTCACATAACAAACGAACAAAAGCAACCTAACAAGATTGCGACACGATGATGCAGATTTTTGGACCTTAGAGTCAAATTTCAAAGGCCTTTTGGATTCTACAATGTTGCCATTCACTCTTTTGGAATGCATTAACCCACTCTGAACAGAGCATCATGCCTCATTGATGAAACTTTTTCCACTTACAGACTACTTCACAGGAAAAAAAGAGAGAAACTAGAATACAGTAAGTTAGAACTCTGTGATGACTACCATCATCTCTGCTGTGGATTAGCCTTTTGTTTTTACCAAACTTCTCTCATATCAACATAAATAAGTTGTACAGTATGCCAGGCTCCATCCACTAAAACAGAGTTGCTGCACAAATTGCTAAAACCCTACCATGAAAGCCAGCACATCTTTGGATTTCTCTTTTCTCAGCTATTTCCACAAAAATAAAAACAACTTACGTATTATTAAGTATGATCAGCAGACTTGTATAAAGAGCCATCAATTCCAGATGACTGTAAAGACCAGGCTTTACTGATAAGCTTTACAAATCAGGAGTCTTTTCATTTGCCTTGACTACACTTGTGTTATTTTTAGTGCTAGATGACAGGTGCTGGCAGTCCATTGTCATTTTACGCAATGGGACATGTACAAGTTCAGTTTAAATTTAGAAAATGTGGGAAATTAAATGACAATCCCACCTAACGCTGTTATTTCTAAAAAGTAAAACTACTAAATGTACCTGGAGAATCCTGAAGCAAATTTAAAAATAGGTAAACTCATATTTAAGTCATGGAGAAGTAAACAGAAGTGCCCTTCTCACCTTGTCATCCTGAGCAACAGCCCTCCGAGAGACATGATGAGGTCTATGATCAAGAGATGATTTTGGCAATGGAGGAGGGGATGAAGAAGTCGTTTCATCCTCTTCCACCTCCTCCAACACCACGATACACACACGGCTAGCTCGTTCGGACCGCATCAGGAACAGACACTCATGCAAAACACACACACACACTCACGCATACAGATACACAGTGTTCCTTTTTACATATGTGCACAATTCCATCGCACATATGTCAGCAATGAGTCCCATAAAAAGTGTTTTCCACATAAACAAAAACTGCACATCCTCATTTAAAATCCAAAGTGAAATCCAGCCCTGTCCTCTATCTGTCAGTGTCGCTTTGCAGCTCGTCTCCTCTCCTCCTCTCTCTTTTCTCTAGCCCACACTCGCACTGTCTGTGAGCAGCAGCAGCAGCGGAGACAGCAGGGAATTCCTCTGCGTAATGGTGGCGGTAAGAGGCATGCGGCAGAAAAAGCCTGGGCTGCCAGGCAGCACACAGGAAGCTACATATCCTCACTGCTGAGCTGCAGCCAGAAACACACACGGACCCTGTGATTAGCCCGGACGGGGCAACAGAACCCAATGTATGTGTGTGAGTGCATCGCTCGATTAAGGCAGACTGCTGAAGCCAGCTCTTTCAAAAAAAGAGGGGAGGAGGGGGAGGGGACAGAGAGAAAATGAAAGAGGGAGACAGTGAGAGACATAATTGTAGGCAGGTATCTCTGAGGAACACAAAGAAATGTATAGATGAGATGAATAGAGCCAAAGACAGTAAGGAGTTCAATGTGGTCATCAGGGAAACATTGATAGAGAATAAAAAAATAATTTTAAAAAATCAATGAGCAAAAATGATTTTTCTTTTCCCCAAAAATGCAAGTTTTACAAGAATAAGTAGAGTTATAACTTTATCTTTGTATAATTTACTGGAATAGGCTGATTTATGAGCACAGTGGGCTTACAAGGTGCTACTATTAACTACAACAACCAAAGTGGAGCTTTTATTAGTAAACAATAGTCCAAGGCTTTTATTTACTACATCCAGCATTTTAACAGTCTGGAAATCTAAATGTTTACTGCTGTATCATATGAGTCATCTGACCATTTTTTTATGGTTTTGGTGCAAAACCAGTAGAGCTCATTTGTTTGTTATTGTGTTATAAATTAAGATGTCAAGCAATGAAAGGCTCTTTATTGACCATGCCTAAGGACATCTAAAAGACACAGACAGTGACGTAGTTTTTAAAAAAGCTGAATGTGAGGCAGCTGCTAGAGTTTGCAAACCAAAAGAATAAAGTGTCTATTCTTTAGTATAATACATAATAATAACAAAAAAAGGATACCAGGTAGTTGAGGGTTCATGTCTGTGTCTTGTATCCTCTTTGGTGTATCAGTGGCATAGCTTCAAAGTCCCCATCTCATTATAAAACTGGAACAAACTGGCTTTGCCAGAGAATGTGAGGGTAACTAACAAGACCAGTCTGTGCGTGCATGACCGTGTTTGTGTGTCTCCTTCACATTCAGCAGCACAGATCCTAAAAGGAGCAATCTTGCCAGGCCACACAACTCCATTAACTCAGAGGGAGGGACAGCGCAAAGGAGGGCAAAGGAATGAGAGAGGTTGATTGGACCCATTCTGAAGCCCTAAACTTTGAGTCTAATAGCCTCATCATTTAAGGACCTAAACTCATTCTACAATCTTTATGATTCTACAGTATTCGAGATGACATTTCAGTTTTGCATCAATTGCACAACCTAGATTTATGCTGGGTGAAGCAAAATGTGCAAACAACAAACCAATGTTTTGTGTATCCCTTCACAAGCATTCAGGATACTTTGAGCACCATTACATAGCAATATTTTGACAATAAAAACAGAAGAAAATAAAAACTAAGTTTGGCTGTTTATGCACAAAGTATGCACAGTTTTAGTATTTGAATAATAAACACTGACACACAAATACATAAGGGTGAACACAGTCTCTGGGATGTAAAAGAAATATCCTGAGAAACAATAACATCTCTATTATGACTTCACAGGAGGAAACCCGACATGGCGATGTGCATGTTGTGCGTGAAAGTTTACAGTGTTGGACAGACCTCTGCTCTGACCCAGGGACAGGATGCAGTAGTGTGTGTAACGTAATCCCAGAGCAGCAGCACAAAAGCCAGCACGTGTCAGTCAGCGTGCATGTGAGCTGGCACACACACTCGTACAGACAGACGCGTTGAAGATGGTAACATGTGGTGGATCCAAATGCTATTTTGGATTAAGAGATGGTAATCTGTACTAAAGCTCTGCAACAGTGACACTATTTATGTTAAGTACATTTAGATCCATACTTAACTTTTACAAAATAGCTTCATAATTAGATGTATTTTAATGAAAGCTAAAATTTACATTTTGTGCTGTTTCTTAAACAAAATATTGTATAGAGCTTGTTGTCATTTTGATCCAAAATGAATCTTCAAGTCATACCGTTTGTGTTTAATTTTAGCAATATGCATACTTCAACCACCAAAAGCCAGGGTCTCCATCTGTGTTATTTTGGAGGTCAGAAGCAGAAAAATTGGAGAACCACTGCTTTAGATTAGCTACAGTCTCTATGATATTTTTCCACACATAAACAGTCTGCAGCCATGAAATTCTCTAGACAAATGTTCCAGAGAGTCTGCAACTGAGAACACAGAGGCACATAAAATTAACTTCTGCCATTTTACTGAGGATACTTAAGCTACATATTAAAACATCTGGAACATCAGTGACAGTGTGAATATTGCAGCACAAACTACTGATAATTTAGAGTAAAGCTGGTCAATAATATTGCAAGTGTACTCAAATGAGTAAAACAAAAAAGAATCAAAATGTTGCTCTGTGCATGCCAAATCTATAAACAAACAAACAAAATAATGTTCACTACTTAAATTACCTGTTTAAGGATGATATATGAATTCATTACTATCTCATCAGTCAAGACACTAGAATATTTCTTGGCAACAGAACGCCCCCTAGAGGTGTAACAAAGGGTTGTGCCAAAAGTCAACAGTTCTTGTCCATGTTCAGCTCCAAGAAATATAACAATTTTTGTCATTCTGTCCATTTCTCTATAAGCAAGCTGCACAAAAAACTATTTTGAACTGAGTGGGCCTAAATCATAATCTTTAGTTTGTTACATAACTTCCCAGAAAACAATCAATAACTTTTTATGATTCAACAACATATCGTTAAATCCACTGAGGGACAAAGAAATGGCCAGTAACAAAACTTAAGACAGCTATACAACAACCCAATATGGATGTTACAGTTCCAAATAAATCCTCACAAAAATGACACACTGATAAGTCATTCAGATTGCAGAATACAAACAACTATGGCAGGGTGTCTGTACAAGGTAGGTCAAAGTAGTTGTCAAATCAAAGCTTTACTCTGATTAAAAGTGATATATTGTTTAGGCCCTGACAAAATACAGTAACCTACTCCATCCACTGAGTGCATGTAAGATCATATTCCAATTCCAGGTCAAGATGCACTCTCCACTGATGCATTCCAGTTCTGACAAGCTGCACTTTGCTCTGACAGCATTCCAGTTCTGACTAGACTTGTGTCTTTGTGTGTACTGATGCACTCTGATCAAGTGTATAAGTACATTTCTCACTATCTGAAGACAGACAACTATTTTTATATTATTTTTTTATAAAAACAACATGCTGGGTCTTCCTGCTTTCCTTAATACTTGTGCCCTAACAATTTTTAGTAGCAAAGTATCATTTTTGTTTGAAATAAATTGCTATTTCATACATGTTGCAATTTTAAACAGTTTTAAAATCCACCAACCAGAGACTACAACAGAACTCGAGGGAAAATGCTAAAAAACGGAGAACCTTTTATAACCCTATTATAACTTGTGTGACTAAAACAATGAGCGTGTTCACTGAGGAATCTACCCTAAGGCAAAGGCTGATCCCTTGGATTGTGTCGAGAAGGCAGCTGGAGTCTTTAGATCGACACCACCTGCTATTTCAGTCTGACAGCTTCTCTTATCTGCTGCAACAGGTGACTGACCATATAACTGCCCAGAGAAAATATTAAAGAGCTGCAGCAAGAAAGCAAACTCAGAGAAACAAAGACAGAACCGACCTGTTGCCAGTAAATATTGAAATACCCAACACGACTCAAGTCGGACTTAAGAGTAAAACGTAATACTACGTAGCACGGAAAGTGTTTACACTTGCATTATAGCTTAAGTTTTTATAACAGTGAAAGGGCAAGGGAGCTCAGTTAGCCACCCCAACAAGCTCTTAAGAAACCAGCTGTGTCCATAGGCGCATCACCTCAAACTGCAAACACAAACTGTAATAGTCAAAAGCACCAAACGAAAAATGTCCACGAGTCTATATAAAAACGCCTAAACTCAACAGATATACAGCAACAAGTAACGCGTTATCATTGATTCTTGTTATATTGTTTACTTTATCCCGCTAGCTAGTTGGCTAACAAGTCAGATATTAGAGAACTTAATGGTAGAAGCTATGCAACATTAGCTTAGCCTGTAGGTTTATTTTAAACAAATGTTTGCAAGAAACGAAAGTTTGAACTGTTAGCAAAGTTGGGCTACCAATAAAGTTATTAAAGCGTATTAACAAATTATACCGTGTGAATACTGAAATAAACTATTATTTATCGGTTATGAGGTGACGAGTTGACTTAGCTAACCAGATGTTAGCTCGCCGTGTAACCTTACCTGGTCCTGTATCTTCAACACAGCCATATTCCCTAATGGAAGTTAAAAAAAAAAAAATTAAAAAAAGGAAGCCTTAATGATTCCAGGAAATATTCTGATTAGGTATGTGGGGGGAAACAGAAATTTTTTTTAAAGAAATTTAAAAAAAGAAGCACCGTGGTTGGAGCGGAGCAGCTTCCCCCCTCTCTTCCTGTCAGGAATAAACTCGCCACATTACAAACGACTGAACGGGAACGCGGAGACCGAAACGGACCTACAGACCTTTTATCAGCAGCCTCAACGTCCTCATCTACATTTAGCCTCATTATACTATATTTAACTAGAAATTCATTATTTCCCATAAATTAAATAAACTTTATTTATTAACATGTTTAAAACAATCAGAGTTGGTCAAGTCTTGCACAAAAAAACCCCTAAAAGTCAAGCCTAAAAACATTAAAAAATATATCCAAATATGAAAATCAGGATATAAAATCAACTAAAAAACAAATTACGTATAACGCTTTAAAATTTTGAATGCAATTACAGACTAAGAAAAATAAACATGTTTTAAGTATGGTAATAGTACAAAAAATATGAAGTGGAATTGTGTGAAAATGTCATAATAAAAAAAATTATCTGTTGTAGATAGAAATGTCTATGGCCTCGGTTTGGAGAAATAGATTAGTTCTGATCAGACAAGCTAAAAGCTGTTCAAAAAGTGTCTAAAAACCATATTAATCTCAAAAATAACACAACCATTCATACCAGGGCTATTTTACAACCTCTACATTGTCATGTATTTTACATTTGATGTCATTCCAGTATAATAATTATGAAATTACAACCAGATAAAAATATAAGGAACTCCCCAACCCATCTCTATGAAAATAGTCACCGATGTAAATAACCATACGATGTGCAATTTAGGGTTGTTTTTCCAAAATCTGGTTTTTCAAAGAGCTTTCTACAACAGGTAAAATATTAAGTTTACAGCCCTTATACAGAAACATGCTTCAAAAGATCTGAACTATCCCTTTAAGATGAATTTTAAACAACAGTAGGACACCAAAGTTGATGCATTTGATAATCAGAAACATGTCAAACTGTTAATGAATCCACAATTCTACATTTAAGCTACAGCTCAGATAACAAATATCCTTACAGATACATTTAGATTGTAAAAGTTTGGTAAAAAAAAAAAAAAAAAAGACATACTCAGCATCACAGATGACCTACATCATCTGTCATTTAAAAAATGCAGTGGTAAAAAAACACAGGAGTGCCCACGGGATTTAAAAAGCAATAGATACATAGTAATTTAATTTAGAACTGGGGCTGATGTTGGATCCAAAGTAAACTTCCCATTTTGAAACACAATTTAAAAAAGAACAACATGTATGAGAAAACAATTCTTAAAGGTTCAGTTTTCTACAAAATTATAAGTCAAAATACTTAAACATGAATAACATGAAAATAGCAACGCATACAAATTTCAACCAACTAATCTACTGATAAACAAGCACTACAATTCTAATGTCAACGTGTGACTTTATAACCACAGCAGGTTTCTTGGTTGTTCATAGACACCTGATCACCCATCTGCGTAATTTAATACCATGATGCAGCATTTAGTGTCTTTGGTCGATGGAATCTCTTATGCTGTTTCAGACGGGATGCACTTGAAAACAGTTTACCACACGTACCACACCTGTTCTTCTTATTGTGGCTCTGCAGGTGCTGAACCAAGCGTTCTTTGTACCCTAAACGTTTTCCACAAATCCCACACCTACAGAATCGATCATTTGCGTGTGCATGCACATGTGTCTTCAGTGTGTACATGTAATGGAAAATCTTCCCACAGGCCTTACAGCGATGAGCACCTGTGGGACCCTGACTGGCAGGTAACTGTGTTGCTTTCGTTCCACTTGAATTCACCGGGGCTAATGGTCTTTTCACAGGCTTTTTCCTCTGTGGACTGAGTTCATCTGAGCTTTGCTGAGCGGTCTCCAACTCCTCAGTCGTGCTGCAGAATTTCGTCTCTTCTGGGATTTCAGTTGTGTGCTGAGTTTCATCAGCTGGCATCTTGATGTTTCCCTCAGTGCAAATTTCCCCTACATCTAGGATGTATGAATCTATAAAGTGTATGTCTAATTCTTGGGCACGGTTTAACTTAGAACTTTGTTGTCCTGGTTGATCTTCATGTTTGAGTTGGATATATTGCTGTTTACCTAGACGCTTCTCTGAAACATGAAAAACACAAAAACAAAAATACATGAGGTTTTCACAACACTGCACAGAAAAATGTTCCCTATTTTTTCTTTAACTTGAAGTAGCTGTAAAGCTTTTGGTTCCTGCTGTTCTAGTTCCTACTGACACAAAGATTCAAGAGACACCTTTTCTTCTAAGACAGAAACAGGATGCCGATTGGTTTCTAGTGGAAAATAATAATAATTTTTTTGTACTAACAGCTAAATATGCATTTATTGTTTTCAGTTCCTAATAAAACTATAGTTTAAACTTCAGATGCAATAAAATTATGACAAATTTCCACTAACATATATGCTTCCATAGACGAGCTGTAAAAGACAACCATTCACAAAATGATCCTGTCTCCAGACTCACTTCCAGTGTGAACTCACTTAACTGGAAGTTGTACATATTTTCCAACTTTGACATTCAATGTTATTAGAAGTTAAATATTAGAAAATATTAAATCAGTACACAATGTCCAAATCCTTACAATTATATGAAAAAAATCACAAGAGACTACTTTGAATTTGCCTTTTTTAAAGCAACTTATCGAGATCTTTAACATTTTATATGTTTTTAATTGAGTGATGAAAGTTTGGAGGACGTTTTTCACTGATCTAGCTTACACTGAATTTTATTATATATTTCAACACTTGTAAAATGAGTTTTAAAAAAGGATAAACAAAGAAGTTATTGATGCATTTCAGTTTAAAAACAGAAATCAGTCATACTGACCTGCACCGTGGCTGAGACGCAGTATGGAACAAGCTGTTAAGTACAAAAAGTGACAGTTATTACCATATAAACAGTCATGACACTCTTGACATGTGTGAAGCTGAAGTAAAGGCACACATTTGCAACTTAAGAAAGAAAAGTAAAAGGTACCATGTTGTCTCGTTAGGTGGATTTCAAAGTTGCATCTCCGATTAATGACCTTTACGCAGTGCGGGCAGTGCCAATGACTTCGGTCTTGGGTTACTTCTTTGCACATACATGGTACAACAAATTTTTCTGAAAAGAGAAAAGAAAGTCCACAAACTTGCAGCAAACACATATAATGAGTGTACACCAATGAAAACGTTGTTTTCTGCCAGCCAGTAAGCCTTCCTGCAAACTACTTGACTACAGTATTCAACTTTAGTAAATATGTAGTTTTTCTCTGCATGATTTTTTTAAAAGTTTCTTGGGTAATGTAGCTGTGACATAAGAAGTCAAAGGATGAATAACTTTCTTTATGGGACAAAACCAAGTCCCTCTCTAAAGGAAATTGAAAAGCTTGAAAATGCTCTTGAAATTATTGGAAAATGATTGGGATTCAGATGATTTAGACATATCAACACAATGCACAAACAGTATGATGCCAACTCACTCTACAAACACAACAGGAGCCCTCTTGATCAAACTTTTTACAATGGTATTTTCCCCTCATTCTGGTCTCTAAACTAATGTTTTGATAAAAACTCTTACCAGTGCCACCTTTAATGAAAAGAACAGCATTATAATAGTGCTTTTGTGTCAGATGGATCTCTGTGGCTGGCATTTGCCGACGGCAGAAGGGACAGTTCTCCGTGGAAACAGACTTTAGAAAGTCGTCAAGTGTGCCAAAGGTCCAAATGTCTGGAAAACAAAATTTAATAATTTACTTCTGTTGCTTGAAAAATATGTGAATTTTAAAAATAATCTTGTTATGAAGGACGGCAATAAGGGATTTTTACTAAGCGAGTGACACATTTATAACTTCTGGGTGTAAGATGAAGGTAAACAAAACATGTTGCTGTAATTACTGCAATATCAAGCTGCAATCAATTTAGTAAAATATTGTAATAAACAGAGTCATGCTTACAAGTTACAACAATTATTTACTGAAAGGAAGACTTCATGTAGACAGAATATACTTAGTTCCTACCAGTAGAAGGGATTGTCCCATCTCTGGCTTTGCATTGAATTTTTGAGTCTAATGAGCTTGGTCCAACAGCATCAGCAGCACCTGGATCCTCTGCTGGATTACCAGCAGACCTTTTGGTTACATCATTAGCTACATGAAGACAAGAACAAAACTCCTTAATACTCAAACCTGGAAACAACCACCCAGTCTTATTCTGAAGCTTATTTCAGCTATTATTACACATATATTATGTTGAGGGGTCCAGATGAGCACAACTATCAAGCTGTGATTATTTTACTGATCATGTCAGTAAAATAATCACAGCATAGAAATCACATAGAAAACATAGAATTTCCCCCAGTGATCCTAAAGAATTTTTACCAAGTCCAAATAAAGGCACACTTAAGATATAAATTAATGTATAATTTAGATGGTTGTACACTTATTACATGATAATAAACTTGTGAACAGGCACTTTATAAAACTTGTCGGCTTGACTGATCAGCTTTTAAGCTAAAGAAGTAGTGGCAAATTATCGACTATACAACTCACAATATACACTTATCTAACTCTAGTAAGAGTTTAATTTATCAGTACTTAATGTCAGAAGTCGTTTACGTGGACCAACCTTTTGTTTTCAGTAACTTAGCGCGGTGGTGCTGGTTTTCTGTCTCCAGGCGGGAAACCCGCTCCTCGTAATTTGTTAGTGTTTTGGTAAAAGCATCAACTATTTCGGAGGCAGCTGTCTGTAGCTGTTTAAACACAAACGCTCTTAGTTCGTCAATTTGGCTCATTTTCTCTATAGACATATGCTTTCCTCCACCAGGTTTGTGGTTAACTTTAACCCGGAAACTTACGTGGAAAAGTTGCGGAAATAGAATACTCGTCATTTCCGGTGACTCTTTCAAACTAAAGGTCCTTTGATGAACAAACAAAATGATATGCTACTAACCTTCTGCTGTCCAACAGCTTCGTGCTATTTGCCTCTCTTAATAGAGAGAATATCACTTTTGGTATTACTTTAAGGGACAAGACATTTGATTTGTTATTAATCAGCATGATTATCATAGGAAATGTTTATTTTATATCTGCCACATGGAGGAAAACAAAATTCAACATTTGTGTTTTTATGACTTCGATCATCTTTTAAAAATGGAAATTAGCTGATGTAAACGTAAACATCTTTAGAGACTTTTAGGGTTGAAATTAAATGCTGCATTTTATTTTTATAGGATTTTATTTTCATTTAAGTATTTTTTTCATCTCTATATGTACCTGTCATTTTTTATACATTATTTTCATTGTTTATGTGCTGCATAATTTTATATATCAAGTAATTATATCCATCACACATATTTTTACATGTCTGTAAAACATAAATAAATAAAACACTTTCTGTAACTTTTTTCTTCAAACAATATTTTTACCCATTTTACACCTACCCCCACCCCCAAAATAGCAAATAAATAAATAAAATAAACAAAATAAATAGGTACATAACTTTATCAATCTATGTTGTAAAATATTTACACACCATACATTTTTTAACAATTTATTTGCAGAAAAAAACATATTTCGTACTTTTAAAACAATAAAAAAAATAATGTTGCAGCAAATTTGCTCCATTTTCAAGCAAGAAATTTGCTCATTGTGACAGACGACAAAATTAATTTAATGGCAAATAATCTCACACAATGTAGTTTTTAACTCAGTATTTAACCAGTGACTATTTTCTGGTGAAGCAGATGTGATTCAGTATCAGGTGTAGGTGAAGCGTTACAAGATTTTATCCAAAATGTTGACTAACAATTGCAGCATAACAGTCATGGTCCGCTTGAACAATGCACACTCAGCGTTTTTCCTCCTGTTGTCCTCTGGTGTCCCTCAATTTTATGCATTTGGAGGAAGATGGATCACATTTGTAGCCATACTGACAGCAGTGCTGACCATCAGCACAACACGTGCCCTGAAATGAGTTTAAGTGTTAGAATGAAAAACTGATGTTTTGCAATAAAAAAACATTCATTTTTGGATCTATGTCCTGGATTCAAACAAACATGATGATGATTTATTCTCATGTCGTGTTACAGATCTCTGTCATTACATCTTTATACAGTATGTCTAAACTTTGGTCTAAATTGACTAAACAATTAAACAAATACACAATCCATACCAGTGGGAAGGGACAGCAGTTCCACTGGCCTGATGGCCCCTTGCAACAACTGGACCCATCTGGGCAGTAAAAGTCATTATCACAGCGAATGACTCCATGCTGAAAGGAGCTGCTGAAGGCTTCTGTTAAAGCCGTCATTGGTGTCTGCAAACATGGAAAAGACAAGTTCACTACTAATTTGAGTTTTAAAAAAAATATTTATCTTTAAAGCTTTTAAGTGTATTTTTCATGCCATCAAAAAGGTTACTGATGTTATACATATTTCTAGCCAGTTGTGGAAACTCAAAACACATTTTTAAGAACTCAAAACATTTTCTTCATTTTCAAAACCTTCTTATGCATGACAGTCAAATATTCTCTGCCTTGTGGGACATTTCCACTCAACTGTGCTCAGTAGCTGAAAACTTTTCACCATCGAGAGTTTCATCGTAACCAACATTTACCAGAAGTGAAACCAAAGCAGTCAAACTGCAGCTTTGCGGTCAAATATTTGCCAAAAGATGCAACGATGCAACAGGAACCTGAGGATAGAAATCCTGTCAGATTATTACAGTTCACACTATGTGCACTGCACCATTTGTTTTTATGAAAATAAATCTAGAGCAAACTAACATTTATAAAAAATTTTTTATTACATTTGTTCTGTTAGACTGATTTTAAATGCATCAAGGCTTATTGGCTTTATATATATATATATATATATATATATATATATATATATATATATATATATATATATATATATATATATATATATATTTAATGTTTTACATATTTTGTTTATTTTATTGCTTTTGTGAATTTTATTTTGAAATTTTAGTATAATTTTTTATGCCACTGTTGTGTCTTTGCTATTTTATTTTCCAGCACTTTGATCAAATAGAATTATTTTAAATGTGATCTATAAATGTCTTTTAACTAAATTAAATGCACAGCCAACTGGATGGGCAATATGGCAAAAAACTTCATATTTTTTAACGTAAAATCATATTGACAGTTTTTTTTTACATAGATTTTTAAACTATGCTATTTGTAAGTGCAATTTCCCTATGTAGGATTTAGGCCAATTCAAATATTTTAATCAGTTTGTGCAAAAATACTAAGATTGTTCTGTTTTGAAGGATTTTCAACACATTGTAATTCCTCATGATTCCATTTAATCGAACCTGCTTTGAAAACGTGAGACACGTTTTAATCGTGTCAGGTTAGTGAAAACACAAATAGCTTTATATTCTTGCACAAAGAAAGTGGAGTGTCTCCTACTTGCTGCACACTGCTCTTATCATCTGACAGAACGAGAGAGGCAGGGACTGCAGTCAGAGCTGGTCTGGGGATGAATGGATACCTCAGGCCTTCCCTGACACAATAAGTAAATGTGTAGTCACAGTCTGAGCCATATGGACAACAGTGGAGGCCGTCCACACAGCATCTCCCCTTTAAAGCAAAGTAGATAAAACACACACATTATAAAGTGTTTATAACCATTAAAAGATACATTTAATCACACAGGTTTACTCACAGGAGAGTAGGGGCAACAGAACCAGCCACCTCTTGCATATCTGCAGCAAGTAGTACCATCAGGACAGGCGTGGAGGTTGTCACAGTGGACAACTGCTGCTCTCTGGTCAGGGGGATTGTTGCTTTTTAGCTCCTCAAAGGGGGTTACAGGCAGATCAGGGATGCTCAGGACTTTTGCCTCTTCCTTCTTCACCATGGGTATATTTACCCATGGCTGGTTTTCTTTCACACATTGCTGTGTGGTCAAGTCACAGCTGTATTCTGAGGGGCAGCAGTGGGCCAGGTCACTGCAACACACAGCCTTTAGACAAACACACACACAGTGAATCAGTTATGCAAATCCAGCATCTCAGGTTGAATTTGAATCCATCTGACTGACCTTTGGGTACGGACAGCACTCATATCCGTGTGTAGTCCGGCAACATGTGGCCCAATCAGAGCAGAGGGAGCCATCAGGACATTTGAGGGAGCAAAATGCAACACAACACACACACACTCCAACACACAACCACAGGGCGGTCCTCAACATCTGGTGGAAACAGAAATTTGTTTAACAGCAGCAGCTGTGGTTAATGTGAGACTTCTCATCTCAGTTGACTGGGTTTTATTTTAGATCATCTTGAAATTTCCTGTCACTCAAAACAAACTCACTGAGGACTTTATTATCCACAGCAGAGTAAGATGTTTACAAGAGATTTAAAAACTGTTTAATTTCTTACCTTCGGTCCGAGAAGTGACTCGGTGTCTTCCTGTCACTCTTCACACTTCCCTAAACTGAACACACACATCGCTCTTTAAAGCTTCAGAGACGAGGTTTGACACTCCCACTTAGAACAAAGCAGGTAAGACTGAGATCTGTTTTTATTTATTTAAAGACATTTGGGTTTTGAGAGAGTGGCTAGGGGATTATTGTACAGACACTATAAACACACACCTTCTTCAAACAAGACTTTATGAGCACACACACTGACCTTTGATTTGTCACATTATTTCAGTCACAAGGCCAGTTAACACATGTGGATGAATCAAAACTGGAACTCAAACATGATTTTCATACACATATTTGTGTTTACCCAACTTTTTTTCCTCTCCACAGGTTTTATTTGAGAGGCTTAACCTCTTTGAAATCATAGTGAGGCTCCACGTTTTAGTATACACATGCTGTGACAGACGATAACACAAATACTCGTCTCCATGGTGATATGATGTACTTTCACTTAATTTTGAACAACTTGTTTGGTTCAATTTAGGGCAAAATTCATCTACATGTGATCTGCAGTGTCTCAGTTACAGCTGGGTTAAAATGAGAGTGATTAAAATGTTGCAAACTTTATTAGTTTAAGTCACATTTTATTTCAAGCATCTTTATTTTGAGGTGTCGTACAGAGCAGAGATTCACTTCCTTGTGTACAGAGGTTTAGTGGTAGATTGCACAATGCGAGTCTACATTATACAGTACTGTGGAAAAGTAAACTTTACTTAATATAGTACTTTTCAAAACTGAGGTTACGAAGTGCATTACATTAAAACATTAAAATCCTCTACGAGTCCTCCATTTCTTTATACTTAGCTTTCATGCAGTCAGATTTTGTTGGAATCTTTTAAAGTTGTCTTCTTCAGATTTTAGTTGAGCTTTGGCTGCTTTACTCATTTTCAGCACAGTAACTCTGATCTATGAATCATTCAGGAATTATACGGCTCCACAACTCAAAGAATGAACCACTGTTGCTGACAAGTGACAGACGAATTAGCAAAGAACCAGGTTTTGTAGGATATTTAGGCACATTAATATGTCACTAACAGTTTGTTCACATTTCTTCTGTTAAATCCAAGTTTTTGATTGATTTACTTGGTTTCTTAAATATACACCCGACTCTATTGTCCTCCGGGTGTCCACTTTCCTTCATCTGAACTGCCTAATATGCGGTCATGATCAGGTAAAATAACTGAATCCTCTTAAATCCTGGAAATGATTAATAGACAATTTTTTAGTCACAAAAAAATCTGACTTTTTGGAAGCAAAATGAAAAAAAGCCAACCTTAAAGGTGGTTTAAAACTTTTGCACGGAAATGCATCATACGTTTAATACTGCAGAACTCTGGATAAGTTTAAACCAACACAACCCTGGGCTAGATTTTTATATAACTATATTTAAAGTTGACCACATTTAGACCTCTTGGTGGTGTGAATACTTTCTGCACCCAAACACTAAAAAACAGACTTAAAACCTCTGTCTACTTAACTGCAAAAAAAAAAAAAAAGAGCTAAAGCAATATTTTATTAATGAATTCCTGTATACATTTACACTGCACATGTTTAGCATGTCATTTAAGGAAACAATTATCCCTTGAATCCATTGTTACATGTGTAGCTAACGGCTCCAACTTCAATATGAGGCTGGCGAGACATCGGGTCATCAGCTCTGCATGCACGACACAGGCACTAGCTCAACAGCCTCATGTAGCGACGGGAGGTGTCAGGTATGAGCCAGAGGGGTGGTGGTGGTGGGTTTGGAGTGCCGGTGCATTAAAACGTCCAATGAATGAGGAGGGAAAAATTAAAAATGCATTTTAAAAAGTCCCCTTCTCTTGTTGCAACTCAAAAATCATTAAAAAAGAGCAATGTTCTGGTACTTGTCACGTGGAAGGACCCAGTGGTACAAGTCCAAGGGTCTCCTCATTCAAGCGATGACTGAAGCTGGGTGGGAGAGGGTTTTTTTGCTAATCCAAGGCAAACATGACACCACTAGTGAACTGTCAGGAGAACACAAGCGCCGTGAAGGTAACGGCTGTTAGTCAAGCTCCGAGTCCGACTGAGACGCTGCCTTCTTTTTCTTTTTTCTGCCGTGTTTCTTGTGCTTCTTTTTCCTCTTCTTCTTGGATTTGACCTGAAGTTTAAAAAAAAAAAGCATTTAGCAAATTGAGCATTTCCTTCTACATAAAGCATCTGTAAATAAATAAAGATAAATCACTTTCCAGAGAAACAAAGATGTGCACTAGTAAAAAAAAAAAAAAAACCTGAAGAAGAAAAATATTAGCTCACTGTGAATTTCACTGTGAATTTCTCTTTCTCCTCACTACTTCTCTTTTTCTTCTTTGCTTCAGCCTATGGAGAAATCAAAGTTCAAATATTAGCAAAGAAAGGAGAAGTCTACAACCACACCTAATAAAAACACCCTGCCAGAAAACGTCTCATTTCACAATGATGGAAGGTTTTACAGTTTGGCCTTTCCAAACCATGAGCCACATTTAGACTTCAAGTTTTAAATATTTTACACTAAAAGCTTCACTTATTTAGTTTTCATATATTTGCACATCTTGTAAATATAATAATAACAACAAAACATGGAGGAGGATGAAAATATTTCTAATTATTAGGATAAAGTTTTTCAGAGTTTTACCTAAATAAAATTTGAAAATTAAAGTCATACAAACTTATTAGCTGGTATTTCCCTGGTGAACGTAAGAGGGGAAACAAAATTGAGTGTTTGATTTGTTTTGTAGTCATGTAGTGAAATTATGTAATCATTAACAACCTGAAAAAAACTTAAATAAAAACTAAAACACAGCTTCCGATTCTGTTGCTCTAATTTTTGCATCAAGTTTAAAATAAATAAAAGATTTCCTGAGCAATCTGTGGTCAGTGATAAGACTAAGACCTAATTTAAATAGATACCTATGTGATCAAGACAACTAAATCAAACTAAAGATGCACAAAAGTTGACATTTTTCCTAGTTTAAAGCTAATTTCACAGTAACTAGATAAACTTGTTAAATTTTGAAACTAAAAGAAGAAACCATTAAATGAGGAGCAAATAGATGAAATAAAAATAAAACAAAAGCTTCTTTAACATTAGGAACAATGGGCCTATTTATATAAAATAAAATATATATATATCTCTATCACATACATTTATGGAGGACAGGCAAACAAAAAAACACAGACAGGGAATGCTTTCAACAGGTGTTTCTAATTTTCGAGTACCTCTTCCCCATCCAAGTCAACGGACGACTCGGAGAATGAGTTTCTCTGACTCCTCTCAGCCTTCCTCTTCCTACGACGCTCCTTTTCATTCTGATGGACACAAACGAAATAGCAGGTTTTATTAACAGAAACACCTTACAGACAAAAAAACCCAACAAGTTTCTGTGTGAGAATAATTTACTTTATCTTTATCTCCTTCTTCTTTGATTTGTTTCCTTTTCTTAGGAAGAAAAAACAGCTTTTTAGATCCCATTGTTTAATAAATGAAATTAATTTGCACCACTATGAAAAGACAAACTTTGCTTTCAGAATCGGATTCTTCTTCTGAACTGTCCGAGGCTCTTCTGGCTAAAGATTTCTTTCTTTTACGTTTTTTCTTCAAAGTCTTCTTTTCATCCTGTGTGATTTTTTTTAAATGGGGGCGACACGTCTGCGTTATTTGCATGTGACAAAACTGTCAAGTCTCTGAGTTTCATGATACAACCGAGCTAATATGACTTACCTCATCTTCAGACTCTGAGGAGGAGCTGCTGGAAGAATCAGAACTCGATGAGGAGGAGGAAGATGAAGAATGCTTGACCAAAAGACAGTAAAAGCAGGGTTCGTTAGACTTGATAGAATCGTTTTAAATATGTTTCAGGAGACTTTAAGAGAACAATGGCCTCTGACAATGTGTGTCCATGTGCATGTGTGACAGTAGTTAACAGCCTCCATCACAGAACTGGAGGTCTTTCCTCACCCTGCTGGACTTCTTCTTCTCCTTCTTCTTTTTCTAAATACAAATGTAAAATAAACAAGCTGAAGTAAGAAACTACAAAAGTTAAATTAAAAAAAAAGATGATTTAAAAGTAGCTGACGCCATACCTCTTTTTTGTCTTTAATTTCCACTTTGTCCACTGACTTTTTGTCTTTTTCTTTGTCACCAAGCATTTTTTCTCTGTTTTTAGCCAGTTCCTTCCTCCATTTCTGAAAACAGTGACAATTATAAAATATCAGTGAAATCTTTTTAAGTCAACTTGCTTTTTAAAATACACCCATGTGTTTTGGAGTGAGCACCTCCTAACTAATAGCTTTTGACTTTTATTTTAAATAAAGTTTAGATCTGTTGAGGTTTTAGGGAAATTAAGACAGCTAATTTTCTATGTACACTTAATATTTTATCAATAAAAAATAACAAGTTTATAGTACCTGTCAAAAATACATACCTGATTCATTTTGTCCTCGAAGTCAGCCAGGACTCGAGAGCCTTTTTTCTTTTTCTCTAGCTGCTCCTTCAGCTCTTCCCTGTTAAACACACATAAATCTTTCAGTAATTTAGTGGATAAACCTGCCAAAGTTGTCCTACGATAAAAATAGGATCTGAATTAAATGCATCTCCCCTAAAATGAATTCTATTTGGGAAGAAAAAAAAACAGTTCTTCAATAAAATGTCTACGTTTGTCTCATGAAAACTTACAATATGGGAAGTTGATGTAAAACTCATTAAGAGGAAAACAGGCAAATGCATTCATATATTTTGATTTTAAATCTCTTGTATACATGTCATCTAATCGGCAATTCTGTCTTCAGTCAAGTTTTGAAAGACTGTTGAATCTGGGTACGAGTCCTATATAATGTTTAGTTTTATTCCAAGTCCATGTTCTCAAATCATCTGCATTGAAAGCTGCACAGCATTCCAACTAAAGTCTTTAGCAGCCATATGTAACTGAGAAAAATACTTGTCATATTTTGTTTTCAGTTCTCAAATTACATCAACTTCAATCAACAAAACTAGTCAGTGGTTCTGTTCTCTTCTCACCATGTTGGTCGAGGTCTGCTCAGATAATCCTGTATGGTTGGTCCTGAGCCCTGTACAGGCCCCCTGGCTCGAGCAGCCGCAATGGGGTTTATGTATGCCTAAAATTATAATAAAATATATATATATTTAAATGCTTTTTATGTTCATATAA
>SSNR01000080.1:469224-553033 GCA_006937965.1 Callopanchax toddi
TCGGCAATTCTGTCTTCAGTCAAGTTTTGAAAGACTGTTGAATCTGGGTACGAGTCCTATATAATGTTTAGTTTTATTCCAAGTCCATGTTCTCAAATCATCTGCATTGAAAGCTGCACAGCATTCCAACTAAAGTCTTTAGCAGCCATATGTAACTGAGAAAAATACTTGTCATATTTTGTTTTCAGTTCTCAAATTACATCAACTTCAATCAACAAAACTAGTCAGTGGTTCTGTTCTCTTCTCACCATGTTGGTCGAGGTCTGCTCAGATAATCCTGTATGGTTGGTCCTGAGCCCTGTACAGGCCCCCTGGCTCGAGCAGCCGCAATGGGGTTTATGTATGCCTAAAATTATAATAAAATATATATATATTTAAATGCTTTTTATGTTCATATAAAAAGGTACTTTCATGCATAGTCAGTGACATTGGTCTGTACAAGTCTACATTAATTCAAATTAAATCCGCATAAATTTTTTAAAACTGGAAAAAATCAAAACAAAGTCTAAACACTATAATACATAATATTGAACAGCTTATTTTTAATGCACATTATTTATTGTAAAATCTTAATGTTGACTTAAAGATGAGTTACATTATTTACATTTGATTATTTACGTAGAATAGAAAAAACAATCCTAAAACATATAAGAAAATACATCGCTGTATTCAAGTCAATATGACAGCTGGTTTTGTGTGCACAAGACTCTCCGAGGATTCTGTACCTGCAGGAAACACTGACAAACATCGCAACGCCAAAACAATCTAATGAAAAGCTATTAGCATTTGTTATGATGGATGCATGGATTCACCCGGTCATTTAACTTGATCGGCATTACAATAATGTAAACGTTCAATCATTTTAAACACTGCTTTCAAACTAAAAGCAGTGGAATACCTGATATGACTGACATTAGATAGGCCTCGTAACACAATACATAAAAAAACCCATACCTGCGATAACCAAAGCTAATGCTAAGATAATTGTGCATCTTTGGTAGGCTTGCCATATAAACCCGACATAGATATATGTCTATTTTATTCTTATTTATGGTAAGTACTCACCACTCGATTGTCTCTTTTGCCCATATCGACTCAATAACTGTGAGAATAAGCATTAGTGTTGCTTTCCTAGCATAAAGCTAGCCACTTAGCCCATAGACGCTAGCAGCCTAGCAGCGACTTTAATACCCTTCTTCGGTCAGCGCTCCGTTATAGAAGTACTGTCTTACTGCCACCTTCTGGCCCGGAAGTGTAACCACCTTCATGCATTTAGGTTTTTTGCTCAAACATAAACGTCTTATTTGTGATTTATAATTATTGTATTATATATTAAATACTTTGTCTTAGTAGCTCAGTGGTAGGGTGTTGATGTAGGGTTGCAGGATCAAATCCCCGCTCCACTCCAGCTGGGTTACTTTGTCATTGTGTTGGTGGCGACTCTGTTCTGGTCGCTTCGCCTCTGTGGCCCCATCAGCATGTGAATGACTGACTGATGTAAAGCACTTTGTAGTACACTGACTTAGAAAAGCACTATACAAATGCGAGGCATTTACAATTACATTTCATATATGCTTATGTAATGTACCACATAAGGAGGCCATAAACTATCTTGTTTCCTTTTAGTTTGGCTTTTGCTTATTAGTGACCAGTGTTGGTGTAACAAGTTACAAAAGTAATTAATTACTGTAATGCATTGCTTTTTTCTGTAGCGTGGTAATATAAGGCATTACAGGAAAAAAAAGGTAATATTTTACTCGGTAAATGTAACGCGCGTTACAGTGCATGATTAACCCAAATTGAAGTGGTGGGTTTTCCAGAGGAGAAACGTCACTCAGTGCCAAATGTTTCGCTTCCTGTAGTGGCTGTGCATTGTTTCAGCAGGAAAACCTGTACGTAGACCCTTCAGACCACATCCATCCTCCTTCTTTGTGAACATCAGTGAGTCCGATCCAGGTCATTGCCACACGCTCAAAAGACCTGGAAGCAATGACAGATCGCAGTGGGGCACAAAGCTGGGGCCCTGTCTTTCTAGAACCACACTCTTTACAATCACGACACCACTGTCTCACATCTTCAAACCAACCAGGCCAATAAAATCAATCTTTTACTTTGGCCTGCAGTTTCTGGACTCCTAAATGCCCTGCTGTGACTGAGTCATGCAACTGTCCCAAAACCTTTGGTATAAGGGCCTTTGGGAGAACTACTTGGACCTGATCTGCAGCATCTTAGCAGGAGGTACCCTAACCAGCCTTCCCTCCTTCATCTGCAGCTGGGCCCACACGGCTCCAAACTTATGTAACTCCACTGGAGGATGTGGACACCCCCACTACCTTTGAGGGAAATAATCTGCATCAACTCCACATCCTCCCTCTGAGTGTGAGCCAAGTCATCCATTTGCTCTACCCTAGCAGAAAGAGTGTTGGTTGGCTGTATTGCCCCAATCACTTGAGGGGGCCCATGCTCATCCTCATGTAAATTTACTGCAGGTCCTACATAGGCTGTTAGTCTTGATAAGGCGTCAGCATTAGCGTGCACTCTGCCTGGGCGATGGATAATCCTATACTGGAAACTAGGCAGCTGTTCCAACCAGCGGGCTAGCTGTCCCTCCACCCCCTGGAAATTGTGTAACCACCACAAGGAATTATGGTCTGTTCTCAACACAAACTCTTTACTCAACAAATAATGCTTAAAATGTTTGGTAAAGGTGACCACACTCAGAAGCTCCTTCTTGGTGGTTGCATACTTCGGTTCTGGTTTTGACAGAGCTCTACTGGCATAAGCAATGACTCGCTCCTGCCCATCCTCCTCCTGAGACAGCACCGCTCCAATGCCAAAATCACTCGCATCTGTATCCAAGATGAAGGTCTTATGGGGATCAGGGTAGGCTAGAATAGGTGCCAACATCAAACACAGCTTCAGCTTTTCAAATAATGACTGACACTCATCAGTCCACTTAAACCTCCTACCCTTTTCAGTGAGTTGATGAAGAGCCTGTGCTGTCTCTGCAAAACCTTTCACAAACCTCCTGTAATAGGAGGCTAGCCCCAGGAAGCTCCTTACTTCAGTTTGATTTTTGGGAACCGGCCACTGCTGAACTGCCTCTACCTTTGCTGGATCAGCTTCCACCCCTCTGACAGAGATCACATGGCCCAAGTACTGTACCTGGGTGGCAAACAAAGTACATTTGGCTGGTTTAACTTTTAAGTTAGCTAAGCACAATTTGCTTAGCACTTCCCCAAGCCTTTCCAGGTGTTCCTGAAAAGTACAACCACAAACTATAATGTCGTCCAGGTACACCAAACAAGTGGTCCACTGCAAATCTGCCAACACCACATCCATCAGTCTCTGAAATCATGTGCTTGGACTGTTACACAGCCCAAAGCTCAACACGTTAAACTCAAAGAGGCCCTGACGGGTAATGGACACCGAGTCAGCAGGTTCCAGCATTACATCACAATCAGATCTGAGGGGATGTTCCACCTGGCCAGTAATAATAACCTCACTATGGGGCGGAGTGGTTATATCCTCTGGCATAATAACGACTTGAGGATGGTCAAGATCTGCTTACACCAGCAAAGGAAATGTTTTACCCATCAGCGTACACTGCTTTTCCCCAAAATCCATTGTCACCCCATACTTATCAAATCCCAACAGAATTTCCTCAGAGGGCACATCAGCCACCAAAATCTCTGTTACCAAGGCTAATGTTTCAAACTGGCAAACCGTATGCTACCTCCCCAAAATCACCATTTACCCTCCATTAGCGGCCGACACATCTCCCTGATATTTTTCTAAATCAGATCCACCCTTAGTAATGGTCAGCCAAACCTGTTTAGGAATCACAGACAATGCAGCCCCACTGTCCACCAAGAGGAGTGAAGAGAGCCCTCCTACCTTTGCAGCAACATACCCCGAACCTCCCTGACCGGTCGCCAAGGCCGCAGCTTTCACAATCTGTCTGGGGGCAGGCAGTGGGCCTGCTTTACCTGTCCCCCCGAGTTTCCCTGCAAAGAAGGACAGTCACGTCTCAGATGTCTATTGCAGCCACATTCCCAACACCCCCCCCCCGGCCTTCCCACCTGAGGGTTAACCCGCCTACCGACCATTTCCCCAGGTGTCTCATTTAGACTTTCGACAGCCTTAGCAGAGCCCACTCCTTTCTTAGATGTTTGTAGGTCATTCACTGTTGACTGCAAACCCCACACTTCCTGTCTCAGCTTTTCCCCCAATCTCCAGCAACATCCCCATTGGTTCCTCCTTTTGAGGCTTTCCCACAGAGACCCCGAGGACTTTTGCATTCTCAGCAACCTGATTCTGCTCCAAGTTCCTCAACAACTCAATTTCAGAGGCTAGTTCAATAGATTCTTCTAATGTTTTCGGCTTAGCTGCACGCAGGCTAACTCCCCGTCCTCCCCCCTCCCCCCTCTATAAATGATACAACATGCTGCGATTAAAGCTGCACTTGGCAGGTTAGAAAACAAGCTAGGTATCGCTAGATATTTTACAGAAACACGTCTCAGAGCACTCAACCCTCCCGTGACCCGTCGTGTATAATCCGTAGGCCAGCCTTCCCCCAGACATGGGACCGTACATTTCCACGGTTACAATAGAGAACAAAACACCAGCTGTTGAAACGTTCCCCCAGGTTTTTCCTCTTTTTACCTCCAAACGTTTTTAGGTTTCTGCTAGCTGAAAAGGTGTTTTTCTTTTTGGAACTCTGGTATTTTTTCCTAAAATTGAAGCGCTGTTTCTGTCCTTCTCTCACTTCCGGAATGTTCTGCTGTAAAATGTGCCCGGGCGGAGTAATGGCGGATCCAATCAGTGTGGAAGTGCGGCAGACAGACAGACGGATTGTCCAATCCTATCGTTCGGTCCTACACCCCTGAGGTCCCAGTGTGCAGCCATCTACCCACCCTACTGAGGGGGCAGCTAAAACCGGTCATCGAGACCTGCCCACACCAGCCAGCAGCACAAAGAAACTCTTTAAAATGTCAGAAAACTCCCTTTAACAACAGAGGCAGCTGTTTGAAGTGATGTCATCATCAATAGTGACAGTGGTGAATCTCAGGGCTGTGTGTGTGTGTGTGTTTGTTGTTGAGGGAAGAGGACCAGTCCTGGTGACGTTGTAGAACAACACACTGACCTTACTCCTGGACTGGTGGAGCTGGACTCTACAGGTTCTGATTGTAGGTCTCCTCTGGTCGACATCTGAGGGATCCTGACAGCATCAGACACTTCTCAGCTCCACATGTCTTCCCGCTCCAGAGACAGCAGCCTGGATCTTCAGAATCAGCTCCAACTGCTGTGAGCTGCAGGATCAGAAGTGAACCCAGCAGATAAATATCTGTTAGAACCAAATCATCACTTTAATCCAGACCTGGGGGGGGGGGGGCACGCCCACCTGACATCAGACCAGCATTATTACTGCCACCTCCATTATCATTTAGATGTAATATTGAACCTTTTATATTGTTTAGAGTCTCATCACCTGTAAACACCTGTACACTGATTTCATTTCATTTATTCTGGGTGCTTACCTTTCTGTTTGTCCATAGTGAGTGTAGATATACATAACCTGATGTTTGTCTAGACATGCCACTGTGTGTTTGGATCTATGGAGGAAGTTAATCAATACAAGTTACACTGACATTAACCCTGTGTCTGTCATCAACTTACCACCAGTTTGTGTTTCTGCTACCGTAGGTTTACACTGAAATGTACCACGTTATGTCAGTCCAATCAGCAAGGCACCACAGGGATTTGAACCCCGTCTCTTTTCTGAGAGTACCGATACTAGCGCCTTTTGCTTTTTTGTGATGACATGAACAGGCAAAGCAAAACCCACATCAAGAACAGCATCTCAGTTGAAGTTCAAATAAATTTGAATTCAAAAGAGTTCTGTCTTGATGCAGGAAAAAGTGAGCCTTCAAAGGAAAAAGTAAGCTTTCAAAATGTTTTGTTTTTGTTTTTTTTGTTTTTTGTTTTTTTTGGGTTTTTTGTTTTTTGTTTTTTTGGGTTTTTTTGTTTTTTGTGGGTTTTTTAAAATATTTTTTTTGTGCACTCCTACAACAATTTAGCATGCATAAAATAAAAATGATGATAAAAACACATTCTCATACATTTTAAAATACAAGTATAAAACCAAACCAACGCATTGAACAAGCTATGAACTAAGAAATAAAGGGACCATCGTCCAACAAATAAACTGTGCAATGAATATATAATCTAAAAACTATCTACAGTATGCACTGAATAAAGAAATAAAGGGACCATCGTCCAACAAATATTGTGCAATGAATATATAATCTAAAAACTATCTACAGTATGCACTGAATAAAGAAATAAAGGGACCATCGTCCAACAAATATTGTGCAATGAATATATAATCTAAAAACTATCTACAGTATGCACTGAATAAAGAAATAAAGGGACCATCGTCCAACAAATATTGTGCAATGAATATATAATCTAAAAACTATCTACAGTATGCACTGAATAAAGAAATAAAGGGACCATCGTCCAACAAATATTGTGCAATGAATATATAATCTAAAAACTATCTACAGTATGCACTGAATAAAGAAATAAAGGGACCATCGTCCAACAAATATTGTGCAATGAATATATAATCTAAAAACTATCTACAGTATGCACTGAATAAAGAAATAAAGGGACCATCGTCCAACAAATATTGTGCAATGAATATATAATCTAAAAACTATCTACAGTATGCACTGAATAAAGAAATAAAGGGACCATCGTCCAACAAATATTGTGCAATGAATATATAATCTAAAAACTATCTACAGTATGCACTGAATAAAGAAATAAAGGGACCATCGTCCAACAAATATTGTGCAATGAATATATAATCTAAAAACTATCTACAGTATGCACTGAATAAAGAAATAAAGGGACCATCGTCCAACAAATATTGTGCAATGAACATGTAATCTAAAAATTATCTATGCACTGAATAAAGAAATAAAGGGACTATCGTCCAACAAACCACGGTGCATAGAAAATAAAGCACATTAAAAGGATATTCAAGGGTTTTCCAGTGTTCCTCACTGGCTGCAGCCTCTTCCTCCTGGCTCCCTGGACTCAGACGCTTTCAGCTACGTTCAGTGCTGGTGGCTCCGTCTGACGCGTTTCCTCCTCTGGCCCTGAAAACACACACACACACATTAATGTTTCCCTCTGATATCAGCTGATAAACACTCTTTACTCTCTGTGTGATGATGATGTCATGGTGTCTGAGCAGAGTGGACTTACATAGTTCTGCTTGGAGGACCACTGGGGGTTCTGCTCCTGGTGGAGGTTCCTCTCCCTCTCAGCCTGGACGTAGTACTCCTGCTGCTGGTCTCGGGACAACGCTCGCCACTGTGGTCAGAAAACACACACAACACTGTTAGTACACACACTACTAGAACACAAGTGATGTAAAACAAATATCTTAATGCTGCAACCTGAAAACTGTTTATTTTACATTCAGCTGAGGGTTTTGTCTCTAGTCAATAAAAACTGAACTCATGTTAGGAAGCAGAACTACAGTCAGTCTGTGATGGAGAGTAACATTGTTTTGCAGATTTGATCAACATTGTTCAGCAAACTCACTGACCCTCTGTGCAATGACGGCGTTCACGGCCGCACTCCCCCTGATCTCAGGATCCACCTTGGGTCTCTGGGCCCGCAGGAAGATCATGAAGGGGTTCAGGGGTTTCTTTATGTACGGCCGCTGGTCCACACGCTGCTGGTCCACACGCTGCTGGTCCACACGCTTTCTTTTCCTGCAGAGACACAACAAAAACCAGAGTCTTTACATCTTAGCGTTGCCCTAAACAAGCTGTGACCTAAACCTCATGGTTACTGATTAGAACGTTCCTGCAGCTCATCCACTGACACAGAACAACTAAGAAGAACAACAAAGTATTTAGACAGAAACCATCAAATGAACAGTTACCGTGTGCCGCAGGCTGGAGGGCGAGGACGGGCAGCAGGAGGAGACTGGAGGAACTCATCCACAACACGTCTGTCCCTGCACAGAAAACAAAATCACACATGAGATAAGAACATGATGGTGTGAACACCTAAATGAAGGACTTGCAGCTTCTGTTCTTCATTCACTTTGGTGTGTTTTACTTACAGCACCACAATGGGATGGCGCAGGACAACACCCTCAGGAAGGCAAGGTGGAGCAGCAGGAGGAGACTGGAGGAACTCCTCCACAACACGTCTGTCCCTGCACAGAAAACAAACACACACATGAGATAAGAACATGATGGTGTGAACACCTAAATGAAGGACTTGCAGCTTCTGTTCTTCATTCACTTTGGTGTGTTTTACTTACAGCACCACAATGGGATGGCGCAGGACAACACCCTCAGGAAGGCAAGGTGGAGCAGCAGGAGGAGACTGGAGGAACTCCTCCACAACACGTCTGTCCCTGCACAGAAAACAAACACACACATGAGATAAGAACATGATGGTGTGAACACCTAAATGAAGGATGTGCAGCTTCTGTTCATCAGTCATTTTGGTGTGTTTTACTTACAGCACCACAGTAGGAAGGGAACTGTCCAGGGACGGGTCCAGGTCCTGGTTCTGGTCCTGGTCCAGGTACAGATCTGGGTCCTGGTCCAGGTTTAGGTCCAGGCCCAGGTCCAGGTACAGGTCCAGGTCCAGGCCCAAGATCTGGTCCAGGTCCAGGCCCAGGTCCAGGTCCGGGTCCATGCAGTCCTGCTGACTCATTGCTGATTGGCTGGATTTCTGGAACACATGAAGACATGATTAATCAATGATGACATCATGTAAATATGAACTGATGTCTGTTGTTGAAAACAGTAAATATCAGATCATCTATTCTTACAACTGATCTCTAATCAGTTTCTAAATGCTGCTTTTACATGTTAACGTACCAAGAATGATTTGACCTACAAACCTCTTCCTACATTAACTGATTGACTTAGAAAAAGTCTGGAATTCAGACATTTGATTCAGATGAAACCTGCTTCTGATTTCACTCTATCCTCTGGACTCAGGGAGGTTTGATTCAGCAGCTTTTTCTTATTTTTTTTTTTTTTTAATCAGAAAACGATTCAGCTTTGAGTTTTGTGAAACTTTCCAGTAAAACCTGAAGAAAAGTTGAACTTTAGCTCTGGATGAACTGTAGAAATGAGGATTCTGAACAAATCTTTGAGTTACTTGTGAGACTAAACTTTTCTTGAGGGCTGAAGATTTGTTTGTTTTCAAATAAGCATATTAAGTAGTAACCATGGTAACATCATGGAACGTTCTAAAACCAAGATGGCCGCCAAGGCCTCAAACTAAACCAGCTTACATTTAACAAAATCCATCTTGTTGATGTTGGAAAAGTTTCCAGTGAGTCTGAATGAAACAGAGGTCCAGTTCATGACATTACACAGACTAACCACTACACAGGTTGGACCACAATTCTCTTCAACTCAGATAAAAATCGTTTGTTTGCTTTTTCACTCTGATGTTTTGACCACGTGACTACAGCCCAGGGGGTTTTATTCAGCACTGTTTTATTTAATAAATCATAAAACCAGTCAAATTTGAGGTCTGTTCAAGTCTCAAAACAGAGAATATCCGATTATTTGTAAAGTATTTTACAAACAACACAGCTGCTCCAAGGTTTAAAAGGTTTCAAACTTACATGTCAGATCTCTGCAAAGTGAATCAAGTCAGTCGGCACGTCTCCAGTTGTTTCCTGTAATCAAAACGATAAAAAACAAACAGATAGAAAACAATTAGCTACTTCGGTTAAACCGCAGATCAAATGTTGCTTCAAGTCACAAATCCACTCGGTGTCCAAAGGATAAAAAAATCTTCTTCTTCTTCTATCTTCTTCTTCTTCTATCTTCTTCTTCTATCTTCTTCTGCTTCTTCGGGTGATGATAAAAAATCAGAAAATTGTTCCAAAGTCTTGGAAACAATTCCACAGGTGCGTCACTTGCGTGCTTGCGTGCGTGTTGACGTTTGAGACTTCCGGTTTGATGTAAAGCACCTGTTTTACACATGCGCAAACATGTCGGAACATATGCACCGTATTTGTGTCCATCTGGGTCCATTGTCCTCTTCCTGTCCATCACTGTGACTCTGTTTGTGCGTTTGGCATCATTTAAGCTCACTGGATACATTTAGAAATGCAAAATGTCTCCGCTTGTGTCTTTAGGAGCAGAAATGTCCATTAAAAAAGCTGCTGTCAAAACTTTAAATCTGTTCAAAACAATTCTTTTCAAGAATGAGATGAATTTAATTTAAACAAAAAATGGTTTTGGCTCAATAACATTGACTTTTATGAGACGAGGAAGTGAAATAATGGTTCTGAGTAAATCTGAACCGTTAAACCCTTACCAACACGAGGAGCTGGATGATAAATGATGGATGGATGAATGGATGGGTTAATATCCAGATAGTTGATATCTCTACATGTATCCATCACATCACCTTCCACTGGATTGGAATGAGCTCATTTAGATGGCCAAATCCACATATACAGTATTTTTGGTGAGATCTCACCAACCAACGGTGACGTTGGTTTAGTGGTGTTCACTAAGTAATGCAAAAGTAGTGTAATGCCTTACATTTAAAAACCAGTAATATTGTAATGTAACGAATTACTTTGAAATGACAATAACAAGTAATAAATAATGCATTACAGTTTTAAGGTAACTTGCTCAAGACTGTTAGTGACATCTTAATTAGTGACCTCTTTAATAAAATATATTTTTTACACAAACAAAAATGAAAATGTATAATATAAAGGTCTGTTAATTTCTAATGTAGCTAAAACAGTAAAAGTCGAAGAATTTTTGTTGTTATCTTTGGTTTCTTCTAATTAGTGGCTTTTGTCGCCCTCTAGTGGAATTTTGTAACATTACACAAAGCGTGTTTTGCCCTTGGATTTAGAAACAAGCCGTGCATTCTGACAAGGCAAAATAACATACTTTTACTTTAAATGCATTAAATTAATTAAATAAAAATGAACTAATTTACAAAACACAAATGTTGACTTTTATATATAAGCAACTTAAGTGCAGTAATAAGAAATATAAACCTACTGTTACAACACACACACACACACACACACACACACACACACACACACACACACACACACACACACACACACACACACACACACACACACACACACACACACACAACATTTGAGCCAGTCTTGTCTGTTGAGACAATTGTAGAAAGCAGGGATTTATCTCGTCTTTCTGATCTTTGGTTTCTGCTTATGCTGACCATCTATGAGACTACTTATGTTGCAACAATTTTTTTATACTTGTCACAGAGAAAACATCTTTTGAAGTGTTTTACTTGTATATATATATTTTCTCTCATCTACAAATACAAAACAATTAAAACTACTTAATTTTAAAAATGCAATAAAAAACTTAGTTGTATAAGCCAACTATACCTGGTATTTGTATACTTGCAATCACGAGGTTTGATTGTCACCAATCGATGCGTGACTTGTACAACATGTATCTATGAAAGGTTTTCATGTGTGTGTATGAGAGGTCATTTGGAATAATGTCCCAGGTGGTGGCCCCTCATAACATTTAGTATTAATACATTCCAGTTTTGAATTAGCAAACAAAACCACTATTGGTGTCTTCATCAGAGTTTATTTGATCATAATAGAGGCAGGGAATTATACTAAATCTAAAACAGGTGTACATGTGCCAACTAACAGGTGGAAATTCATCAGTGTGCTCCAGTTTGTTGATATTGGACATTTGTTGCAATATCACCAATTCGCCGCAAGAGGGCAACAATTGTCCAGCAAAGGTGGAAGCCAAAGAGCAAAAGGACACAAGATGCTTCATGCTGTTGTTCCTGTTAACCTTTTACTGACCGCCTCAGCCAGGTGTTCTTAATGTACACATACCCACCGTGATTAAAATAGATCTTCTCAAAATCAAAGCATTTGAACACGTTTTACCCTTTGAGTGGTCCAAAGATGTACCTATAGAGCAACTTTGGCAAACTGTCAATAATTTGACGCTTTTTGATGATATTAGTCTGAAAAAAGATAAAAATTGGTCATTTTGTGTTTTGCCAGCGATTATTTGCATAAATGTGAAAGAGAATCAAACCGTTTTAAAGACTGCACTAATTCCCTTTTTAATTGAACAAAAAATAGGATTTTATTTCAATTTTAAAATCAGAGAACCATTGCTTTTGATTGCCGTTTTCTGATGAAAACATCCAGTTACCAAAACATGCACAGACCTAAACCACACATTAATGTAATTCATATTCATACCATTCCTAACAATCCTCCAACTCATTAGTTAATAATCAAGATTTCAAAGGCATCTACACAATGACACCCATTAGTGAAATTTACATTTTAAGGTCTCAACATGTAGGACAATTATATTAGAAAAAACTGCAGTCAGAAATAAGTGCCTGCTTTAATATGAACTAAAACTGACTTTTCCAAAAAAGTTGTGGAAATGTAAATATTTTATTGCAGTCAAAAAAATTTAAGAAAATTATATATATATAAATCAAGTTGTCTACAAGAAAATTTTCCACTTTCTACTTCTAAATTTTCTACTATACCTATTTAGAGTGAGTGCAGACAGAACACATTCACAGATAAACCAAAACATTTTTTTAAAAAGTTGCTCTTTATTCAGCTGCTGCAGCACATTATAACACCAATAATCCATACATGAAGCACGTGAACGGGACTGGTATGATGTGTTAGGGCCATACTGGTTTAAAACAATTAACACTGCTAAAAATAGAAAAGCTGTCATGAGACTGAAATGTCTTACAAACTGGTTAAATCATAAAAGCACAGGATGATTGCATTCACTGTAAGGATACTAAAGTACTTTTATACTGTAAACCATTTTTATAGTATTTGTAGTTTTCATATCTTTTTACGCAGCATCAGAAATGAACAGAAAACTCACACAGTGTTTTTATTAAGCAGATCAGTTGTTTGCTCTGCAGCAATGAAAAGTCGCTGGTAATAACAGTCTATATAAGGCAGTTACCATCAAATAGTAATGACTACAGTAACATAACTTTGATAAATAGTAATGACAGTAAACTATGATTAAAGATTGTAAGACGGCTTGAAAAGAAAACCTGATGAAGTTGTAATGTGGTCTTTTAGCCCAGAGATGTGCAAACTGTGCCCGAGAGGTTTGGACGTCCAGAATTATAAAAAAAAAAAAAAAAAAAAAAACCTGAGAAAGTTGAAGTGTGTGTGTGCGCGCTAATAGCACTACCTGTTAGGAACCAGTGTTAAAATGTTACTGTTCTGCAAGAACTACAACATACAAAAATACTTTTCTGCATACACTTTTTTTTGTTAATAAAAATAAAAACGGAACTGCGATACATCAGCAATAGTAAAGCAACGCCTGTAAAAATATCTGTGCATCGTTTCAGTATCAAAACTACTATAAATTTTCTTCACCACGTTCGATCCATAACGATGGAAATCCAACAAACAACCAGACGACTTTTATCCTCGAAAAGACAAAAACTCTCTCATCGTACAGCATCCCACTGGCATTCTCTACACTACATCTACCCTCTCTGATGACATTTCTATGTGCTGACAATGATTAACAGTTTTCTATCACTGCAGCTAGCACAATACACCATACAGTACCAATGTCTAGCCTTTATACATTCCTGACATACACAAACTCTACAAACATCTACAGAGTTGGTGTACTTGGTGTAAGAATATAGTATGCCCCAGCATCTTAAAAAAGATCAAGTACATAAGACTCATCAATAAAATTAAAAATTAAATACAGAATGATGACAGAACTTTGCCAAATGGTTTTGAACGTTGAATAGTCCAGGTGGGACTTTTCTCCACCGATTGCAAACCTGTGCATTACGGCCTCAATTGGATTGTAAATAACTGGATTTCAGAGTAAAAGTCTCAAGATAAATGGCAGGATCATTCTGAAGTTCTTTCATCATTGTCTCAGCACCGGTAGCATCAGTAAGTCATTGAAGGCTGCAGCAACCATTAGAATCCTGCTAAAGGCTTGTCTGCAGCTACTCTTTAAATACACAAGGTGGCAGCAACGTCGCAGTAGAGACTGGAGTGTTGTGGAGCTTGGCAGTGATTGGCTGGCTTGTCCTTGTGATCTTGCAGTGACTGTACAGGAACATGCTTATATCAGTGGCAGCAAATGTGCTAAATGTTGTGCTTCTTCAGATCCACAGTGACCATAAAGGCAGGTTAAGATCCACACTGTCCACATAGATTCCTCTCCAGGTCCTCCAGACGTAAAGGACTCTAAAGGTCTAAACACTGGTCATAAAGAGGCTGGTGGCCTCTACAGTCCACCCGGCCTCCCGACTACGAGTCAATCTGAGAGTCGGGACTCTTTTTGCATTGTTACACAGTCAAAATGGTTCACAACCTAAAAGCAGCAATTATGATCCATCGGTTCAGGGAAGGAGGGCAGCTTCTGTGCATGGTTCAAGGGAAAGATCTGCTCTTAAAACCTATGCTCTCTTTTCTGGAGCTTTGGCGACAAAAAGTAATGTCCTCCTTTAATTTCAGCACATGTTTCGAGTTCAACTACAACAACAAATAATAGGCTAATTTAGCTTTTTGACACTCAATTAGAAAATCAAGTTAAAAGTAAACAAATGCACAAAACGAGGGCAATGCAAATATTAGCACATGACCTGACCATGTTTTCACTGATGCAGCCAGCTGTTAGTGATGGGAGTTATGGAGATATTGTCCAGGTCACTCTGTTCTTTTTCTTTCAAAAACAATGACAACTATATTTAAATGTGCCACATTTTATACAAAGAGCCTTAAAATGGTTAAAAGAACATTGCCGTTTTCTTTTGCACCATCTTGGCCCGTTGTTGAGCAGATTTGCATTTTTAAAATCAAAACTTTGAGGAATCAGTGTCAAAAAGCTTAATTACTGAATTTGATGTTGTAAACTCGAAAAAACATGAACAATGTGTAAAATACTTCTTGCACATGTCGTCAGGGGGTGACTGACGGTGGAGGAGGACCATCAGGCCGTCCTCTTCTCGACTGTGGGCTTGTTGCTGGGGATAGGCTGGGTGGCATACACGCTTCGGCTGAGACTGTCCACGCTCTGAAAGTAGGGGTGAGTCAACGCAGCAAAGGCCGATATTCTCCTGGAGGAATTGAAGGCAAGGAATTGCTGCAAAGACAGAGAGGAAAATAATGAGTCAAAAAAAAAAAGAAAATCAGGCATCCTTCATTTAGAGAAGTTAAGGAAAAATAATCAACCATTAACAGGGCTCGCCCTTGTTCATCCATCTCTGGAACCAGGTCTTCTATTGGCTTCGGGGGTCGGGGAGTGAAGGCACTCTGTGGTAAGGCCACTTCCTGGGGCCAGTCCTCTGGTGAAGGTACCCCAACGACGCTGTGGAACAATGAAGACCATCAGTGATCATCAGAACCCAGGCTTCCTGGTTTCTACACTATTATTACTTACTCAAATATCTTTCCCAGCTGATCAACATCTGAGTTCCCTCTAAAAAGGGGTCTGGACAAAAGAAATTAAACACAAGTCAGATCCACAGCGATCACTTCCTCACTGACTCTCTTTAAATGGGAGTTTTAGCTCCTCTATAGGTGAACAGCTCCAACATATATGCTTTTAGCTCAAAACAAAACAGGAATGTGTGAGTTTCATGTGAATGTTTGAAGTCCACATGTTGTCTGGATTGTGGAGCAATATTGGTAAAAACCTCTGAGGATGGGAGGGGAGGAAACAGGGATGAAAAGAGGGAGGGGAGGAGCAGCAGCAGCAGATCTGCTGGTGGTTCCTGTGGCTTTGGGCAGTCTTTGGATGCCCGTGGGCGGTCATGGCTTACCCTGGCACCCGCACAAATTCCAGTAGTCATCATCAGCGCGAGCCTGCCAGTCCCCACATAGAAGAAAAGCCTATTTACCCCTTATGTGCGTCAGTTTTCACTCTCTGATTAGTCTATGTGAGCAGGAAATTGAGAGGGAAAGGCGAAAGAGAGAGACGGATTATTTTAATTGAGAAAGAAGTCTGAAAACGAGGGCCTTCCTGTTCAAGTTCCTCTGAAATGAAATGAGGAAGGAGTGCTTTCAAACAGGGGACTTTATTCTAACACCACAGACTTCAAGACCTACTGGCTACATATGATTATATCTCTAAAATAAAGTGAAATGTACATGATTGGTCTCCACCAACATGCATACACACACTTCTATCCATGTGTGCATTTTGTCGTTCGGCCTCATGGCTTTTTAAGGGCACCCTACTAAAGTGAAGTGGACAGAGACTGGCCTGCTATTTATCCTTCCCACTTACAGGAAGCTTTGCATAGCTGAACACCCACAATTTCCTAAAGTCCTACAGCGGGATATTTGTCACACATGGATATTTTGAACTCACGTGCAGAAACAGCCTTATTTCAGCCACCTGCTTCAGTTTAGAGGTGAAATGAAGGAGAAAGGTGGTGCTTAAGTTACACTAACAGATGGATCTATATTTCTTTGCTCTTGCATCACACATGCAAGTCTTTCAAGATAGAGTTAAAAGCCATTTAAAATCAGACCAAACCTGTTTCTGACAGTTGCAAATGGAAAAAAAAAAAAAAAAAATTCACCTACAGCAAGTTATCATGCCAAAACAAGTAGTACTGATGGTTGCAAGAGGTCAATTTTTAAACTTTCCCCCTTCTGAGACATGCACATATACCTAATATACCTATATACTATATACCTAATACTGTAGTGTCCGTATGATTCTGTCCCTCATTCCACTGAGACGACCTCTGGAATGTGTGTGTGTGTGTTTGCACACGAGAGAGTGGAAATTAGACAGAAATGTGTTTGAGAGTGGATTTTTAAAAATGTGCTTAGATCTCATTTAGTGTGTGGACTGCATGAGCATCTGAGTCCAGACCTAGCTTGTACAGAAACACAAGAAGAACATCAAGGTGTGCTCTGCTGAGGATTTATCAATCGAGTCCCAAACTGTGAGAAAGTCAACAAGAACCCTGAGCCTCTCCCAGTCCATTAACGCACCACGCTCAGGCTTTTCGATCCGAGGAATGTCAACAAGCAGACGCGCCCCCCCCCTCATTCATTCCAACAATGACTCAGACACCATCCTCACCATGCGAATGCAGACTTGCATAATATTTACTCAAATTCCTGAACACTGTATTGTTTTTACATTTTATTTGATAGCCATTTCAAAAAGGGTTTTTACAGAAGCGTGTTTGATGATGGAAGGGAAGTAGAAGGAAAAAAACCTTTAACAGACGGAAACTTTTGAAGTTTCTTGAGCCAAAAGAAGAAGAAAAAAAATCTGACTTTCAACGCATGGCGACAGAGCACATGATGGACGTCGTCACGGCTCACTGGGGTTCAGACTTAAGACTGCAGCTTATGTGAATATTCAACTGTGCATGCAGTCTATAAAAACAGCTTTCAAAGCTCAGGTTTTTATTTAAAGGGAGGAACTTTATATTTTTGCCAGTGGACCATTCGACTTATTCAGAAAGCGTATTTGCTTCTAAAATGAGTATCCATTAAACCATAACCAGATTCAAAGTGTTTAAGTTATAATCTTAAACTCGATTTACCTGCAAACTAAAAGACCAAGCCTCCTCGTCTTCTCTCGTTTTGAACTTTCCCCTAAATCAACCTTTTGATTACTTTCACCTCTTCTCCCAGGTGCCCTTTAATCTTTAGCAGGTGGCCTTCTAAAAGCCATCCTAATCACCTGAGAGAGTGTTGTGTTTACAGCCATCAAAGAGCTCTGCCGCACCTTCTACCTTCAGGAAATGTTGGCATCATATTGTGCACACACACACACATTAAATCTTTTAACAGCTTATTGTGCTGGGGTGAAAGACAAAACTCCCAAACATAGGTTACATATTTTGGATACATTATTTGTGTAGATACATGTTTTAGATATCTGTAAAACCACTTTGTGCTGCTCATGATTTGTTCATACATGCTTTATGTGAACACATCACAAGCAGCGCAATGAAAAGGATTTGACACATTCTGCTGGCTCTTTTCTTAAAGAAAGGGAAAAAAACCTGTTCATTCAAAAGACATTTTAATTAATTGCTGTCAATTTCCCATCACATGGTTATTTCCCATCTTAAATATCACCAGCAGCAGCTAAATGTATCACGTGTGTGCATCTAGGAGTCAAATGCAGCAGGAATTAGGGATGTTAAGGATTCACTCAAGAAACGATTCAATTCCTGATTTTAAGATCACGATTTAGATTTCTTACAACAAAATTAGTTTCAGTTATTTTACGGCCAAATAAATTCTTTTTTTTTTTTTACACAGAAACACTTCTACTAAACCTGAAATTTGATAAAATTACAAAGAGGTGGCTGCATATGTGAAGAGGCTGGTAAATGATTTGGACCTGTTACTGTTGCAGCCTGAATGTCAGTCTGATGTTTCCAGATCCTACCTTTCCATCCAAAGTGATGCTCTGATTATTTATCAAATCATTTTCTTTTAATTATTGATTAATCGTGTGCTTAATCTACAAACTGTCAAAAATATGAAAAGTGGTATTCACAAACTCAAGCTTAGGCACCAAATGTACTTATAAGCATCCTGGTTCTGCTGGAGGTTAATCCTAACCATCACACTGGTCACGCTCAGGATGGGAGATTCACTTTGATTTATTCTGTTGACTTTCTTAGATTTCAAATGATTACTAACTTTTCCTGAATCTGACTGTAAAACATTATAATTACACTGAGTTTGGACTGAATGCAGTTCTGCTTGTAATGGACCGAGTTTTATTTTAATGACCTGGAATGAATAAGACTGAAAGGAAATCACATGATACAGTATACAAATGCAGAACATTTGTAGTTTTAAAAAGACAGCTAAGTGATAATTAAAACATCAGAAAGTTGCGTGACCCTTTCAGAAATGAGGTTGATCTGAGGCTGGACACGTTGGGGTAAAAGGACGGTTAGGGAAGGAAGCAGGGCTGCTCCTCCTGGCGCTGAGCCCTACCTCAGAAAGACGGTTCTTATCTACAACAACACACACGGGCAGACTGACATGAACTCAACTTTACTGTTCTTTACAGGACACATGTAGGTGCCAAAGATGGAATAAAATATTAACATTATGATGATGGAATATAATCAAAGATCTTTGTCTTTCTCATACAAAAATACCTAATCTTTCATTTAATTAATTAATTCTTTTAAAAAATCAATTATTAGCGTTGCTCACCAGTGTGTGAAGTTCGTTAAACCACAAACTGCCAAATACCTTTACCAAGAAGTAGAATCTTGACTTGCTACGACCACAAAAGGGGGCCCATGTTACTGTAATAGTTTGATAAGCCAACTGAAATGGGATTTCTTATTGCTCACAACACATCTGTCAGGTGTCATCTGAGGAGAAGAGGTCTCATTTTAGAAACTCCCAAATGACTGCGGCTGAGCACGATGGAGAATTTAACTTTTGTTTTAAATAGAAAAAAAAAAAAGAAAATTCAAAGCAAACAAATCGTGCAGAGATTTCAACCAAAGGTCTAAACCCAACTTATTATTCAACATCTTTTGACAATAGCTAAAACGATGTGGACATCACAAAACTTTATCCATTTAGTCAAATCTTGTGCTTAAATCACTATCTGCTCATTTAAAAAGGAAAGTAGTAAACCCAAAACACACATTCTGAACTTACCCAATGCTTTAACTAATATAGATCAATCTCTTTTCACCCATTTTCTCACATCTTTTATGTTTTACACATTATTGTTGATGGTTAGAGATCTCCAAATTAGTTTTTATTTAAAGTTTGGGCCAAGTGCTAAAGGTATCTGACCCAATAAAACAGATTTTTATCACTTGAAATGGAGTCAATTTTAGTGAATAACAAAACTGATCAAACCATCATGAATATAAATAACTGTATGCTAATTGGCATGTGGACAGAAAGCATATTTTGCCACGGGGTTCCGCAATGCTCTGTACTGGGACCTCTCCTCTTTGCGATATACACCACCTCACTGGGTCGGATCCTTCGATCACATGGCTTCTCCTAACACTGCTATGCTGACGACACCCAGCTCTATCTGTCATTCCTACCTGATGACCTCACAGTCAGTGCGAATCTCAGACTGTCTCTCTGATATATCGAGATGAACGAAAACCCATCTTCTCCAACTCAACCGCTCTAAAACTAAACTGCTTGTCATCCCAACCATACAACACAATATCTCAATCCAAACTGACTCCCTATCTCTGGCTCCATCAAAGACAGCTCAAAACCTGGATGTTGTGATTGATGACCAGCTGACCTTTAAAGATCAGGTTACTTTTGTCACTCGTTCGTGCCGCTTTGCATTGTTTAACACAGGAAAGATCAGACCATACCTGACACAATACACCGCCCAGCTCCTGGTGCAGTCTATGGTCATCTCCCGCCTTGACTACTGCAATGTCCTAGCCTGGCAAGCCAGACTATACATTCACATACCTGTATATAGTCTGGCCACGAGCCATTGAAACGACTCATTCGTAGGGGCGGGATCAGCGGTTGTCAATCAAACTGTCTTCACATGCTATTGGGTAGCGCTAGGACCAATCAGAGCCGTTTAGCAACGACCGGAGCCAGCTGATAAATGAAACTTTTACTGTATTCTGTCGGCAAAGCGGCCATCCTTTTTCAAAATAAAATACTTAAGTGTCTCTATCTGTTCACATCTTAAAGAATATCCCAAATCTAAATCGTCCAAAATTGATAACAAAGCCGTTTCAAGCGAACGTGGCTCCCGAGAGTCCGCCATATTGTTTACTTTCAGAGTCGGAGTTGGGTTAGTTGTTTGTTAGTCTCAGTGGGTACTTCTTGGTTACAATATCATTTGTAAGTCACTTTGGATAAAAGCATCTGCTAAATACACATACATAAACACATTTCTAGTCCATTAAATTCACCACAAACTGATCGACCATCACTAACATGACTTTCTATTATTACATCTTAGCTTTTAGTGATAAAAATCTGCAAATATTTTTTAAATAGGCGATCGATCATGCAACAGGCAACGGAACATTTGTGCTAAGTTAACTGAACTGAGTAAGCAGATTTCCTCAATCTCTATTTTGATTTCCACACCTGGCTCCATTGATCTTGGCTCATATTTTACAGTAAAAAACAACTACTTGTGGAAACCCTTCTACTTGGTCACCCTTTGATGCTTTATTTTATTTTTTCACTTCTTTAAACTACTAAGAGCAAAATGGTTGGTGTCATTTCAGCCCGTCATGCACAGCCAGATTTTTCATAATTTGCTTCATGCTGCACGAGGTTCACATGAAGAGCAGCAGCACCAAGTCTGCAAGTGGTTTGTTTCTGCAGGCGTCTAAACAACTAAAGGTGCAATCATTGGAGGTGTTGCATAAACTTCCAATAACACCTAGACTATCTGAAACTTTGCAGTTCCATTGTTGAATGAAGAATATACTTTGTGTGCATGACTCTTCTTCCTGTGTCATTCCTGCTACATAGCAGTGTTTTTCAGTACACACATTGCTCAACAGGAGAACTTTAGAAAGTGCAACGCTACTTAAGCACCCATATGAACTTCACTCTCTTGATGCCACCATTAAATGTGTGACAGTATAATTCACCCCTGATGAGGTCAGAGGCCAGGCTGGGAAGAGTTACCCCACTCCCAAGAATAGGACTCGTGTTAGAAACCACCCTTGGCTACTGCAGTTTATTCACTTCCTTATTTTCATTCATTTGGACCAAACACTTCCCTCTCCTACGGTGTTGCCATACATCACAAGATAAACATCAAAAACAAGACCTTATAATGGGATCAGTTCAGAGGATCATGCACGTCCATAAAACAATGCTTCAGGGGTAGGTTGTGCTTTAAAAATCAACACTAGCTTCTGACCAAGGTCAGTAGTGTGTGCAATGAATTGAGAGGGGGGGGAATTTGCTTAAGGCAGCATCTTGAAATGCTATGATGAACAAACCAGTGCTGATGACAAGTGTTTGGTTCCTGATTTAACTTCATTTTCAAAACCCTCCTTCTGTGTCATTTTAATCTGGTTCAACCAGCTCAATAAAGATATCAGCACTAGATGCAATAATAATCGGTTCATAATGAAAAGACTACCAATATTTGGATCTGTGTGGACCTCACCGTCTCCTGAACATCTCTGCAAAGATGCAGCCGACACTCCACAAGTCCACTGGTGTAGCATAACTGGACTGGAGCAGCACTTCTGGGGCTCGGTACCACAGTGTCACCACCTACAAAACAAACAGCAGAAAAACACTAAGACTTTATTGTAAAAGCACAAAGACTTGAATGTTGATCATTTGCCAGCAGCATTAGGTAAATGTCACCATCTCTACAGTATGTGGGTTATTTCTCTCTCTCTCACACACACACACACACACACACACACACACACACACACACACACACACACACACACACACACACACACACACACACACACACACCTCCCATCTTGGCTTACACAACACATGAAATCATATCTGGCAGGACTCGTCTCCTGCTTCCATTTTGGTACACACACAACCCGTAATCTTTCCTCCGCAGTTTCCCAGGTAAACACAATGCTCTGCATACATTTATTTAAATATGCATTTGAGACACATTTTTGCATGGAGCGTATTTTGGCAGACGACAAATGTAAAATGATGGTGAGATTATATCAACCAAACCGTCCTACCACTTCTTCATGCCAATAAAGTACTTCCTATATTTCACCATCCAACCCTCACCCACCTGAGGTATAACGGCAGCCATTTTGTGCCACTTTACATTAAGCATGGTTTCCAAATTTGTCCCTCAAAGTATTGAAACCTCAAAGAGCGATTGTGTGTATGTATGTGTGTGTGTGTGTAGCCTGCAGGAAAGCAGCTCCGTTAACAGCTACAGTAGGGAAAGCCTCCAGACAAAACTCGGTGACCCCTAGTAAGAGAGTGGACTGGTTCCAGGTGCTTTCCTATGTTTTTTCCAACAGCTTTTAGCTGCAGTTTCACCCTTCGAGCACAGTGGAGCTCTTATCAGGATGTTAGAGCTTAAAGGCAAATGCTTCAAAACAAAAACAGTGCAGTGTGGATTGACTTGTTCAGTGTAATGAAAATGCTGTTTTATAAATATGTACATGTGCTTAAATTACCTGAAAATTTCATACATGAGTATAGCAATGACATCAGGCCCAACCTCATTGTGTCCCAATCAATGTGTGCTCAGTGACCAAGCTAACTACTGTTAGCAAAACAAGTCAAAGACTATGCATTACTCTGCATTCAAACACTATAGCAACATGTTCACTATAGCAGTGGATGGACGTAGAGATTGTGACTGATATACTGGAACACAAACTGACAGAAGTAAACATCCTTTACTGCCACTATCACAACTTTTCATGCACAAGGTAGCCATATTGGATTTTGAGGTCAAGGCTGGTCAGGAATCTCAGACTTTCAGAGTCCAAGATTCTTGATCCTTTTGGGATCGTTCCCACTGATTTTTCTGACTTGGAACTCAGAAATTCAGACTTCAGAGCAGAAATGGAAGACAGCATATGTTTAATCCGAGTTTGCTCTGGTATCAACGCCTAAAACCCAGCACATATGAAGTTAATTTACCCATTAGGTTAAGTACAAAAGTAATCAAATCCTGACTTTTTTTTATTAGTACAGTGTCGTTACACTTCATTAAAACTAAAAAAACTCCTTTATGCAACTAAAATGATCTTTAGTTTGCTTAAGAGTGTTTGATATCTAAACTGTCACTAGAGTAGAGGTGACTGACCACTTCAGGTCTGCTCTGAATTAATCTATGGTTTCAACAAAACTTTTAAACAATTGCTTCATTTTAGTGTCTGTTTAATAATAACCATGTGTTTTGACTGCAACCACATGCAAATGTTAGCAGTTCTTATGGTGGGATTTTATATTTAAGATGATGCATTGGTCCATCCTCCATATTCACATCTGAATCTCAATGCAGTCTAGATGTACAACACATGACATGAAAAGGATCTCACTGAAACATGCTCAAATCACTAGTGCAAAGTTTCACTGGATATAAACAAAATCATCAAATTGGTTAAATAACAATTCTGATCATATAAAAAACCAGGGGTGGGACTTTAATGCATTAATTTTGATTAATTAATTTGGAAAAAATTAAAGGATTGAAAAAATTAATGAAGCTTGCCTTGGAAGCAAGGCGGACCACTTGCAAGTGCAATTTCCAGCTACCTAGATGCACAGATGATACCTTGAAGCAGCCTGTGTCAAGGTCCTCCTTCAGTCCACACGCTTCACCTGCCTACCCGGTCGCGGTAAACCCAGCCCTCCGCTCCTTCCACAGCAAAAACTGAAAGTAATTGGCTGTGAAATTGGACGGTTTCTAGCCTTTAGATTAATTTCTGCCCCTTCCTCGCCGTGTGGTCCGCTTCAGGACCCGACCTGTCCCAGATCCCGCATTGAAAACGAGGCAGAAGTGTCGCAAGACAGTGAGTCATTTTGAACACAGCACTGCAAAAAAAAAAAAAAGATTCACTCATACAGGGTGTTTCCACATGGTGGAAACATTTTATTATTATTATTATTATTTTAACACAATACCCTTCTGAAAATGTACTTAAAATGAATAAATAAAATAATAAAGCACTGTACTTTAGGGTCTGTCCAATTTTAGACAGCGATAATATTTGTTTCGCAACTGTTTTGAATTGAAATGCAATTTAAATGCATTTTGTCAAAAAATTAAAGGAGCTTATAATAGGGATGCTCCGATCACGTTTTTTGCTGCCGATCATGATACCGATCACCGATACCGATCACCGATACCGATCACATGGATTGACTGTAAATTTCACATTGTAGTAGCGATGAGGGCTAATGGCTTTTTGAGCTATAGAAAATGAACCATAAATCACTTTCATTTGGACAAAACATATTTTTACTGACTTTTTCCAAGATGAAAAAATAGGGTTAGTAGTAGACATCCATCCATATAGAAATATATTATTTATAGATATGTATATATTTCCAATCCTTATAGAAATCTATTATTTATATATATATTTAAATACTTAAACATTTATTCTTGTGCACAAGATCCAAGTTAATTAGTTTGTAGTTAAAATAACGTTTTGAGAAAAAAAAAGTTTTTTTTTTCCCTACTGCTATTCGGACTCAGAAAAGTCAGCATTGTTTTGACACTGGTCCATTGTTTAGCCCAGAAAGAACAAACTAATTACTGACAATGGTCGGATCATTGCTAAAGTCTACCTGCGCTGCTCTCTCAGCTCCTCCTCCCTGCTTTCCTCTCCTCCCGGTGCATGAGCGAGATCTTTCCAACTTTGTCATTAATATTTAAATTATTGTCTTTTAATACCAATTTGAGGAATTACCTCAGCTTCCTGACTGGTGGTGTTGCATAACGTGTAGCAGCAGCAATAACAGACTCTGGAGCTGCAGGAGGAGACGCAGCTGCGAGAGTCAGCGGGACTCGCCGCCCGACCCCGCCTCCAGGGCCGAGCTCCGAGCCAACTATGAAGTGGTCGCCGGTCTGTTCAGGGGACGGCGAGTCACGGCTGCGCAATGAACTCGCGGTAGCGCCGCGGATTTGTGTGCGTAGTGACCTCTGGTTTAGGAGCTATAGATCGGCTGCTATGATCGGCGTGTAAAGGAGAATATCGGAATTTACCCATCACGTTTTTTCACGGAAATCGGACGATTTGGATCGGTGGCCGATCGATCGGAACATCCCTAGTTTATAATATTAAAGTTTGTGTCCATTATTTGATTCTGTCCCTCACAAAAATTATATTAAATTAAAAAATTGCTTTTTAAGGCAAATTTTCTTGTTAGTTTAAAATGCAATTAATTAATTACAAAGTCTGTAATTAATTCAATAAAATTTTTTAATCGAGTCCCACCACAAAAAATACCTACTTAATTTACACAAACAGTCACAGACTCGGATGTTTCACCACCCACATGTCCCAGAAAGAAGGACTTCATGCAAATTTGACATATGTAAAACTGTATAACAGGAACTGTTTGTAAATTAAAAAATGAGACATCAAGTTAAACATCAAGCTTTCAGCAGACACCCACATGAGGCATAAAAATTTGGGTCACTTTTTTTATAAACTGAATGACACTATTAATAGAGCCAGCAGCTGCATTTTGCAGATGTGTGATGCTTTCATCTCTGCTTCCTGCTTCAGTGGAAACAGGGCGGAAGTTGAGGCTAGTTGGCTGCAACAGCTACGCCATGTGACCAGAAATAAGACAGAAACTCGGAATAAAGACACTTATTGAAGGGGTCAATGAAACCTCAAAGAAAAACATGAATGGAATTCACACAGCTGTCTACAGATCCAGTCACATTTAGGTTTGTTAACATAGGAAAATACACAAGCGCACCTTACTTTATTAGATTTTTTAAAATGTACTTGACTAGTTTGTTGAAACAGTTACATAATGATAAAGCAAATTAGAATATTACTGTATTAGCCCAATTCAAATGCGTGTAATCATTATACAAATTAACCAATCAGCATCTTCCTTCCTTTTGCTGTTGCAGCCTTAAATGCATATGACTTCAGTTTATTGCATGGATTTCACACTCTGCAAAGCCAAACGACAGCGCAGATATGAGCACACATAAAGCCTTCTAGGAAGAACCACAGACCTAAAGCTCGAAGAATATCCGCCTCGCAGTTATTCGAAAATGCAGCCACAAGTACAGATTAAGGCATAAATATAACACATGCACACACTCTTAGATGCACCGGATGATGCATAAAGTTTTATTTTGATATCAAAGTTGACTGCAATGTCCATGTTGCACACTTTCGTTATACTGAATTTTTTAACGTTAGCTACTCTACAGGCATAGCTCAACTCAAAGTCGATTTGTTTTAGCTTCATGGCTTCAATTAAGAAAATAAATGTAAGTAGGTCAGTAGACTGGTAACCTTTTTTTTTGCATGCTATCAGGTAAAAATAAAAAAAAAATTATAAAAAGAGACAATATTATGTTGAAAATTATCTAATTTTTAAAGCATTTTTGTATCATTTTAAACAAGAAGCTATTTTAGACAAGTTTGATCAATGTTGCACTTGTACTCACAACAAATAAGCAAAGGGGGACTGAGATGATCAGCTGATGTGGTTTTAACAGTAAAATTATTTTCCCCATTTGTGCTTGATGTAGAATTTTAGCTGCTTAGCCCTTTGATTTGTTGCATTTCATTGGGTGCCACATATTGTCAGACAATGTTCTTTGAATGCAAGAGCAGACGTTCAGAAAGTTGCTGGGGTTTACTTCAGGTTATCACCCAAACTACTATGCTAATGTCTCAAAAGTTTTCTTCTTGCAAAAGACACATACACAGCTCAACAACAGCTTTCACTTAGATGATTTTAACACATTTGCTTTAAACTGAAAAGGACATTCCCCAATTGTAATGTTCCCTTTTCTGTGTCCTTTCCCCTCCTCTTCTTCTGACCACGTTTGCATTCCTACTTCCTTAGTCTCCCTTTCTCACCCTTCTCATTCTCTGTTCTGCTACACATATCCCTTCATTAACCCACTCCTCTGCATGGGCGGCATGAAAACAGATACAGATTCCTGCATGCAGAACCCTGGGTGAGTCACAGATAGAGTGAGTCAGCCTTAAAAGTGCGAGTTGAATTGTTTTGCATTTGAGACAGCTGCTTTGCATTTTGAATATCTTTCTCTGTCTGTCTTCAGTGTGGTAACAGAAAACCCTGGAGAGGTCAGATTAAGCCAAATGAGAAAAAATTGAAGGAGTCAGCCTGAGACAGAATGTGTGAGTGTATGTGTGTGAGGCTGACTCCAGATTAAAGGACAACATTCTGTGAATTCCTTTCTGCTGAGAGCATCCTCCCCCTCAACACCACCACCAGCACCATCCTCCGCTGCCTTCACTGCTGTTCCCTCTTTCCTGCACCTCATGAGGGAGGAAATGGCTTCTCCTGCCCCGTAGGACCTCCAGACCTCCTAGGCCAGACCTCCAAGTCTGTCCGCTTAGCAACATCCGGGCCTGTGCTACCAAGACCACTGTGCATGTACAATGGGCTGGTTTGACAATAGGGTGCATGCATGTGAGTGCGGGGGTGTTTGGCTTGTGTAATGTGCAAGTACTTGCACGTGACTTGAAGAGCACCTGTTTTTGCCTGAATGAACGAGCTTCACTGCCAAGTTCTTTTGTATGTCGCTATCTGCAAGTGTATGCAAGTTATTCACACCATGTGTTTGATGTTTAACACCATCAAACACCGCACCAACTTTATTTTCCTAAACAGGACCACATTTTTTTCCCAGCATTTTCTAGATTGTTTGGATCCAAGAATGTAGCAGCATCGTCTGATGTTGTAACATTTGCCAAGATCTCCATCTGAGATACAAATACACAACAACGTCAAGAAAGTATATAGTCTTAACTGAATTTAAGAAAGTTTATCAAAATATGTTTCACAATCAGTCATTCTAAAGCAACAGGTTATACAATAACTTAGATAATAACATTGAACGGCGTGAAATTTGCAGCAGAGTGAATACATTTAAAGTTCATCTCAGACCTGTCACCAAGCTGAAGCAGTTTATTTTGTAAATATTACTAAAATCTCCTCAGTATGCTGCATCACAGCACACTGCAATCTGGGTATGGCAGCTTCTGGGTATGGACACACTTCTACACTCAGTTCATCACTCACTCTGTTGTGTTTACTATATAATAGACAATAGAGTGAAAAGGTGGAGAATTTGGAACAGAACCAAACATTAGTAGACAAGAAGCTGCAGTTGAAGAAAGAAGATGCATCTTTGGAAAAAAGAAGAGAATGTGTGCAGTAAATGTGGAGACGGAATACCTGAATAATGAGTATTTATCAAATAAGGTCAGAGTCTGTTATCTTAAGATGACTGGTAATCCTGATGCTTCCATCAAACACCTGCTGTTGCCTATTTTCACATTTTGTTGCAATCTAAATGTCTGTATAAATAAAGAATTCCCAAACAACAGATCTCTGGATTCATGTACATTTTACAAACTCTCCCCATGCATGCATGGGTTCTCTTCGGGTTCTCCGGATTCCTCCCAGCACATTTTCTAAGCTTATCAAAATGTTGGCAAAGCCTTAGTAGTTGACAAGATCCATTCTGGGTATCTTAAGACTATGGATGTTGTAGGAGTCTTGGTTGACATGCCTCTACAACATTGAGTGGTACAGAGCGGTAGACCAGGGAAGGCTTACAAATATGCCACTCTGTTCCAGTAACAAAAGAACACAAGTCTGGTCCACGTAGCTGGCAGTAAGCTGAACCTGTTCCAGGTCAGAACTGAACTCTGCCATAAGTTCTGTTCATAACTTAAAGGACAGCATTTCTAGAAGCAGCTGTGGTGTGGAGGGTGTCGAGTTTGGTGGCAGGAGGATCTCATCTCTGCTTTTTGCAGATGATGTAGTTCTCTTAGCTTCATCAAGCTCTTACTGGAAAGGTTTGCAGCAGAGTGTGAAGAGGCTGGGATGAGGATCTGCACCTCCAAAGCCAAGGTCATGGTTCTCAACCAGAAAAGGATTGTCAACATTGGGCTGGGGGATCTACCTCTAGCTGAGGAGCAGAGAAATATCTTTGGGTCTTGTACATGGGTGAGGGAAGGAGGGAGCGGGAGATTGACAGGTAGATTGAGGCAGCATTTGCAAAAATGTGGATGCTGAGCCAGTCTGTTGTGGTGAAAAAGGAGCTGGGCCAGAAAGCAAGAAGGCTCTTAAATTTACCAGCTGATCTTTGTTTCAACCCTCACCTATGGTCATGAGCTCTGAGTATTGACCAAAAGAACAAGATCTTGAATACAAGTGGCCAACATGAGTTTCTTCCACAGGGATGCTGGGCTCAGCCTTAGAGATAGGATAAGGACCTCAGACATCTGTGAGGGACTCTGAGTAAAACCACTGCTTCTCCACATTGAATGGAGCCGGGTAGTTCAGGCATCTGGTCAAGATGCCTCTGGATGCCTCCCTGGGGAGGTGTTTCAGGCATGTCCTGCAGGTAGGAGGTCCCCAGGTCAACCCAGGACAAGCTGGAGGGATTATATCTCTAGGCTGACCAGGGAACACCTTGCGGTCACACTGGTTGAGGGGGCTGGGGAGAGGACAGTCTGGGCTTCCCTACTGGGAATGCTGCTGCTGTGACCCAGATGAGCGAAAGACAGTGACTGATCACAATTATAATAAAAAAGCTAAAACGTATTATTTGTTATTAATGCTGTCTGTTTATGTCCACTTCCTCTGGCTTTAATAACACGTTATACATGGTATTAGTGGTGTGTTACTGTGTTGTTTGCTGTTCATTCTTTGTCAATTTTTGTGTAGAAGAGATCTTAGATGCTAGAATTGTTATTTCTTTCTTTAATATCACATTGTTTGGGGTTTTTGCTGTGCATCCACTAACAAGAAATACAAAATAAGATCTGAGTTAAAACAATCAAAGCTTAAGTAAAAGGAAAACTTTGTGAGGAACTTTAATTTTTATTTGTCATACTCAAACTCCATGGCTTCCATAATGTTTTCTTCCAAGTGACCTGACGCAGTGAGGATATGTGAGTCTTTAGGACCACAGCACTGGAGGTGATGGGGTTGATGGAGTTTGGCAGGGGGCCCATGTTTACATTCCCACTCACTGAGGAAGCAAAGGATGAAAGAACACTACAGCACAGACCATACCCTCTATACACACAGACAACTGTCCCAGAAGCATTAGAGGCAAAAATGTAAAGATTTTTTTTAAATGGAGTAGTTTTACCTTTTACCTAAAATAAACAAATTAGTGCAGGGACAGTTAACTCTGCACCGACTCAAATGTTTTGATGCATTTGAGTCTTAAGCTTGAAACGGATTACATTCCTGAAAGCAATTCCATCACAAATTAAAGCCTTCCTCTCCGAATCTCACAGGGACACAAAGTATGTACCCAGGCAATATATAGAGGCGAAGCGGATGTCCTAATAATAAGCATAAAACTGAATTCAGAGCACAGCGGAGCAGCGGCTGTGATGTTGTGAGGCCCCATTCGAAGCTCCAGCAGTCAGCCATGTTGTAAACACCATTATTTCACTCCTCCTTCACTTTCCCCTCTTTCTTCCACTTGTTCTGAAAACAGGACAATTTACAGCTCCAACACTCTCACCTCCACGGGCTATGAAAAGAGAGAAGATTTAAGGCAAAGATGAGAGGGGAAAAGTAGATTGAGACAGGAAGAAGGAGAGGGACTGAAGTGGGAAGAAAAGTGCAAGAGCAGCACACAGACTGTATACAGTAAAACAGGAAAAAAGGGGCACTGCAACTGTTGCCAAAGTATGCACAGCATACAGGAATGCAGCACGGGGCCCTCAGCAAATGAAACAAAGACAGCACAGTAAGTGGCTCTCTCTCCACAGTGCTACCACATCCGCACATCATTAGCTGGAAAATTCCTGATATATGCTGTAATTTTTTTTCCTCCGATTTCTTTTTCTGCTGCGAGTGGAGGCTAGGCTTTAATATCCAGGTGATTGCGTGTGCACATTTAATGCAAACATACCAGAATAAGTCCCTTTGTCTACATCAAAAGAACTGCTAACAATTAATATAGTACATTATAGATGTGTACTGTGTAGTCAATATTCAAGTTGTTGCTTCTTCTTGCAATAGGAGTAGCACACAGTTAATTGAATCTGCATGCATCTCTGCAAAAATTGAGGGGGAAAAAAAAGATTGTGTGTATTTGTGCAGCATACTCCTGATTATACGTGTATGAGAACTCTGGGCATGTTTGCTAAAGTCAAGCTGAGGCCAGCCCCTTTGCTCCAGCCGACTGCAGTCAAAGCACCGAGGACTACTTTTCTTGTTTTTCCCCTTGTGGAGCAGTTTGAGGAGATATCTAAACATTCCCAGAGTGCGCTGCACGTGCTCTCCTGCGTGCAGTGAAAGGGTTTCCCCCCCCACCTTTCTCTCCACGCTTCGCCCGCTCGACTTTCTGTCTGTACATCCACAGAAGAAACGTTCTGTCTGGAACAAATTCACATCCATTCTCATCATTACAGTGTTTTACCACAATCTTTAATCATAGCAACACTATGCACACGAGAATATGCAAATTTACTCTTCTGCAGCCCCCACGAAGAAACTCCAACCTACATTCTGAATTATGAAACTAAATATTTTCAATGTAAAAACACTCATCCAAACTAAACAGAGTGAAGACTGCTTCTCAAGTTATAAAAGCCCGTCTGCTGTTTGAGCGAGGGCAGGAAATCTGGTTTCAATTTGTTTAATGTCGTCTGAGATATGGGTGTCTTATTCTGGTAAGTGCAGTGGGAGGTCCACAAGCTGAAGGGGGAACTGCTGGGAAAATACCTTTAATCAGGTAACAATTTCACTCCTCTTTCTAGTCACCGACAACAAACTTACAGGAAATCATACAAAACATAAATTCAGTATCCATTTATATAATGCTTACAATAACAGAGATAATTAATGGTTTTTTAAAAATCACATTAAAGTAAGCCTGGGCTTAGTCAAAGTCTCTGAAGTCTTTAGCCTGAAGAGTGATAAAATTCCCTTTGTTTTTTGTGTCACTCAATAAGACTTGAGATAAGCTAAGAGGCGAGATTTTTTTCCAATAATAGGCTTATCTCAACCTTCGTAAACTATGCGAACACATCAGCTTCTTCTCATTTTGAAACTATACAAAAGAAGAAAAAAAATCTACCAGTAACAGCATAAAAATCCCCTTGAGATTTCTCAAATCCAATCTGATGAGCAACTGCATGCACATGACATGCATGGGAGTGTAAAGTAATGAGTTTCATGGGACCATGTGCTCAACTTTTCTAATATAATAGTCATTTGTGTTAAGATGTTTTGAAAAAGACCCCCCATGGCCAGTCTAAGGGAACTTATCTTTTGAAAACATCATCTCAGCTGACCTATAATCTTGTGTCAATGTTAGATCTGTTTTCACAAGTGAGCTTTTCTAAACATGAAGAAACAAGTCCTTTATAAGAACTTCTCACAAATTAAAGTGTACAGATTTACGAACATGTTGGATTGTCTTGACCCGACATCGCAGTGTGTGAGGTGTCCCCCGAAAAGCTGCCTGTGGAATTTGACGTGTAGCCAATCAGAGAGCGCGCAGAGCGAAAGAAATCTCACTTAAAAACTGCTGCTCTGATTCTTTGTTATACACGACAGCAAAAACTGTCACAAGTGCATTGTTTATAATAGAAATAAAAGCGGTCATGTTTGTTTACTCCAAAGTCACGTTTGATCTCATAAAGTTCTGTGAGATTTCACGTCTGATCTGGGAATGTTTGTGTGTGTAATCGGTTCGTGTGTGATCACACCACACACTGTAGAATCAGAACGGTCGATGTCCGCGATTTTAAAGAAAAATTTCTTGCCCGACAATTTGAAAATCCTGCCGTGTGAACCGGCTTTTAGTCAAGTCAGGACTAAAGTGGATAGCTGCCACCTTAAAACAGCTTCAAACTCAATAATCTTATAGTAGTTTACACAACGTTTATACTGCTGTCCTTTTTGCATTGCACTGTTATTTACGTTGAATCACTTGCTTTTTACAAGTGTAAACATCACCACCACCAGCAGCAGCGAAGTGAAGCACTTCTGGTGCATCCAGTGTCAAGTCCTGCAAGAATTTCTCAATAATCTGGTCAAAATAGTTCTAATGCAAAATTGTTTGCAATACAAAAGGTTTAAAAAATACTATAAACTGTTTAAAGACGGCTGCAATGTGCTTTGATCTGATTAGCTGATAGCTTATTGGTCTTGTTGGATCTAAAAATGATCTGAACAGAGACTCTTCAGGAATCTATCGACAACAGGTTACATAGTATTTTTTCAAAACTATATTTTACACAGAAACAGAACTTGGAAAAAACTAAAAATTATTCTGATTGCAACAGTGTTTGGATTTCATGATGGATTACAGACGGCAGTGTTTGCAAAAACACGTCGGACAGTACCAACGTAATTTAAAATTGTCTGACGAAAAACTTAAAATAGTCGGGCACTTTGACCGACGTGCTTCTCCAGTTGCATCTCTCTCTCACTCGCTCACTGTCTCCATTTCTCCTTTTCTCTTTCGTGCATGCCTCTTGCTTGCTCACCTCTTTTCACGCATCTCTCTCGTTCATGCGCCTCCACTGCGTCGGCCTCCGTCTTCTCTAATATTAGCTTCCAAAACGAACTGTAACCACCACGATTTAGTTTTTATTCAGTCCGTTGTTCCTTGTCCATCATTATTTAATGATCATAACAAAGTTCCATCGGACAATAATAAAATACATCGGTAATGTCAGACGTGTTTATTCTCCTGTTATGGTTACAGCCTCTGAAGAGGACAGTGAGATGGAGAAGAGTACCAATAGAATAGAGTAGAATAGAAATCCTTTACTGTCCCTCAGTGGGGAATTTTAGGTGCACCAGCAGCAAAGTTACAGGCAAATCAAAACAAAGATTCACACAAGGATAAAAATATAAATAAAATAATAATAATTGCCTGACTGTAAAGTAATTTAAAGCATAAATAATAATAACAGCATAATGTGTATTTGACTGTGTTCAGCGCTTTGGGCTGCCTTGATTGGTGGTGGGACGTTGCTATATTAATCAATAAAGGAACGAATGAATAATTATCGTTTTTAAAGGACTGAGTAGGAAAAAAGTACCACATGTGCAAATATGTTTGTAAATGGTAAAAATGGACCACTTAAATATATTTGTGCATAAAAAGAAACGGTGCAAATGATTCTGTGCAAGTAATGATTCTGATGATTGTGAAAGCTGACAGGAAACTGGAAGGCTGCTGTACTTCTGATATAGTGTCTCATAGAGGTCACTATTACCCACCATTAAATAGATACTGATCTGCAGCACGTGAGGACATTGTCCTACGTGTTTCAAAAATGTCCTGCCTGAGACACTCCCACGTCTGCCAATTTGGAAGGGCGTCGCTCAAAAGTTTTTGTGAACACCGAGACAGCTACAGTTAATTGATTGCCAATTCTCAGACAAATTTTTCTAAAAAGTTAAGTAAAATTTGAGTAGGGAAGAAAAGAAAGAGAAAAACAACAATTCTACACTTTTTTTTCTGGTATGTTTGATTAACCCATCAACTTTTCCCATCTGCCTGTCACTCAAGCAGTACAATGAGCCCAAAGCCAGACTGGGGTCACTAAAAACCATCAACAAAACAACAGCCCCTCTGGGACTTCCAGGGGCAGCCTAATCTGGACCCTGTATCAGCCCAATGGGTGGTCTCCCTCCCTTTCTCCAAGGAGGTCAGAAATGTGGGACGTGGTTGCGGAGAGATGCAAAGAGAGCTACAGGCCACAAGTAGCAAAACTAGCACCCAGACTCCATAGATACTCAAACTTTCTGATACAAAACAACAACCACATGCTTTGTCAAAGGCATGTCAACAAGCCAGCATTTAAGAGGTGAGAAAGCAAATTCATTGCAAAATGAGAAGTTCAACCGATGCTGGTACCGCATCAGCAGAAACTATAAGAGTTATAGTTCAGTTAGCCACACCGCGGGGGGGGGGGAGATAAAGCAGTGAGGGACTCTTTGACAGCTTCATGCAAATGTTCACTTCAGTCATCGTGTCATTCTAGAAGAACTAAATGAATCACTTTGAAAGTGAGAAAATCTCCCTGATCACTTAGGCAACAGCAGTTCTCCAAAGCCCCATCAGTCTGCCAGTAACAGTGGCATTAGGTGACTAAATAAGTAACTGCTGCTCTGTTGGGCAAAGGGGAAGATCCTCTTCAACAGTGTGTGTATTTGTGTATGTGCTGCATGCAGTGTAGATTATGTGCTTTTATTAGCAAGCGGAAACAAAGAATGAGTGAATGGAGATTTTGTTTGTGTGTGTGTGTGTGTGTGTTGGGCTGATAGGGGGGTTCCAGACTCAGGGACATTCATGTGGAACCAGAGATCCTGTGCTCATATTGCTGAGCTCTGCGCATGCACGAACTAAAAACACGCTTCCATCTCGTTTTCTGTGGCCCAATCTGTAGAACTAAGGAAAGGAAACGAGTGTGTTTCATGGTGTCTGTGCATACGAGTAGTTTTGGGACTTGATATCCGTCTTTCATATCTGAAGGTGAATTCCCAGGCAGGTGTTTAACCCTCAACAGACGGTGTCCCCAAAGAGTCATAAAAAGAATAAATGAAGATAAACTCAAGTAAAACTACACACACGCACACACACACACGCACACACACACGCACACACACACACACACACACACACACACACACACACACACACACACACACACACACACACACACACACACACACACACACACACACACACGATTATGCAAATTTAATGTGTGCTAGGCCCTCCTCTGAAAGCTAGCTATGAATAAGAAAAACTCATAAGAAATCAATACACATCTTCACTTCAAAACAGTCCTCTCTCTTTAAAGAAAGACTAAATTACTGTTGCGGCCTACATCTTACATCTAACAGTCTCATCTCTCATTATTTCAAAGCCTCTTTTCAGTCCCTCTTCTCTATATTATCTGGTCATCAGAGCCCAGAGAGCAACAGTTGGACATCAAAGTACCGACATCGAGAAGGGAGGGGTGGCTGTCTCTTGTGTTCCATCTCTCTCTGTGACAGCCACTGAGACAGGCCACAGAGAGGACAGGGTAAGGTGAAGAAGGAGGCTCTTTGCTCTCACTTTGTACTGTATAGAGAAATCCTATCATGTAGCGCAGTTCTCCAAAGCTACACTCTGATAGCACGTGACACATCAGATACTTTACATCTAGATGGAAAGAAGTTTATAGCTGTGCGTGAGTTTCTATCAAAAAGCCTCAATGGCATGAAGATAATATTTGTCACGCTTGCTTTAGCCAAGTAGATAAGAGATTTGGAATATGGCACTAAAAAAGGTGAAAAGGATGCAGAAGAAGTGGACAGTGTTGGGCATGCGACAGGGTCAAAACTTCACAGTAGGGACGCACTGAAATGAAAATTCTTGGCCGAAAATGAGGAAACCAAGGCCGAAAACAGAAACACCAAAAAAAAAAAAAGATTGTCAATTATCAGAACCATAGCATTTATGGCTATGGTGTGTATTAACCTCACTAAAATCAAGGCATTGCAATAAATCAATTACAAAACTATGAAAACAATGAGAGGAGGGAAAAATACTGTCCAACTTGGAGAAGCGCCCTGTCTGACAATGTCAGCAGCATGCAGCAGCCATGACAGGAAGTGCTTTAAAAGTGCTCCATTAAAAAAAAAAAAACATCCTGGTTCTAGTCGGACTCGGGTCCAGTCAGGGCTGGACTGGAACTGAAAAATGGTCCTGGCATTTTAGCTCGTGGCAGCCCAGCACGGGGGCTGTAAGCAAGTGTCAAGCGTGCTTATGTCACCTGTCACTCGCAGCTCCGTAGCGCTCTGCAGCGGGAGGAGCAAATGGAAACGAGCCGCTCAGATCACAGGCTGCGAGGACGGCTCGTTGGGTCCGGACCGGCCCAAAATCACCAGCAGAGATAGTAAAATAAGTCCACACCGCAGAAATGCTGACTCTTATCCCGTTTCTGACATGCTGGCTGCGCCATTTGCTCGCGACATCACACGTTTCGGCGTGTTGTTTCGGTGATTTAGGTGTTTCGGCCGAAAACCAAAAATGCACCTTTGGGTCATTTTCGGCCGAGAATTTTCGGTGGCCGTATTTTCGGTGCATCCCTACTTCACAGGTTTATGAACTCACCACAGACGTGAGCGCCATCTGGAAGCTGTAGATGCGCGCCAGTCCAAAATCGGCCAGTTTGATCTGTCCTCCGCTGGTGACCAGAATGTTTTGGGGTTTCAGGTCACGATGAACCACGCGGTGCGAGTGCAGGAAGTCCAAACCCTGAAGCAGCTGGTACATCATATCCTGGAAAACAACAAAACAGAGGGAGCAAAGAGAGAGAGAGGTGGATTTTTAGGATCATCACAAGGACAAAGTCAGAACAGGAAACTCGACAGGAGAGAATATCAGTCGGTTTTTTAGAATATTATAGTCACAACGGTGAATGTGAAAAAGAGCAAAAAAACACACCAAATGTTTGTAGTCTGATTCAATCTTTCATGTGCATGTTCTCTGATGAATTTGATTAGCTATGACAGATGGCTTCTTGCATCTCCACAACAGTTCAATTTCATTACTCAGTCAAACTAAGCACAAAAGGCCTGAATGACAGGAACCTGCAGTGAGGAGTTCAGTATAAAAGCTGAGACATTATGGTATGGAGGGAGTTAACAAGAGGAGGCCTGTGTCTTTTCTTGTCGACTGTGGCAGATGTTTGATAACTGACACACACACACACATGCGCACACACACCGAGAGGCAGAAGGAGGCCCCTGCTTTGTACAAGCACGGATCTCTGTTACTTAGCAGCTGTCCTGCTTTAGTTAATTGGTGCTTTCTTTCTTTATATGACCAAAAGCTGACCTCAAACAGCTATAGTAAAGGCAAAGCATCCATGAAATACTGGCAAAAGTAAATTGTTGGGAGCAGGAAAGAACTATGTCAAAACCAGCTTAGACTTGTTCTTTTCAAACCGGAATACTCTCAAACAGGTCCCACACCTGTAAACAAATAAGTCATTACAAGGAATTGGGGCTAGGTAGTTTGAGCAGAGCGCTGGCTTGGGCTATTTGATCTAATAAAGCCTGACAGAGTGCCATTTATTGACTTATCTTTTAATGTCTTTATTCATCTGACAGGAACTCAAAAACTGTGTAGACTACGCAGAAAAGAAAACGGCTTCTATTGAGTGCAATATAATGATGTTGGATGTCTTCTAGAAAACAGATCAATCTCCCTACCACCTCAAAAACCTCCTCCAAGACCCCACAAGTGACATGGACCCGAGCCCACAGCTTTATTCAGTGGCCAACCAGCTGGTGTGTGAGTCAAAGAGGTCTGCACACTCAAGCAGAAAACATCAGCAAATGGTGCTGGGCTAGCTGCTGTGCTGGTCTACTCAATACAGTGGAGATGAGTGATGTGTGTCTCCATACACAAACAAACAGACGTGCCCCCTGAGGTTGGTGTAAATCTAATGTTGGTGTATCTATGAACCCAGGGGGGCATCAGTCTGTGCAGAAGTACATGCACGTGTGTGGGTGCCCCCTGACCAGGAACAGGACGCATAAACAGACCTCCCTTTCTACATCTCCATCCAGCCGTGACCCACTGCGAAGGGCAGCAGACAGACAGCGCTATAGGACGGAGGCAGGCAGTTGGTCATTTTGTGTAGTGTTTGTGTGTTGTGAGGGGCGAACACAATAGTATCCCCCCACCCAACAGTTCCTCTTGTGCTTTAAATAGTCATTTCACTGTGCTTCCTTTCAACATTTCCTAGTAAACACTAATTATCTCAGAGGTGTGACTCCTGGACACCAGCACTCCTCCTCTGTTTCCTCTATAGTATCAGTTACAATCAGATAACGGTAATGAAGAATACTATTTCTGCCATTTTCTTTAATGTTCAAATAACCACCAGGGGAAACGTGAAATGTATATGATATGCAGGATAAATTGTGTGAAGTAATTTTCCTCAAGAAAGTAGTTTTAGGCAAATGAACAAGACAGAATTCATTCTGTTATAAGTTTAACAAAAAGACTTAGGATTAGGATAAACTTTACTGATCCCTCAGAAACGTGGGCCAAATAGAAACAAATATAAAATGGCAACATCTGACCCTTTAAAAAGACTAAAAACATGAAAAAATGTAGGCAGCTAACTGCAAAAAGCAGTCAAAACATGGCTTTCTAAGTTCACCTTCTTTTCTGATGCAAATGCGCCAAAGGCAGCCATATTGTTTATTGTAGTTAAGCACAATATAGGACATCTGCCGGTTAGCGTTAGTGTAATTCCCTCCCCATGCTTCATTAACCTCCCCCTTTATGGGCCCACAGAATGCAGTTGTGGAAGCTTGGACGGTGGTGGCGGAGGAGGGTGGGTGAGACCCAAGTGCTGGCCCGGCTGAGGAGCACTGAGGCTGGAGCAGCCCGGCTGCTTGATGTCCTTCCAGCTCATTTGATTCCTGGAGGAGGGCCTCTTTTATCAATGACCATGTGGTGGGTCTTGAGTCTGAGTGGGTGGTGGAGGATGGGAGGCTGAAGTGGACAGGCTGGGCCAGTGTGGGGTGTCTCTTGCTGAGAATGGATGGTTTTAAGGTAAAGTATGGCTTTTTTTTTTCTTTCAATGTAGGGCCCACAGCAAGTTTAAATGGTTCTCCTTAGTTGAGGGGGAACATGTTTGCATCTCCAAGACTGAAACTCCTAATAATAAAACCAGATGGACTAAAATATGTTGTCATATGTGAGGAATGGGGTCACTTACAGGTCAGTGTGCAGTGTCCACTGTCCTAGAAATAACAGGGGATGATGCTTATGACGTGTTGTCCGTCCTTGTCCTTTTGTCCCTTTGAGAGACCAGCTAAATGGATGTTAGACCAACGCATAAGGAGGAGAGTCCTTTAATGGGTCATCATGCTTCAAAGAAGAGTGTATGACTGTTGAACAGTGCCAAAAACGTTTTTCTTAAACTCCTCCAAAGATGGGAGTAGTGAGTGTGTGATGGGGTTATACTTCTGACAATTTGTGTAACTTTCAGGACAAATCCACACACCAAGTCCACATCATGCAGCTTGTCCATGCAATCACCCAGCCACACAATACAATGTCCGACATATTTTAGAAGTAGGCCTCGCACTCTACACCTCCTATGGTTTCTCATTCATTAAAGAAAGTTTTTTCAACCTAATTTAAAATAGCAAACACAAAAGTGGCTAACACTCAATTAATTTTACAGATATAGCGCTAATATTTGGTGCAATCGTAGCTGAGCGTCATTCACAAAACATACTCTGAAGGCTAACAGTTTGCATAAGATCTTGGAATATTGCACGAGAATGTGCAAAACATTATTTTGAAGATTTGATCAGAATAATTAACTCCATCATTTCTCAACATAGGACAAACTTAGTTTTAAACTCTGACATGAAACAGTGAATGTAAAACAATTTCCTTCAACAAATGCTATGCTTTTAATTAAAGCAGCTATGTGAAGCATTTAAGCAAGAGCATTTTTTTAATCCAATGTACCACGCCCCCTCTCAAAACATCCATTCTCCCCCCCCTCCCGATTGCTATAACCCCACCTCGACACGTGGGGGCACACAGTGCGTCACTCTAAGCTGGGCATAAACTGTGCTTCATGGCTCTTCGCTCCTGCTCAAACTGTACACTGCATCACAAGGTTCAATCTTCAAAATTATATTGCAAATAACTCAAAAAACTGGTTCTATTATTTATTTTATTAACAAAACTATGCAATTTAGTAGGGCTGGGTAAAAATATCGATTCATCAATGCATTGCAATTATTAATTTCTCAATTCAATATCGATTCATCACATTTTATGAATCAATTCAGCCCGCCGGCCAGTAGGGGCACTGTGGGCAACACTCTAGTGAGAGAATTCAGCATTGTAAACGACGAGGAGGATGCACAGTCTGTGCTTCTGTTTACATTTCTTTTATAACTTGAATGTATAGCAAGAAATAAATACTTTCTACTATTACACACACTTTAGAGGTGTTAAAAAAGCACCTGTTTGTTACAGCTGTGGTTTGTATTCAATACACGTACAATATTGTACTGCTTATTCTGCTAAATAAACCATGACAGGAAACGCGGGGGTCAGTTTGTTCTTAAACATTTGTAATACTGCACACATTATAGAAAAATACTCTTAAACAGGGCTGTACAGTGCGACATATATGTCGCAGTGCGATGATAAAAACGATCTGTGCTATAAACTATTTTTAGGCGTAGCGCTCGTGCTATTTCCTCAACACGCAATTGATCATGGTGCACGGCCACAGTCAAATAAAAGCCACCACACCTTCAATGTAAAGCGTGTGAAATATAGTATTTGCGCACTTGTACGGATTAAAGTTCTCGTCTAGCGACAGATTTCCGTCTCTTCCGCCTGTCAGCTGGTCGGAAAAAAACCTCTTAGCGACGCTAAAAGTCTCCCTGTGGTTTAATCACAGACACACATTAAACCAGAGGAAGTAAAAATCTTAATGGGTCACATCGATGTCTGTAAACGGGTCCACGGTCCGAGTCAGGGAGAGAGACGGTTTCACACTGAAGTCCGCCTGACACGCTGCTGCAGCTCTGCCCCAGGGGCGTATCTAGAGGGGGGAGGGGGGCAGGCAGTGGCAAAGACAGTACAAGGGTGGCAAGATCAAAGAAAAAGATCAAATTAAAAAAAGAAAGATCAAATCAGATAACTCAACAACCATACATCACTATATGTATACAACCTATAATACTGTCCATGTTTTTTTCTAAAACTCACACAGGATGCACACTACAGTAAAACACTAATTACACACATTTCTCAGCACACTCACACTTTGAACAAATCTACACTAATTTGAATGAACAAATGTTCTTTTTGAAATTACACTGACACATAAACATGTTTGAATATATTTTTTCTTATTGTCTTTTCATTATAAGCATTTTGTCAGTGTGTTAAGAATGACAAGTACTAATTTTGGCTTTTAGATATTGTAGCTGAATGTTTATGCTGGTGCTACAACTTTTTGTTCTGTGCTACAAAATCTGCAACCTCTGTAGCACCAGTTCTATGAGCTAAAAAGTTAACGTAGAGCCGTTAGGTAATTAATTACTTGTGTATTTACTTATTATTGAATCGATATCGAAGCTAATAGATCAATATCGAATCAAAATCGAATCGAATCGAAATCGAATCGTGACATTCCTAACAATACCCAGCCCTACAATTTAGTTTAAGCTCTATTCAGTAATAATGATTGTGTGCAATACAAAAGCTTTAAGCTGCAGTGTAAATCAATGTTTTTACTGCAGCAGGATTATTTTTGAGGGCATTATGATTCAAAAAAACAATCCCAACTTGCAACATATCAACTTCAGCTAAAGCCTCAGGTGTGATCTCCCAAAATCATCTACATTTAAACACTATCTCAACAGAAAACTTTCAAACAGAAATCTGGCCCTGAGGGGAGACAAATCAACAGTTGCTGTAGTATCAGAAGTTCCCTGATTCAAATCTGACACTTCAAACTTCTCAGACCCAACCATTCAACCTTAGAATATTCCATTCCAATATTGTTTACTGTACGTCTACAAACCTTAGGGTGAAACTCGATAAAGAAATGTTTAAAAGGGGACTTTTTTTTTTGGAAAGGTAAAAATGAAAGGAAATGTTACAGAGAAAAGAAACTGGTGACACATCCTCTTCCGACCTTTGGGCAAAGTGTAATGGAGACTCCTTGAATATTTTTAAAGGAAAACTGAACATGAGTTAAAACATGTCAGCAGAAAAGATGAGCGTGAAGCACAGCTGATGGGATCAAACTGAGTAGCTTTGGTTTTTAAACACAAAAGGGAAGATATTTTTCTTTTAAACGAGTTCTCTGTCTCCATCTGCGACACTGTAAAGTTGAAGGGCAGAGTGAAAATAGAGAAGGCAGGGAGTCTTTAATTTGGAGCCCATCTGCCACATGTGGTGCCCTTCCGAACGCACTCGTACTTCTGATGTTGAAGGAACTACTCCATGTCTCGTGTGTCTCTAGCCAAGAAAACTCACCCAGAACCATAGAGACATGGCTGTGTCCAACCACAGCGCACTCGCCAACAGCTTCTTTTGTACTTTATATAGAAATTCAGTATTCCTATAAATTAGGCTTCAACATGTTTTAAAATGTGTCTTGAAATACCATTTATGCATTCCTCCATAATGTTTTCACAAGCAAGCACACCAATGCTACTCATGAAGACATGAGAAAACATTTGCCTACCTGAGTTGATACTAAATGGCAATGCTTACCTTTATAGTCTCAGGTGGTACTCCAGGATCAGGAGCCTTTTCCAGGTAGGTGGTCAGGTCCTGATCCACATGCTCAAAGACCAGAGTGAGTTTGGTTTCTCTGTCTGTTCGAGAGACTGTACAAACATCAAACAACCTGCAACAAAGGAAACAGGTTGGCAAGATAAATTACTAGAGTTTGTCAGCTACACTCAGTGTTAATGCTACACAAAGACGACAAACACACAGCACACTAAACTAATAAGATAAAACAAGAAAACCCACCAAGACTAAAAAATTTGCCATAAAAATCTGAAGGAATTTTCAAATATGACTTTTCACAGGCATTCCACCTGAAATATTTTTTAAAATAAAAGGGAAATGTTTGTGCATCGTTTAAATATCTGATGTGAATTTAGCACATACACTACACACAAAGTTTGGGATATTTGTCTCACTGATTAAATTGATGGAACACGTAAAAGGGCCATGCTGCAGTGACATACAGCATCATGAGCGTAGGGCATTTAGGTAGAAGCATGAAATGGTGATTTCCTCACCTCAAACTAATTCTTGAAACAAAACCCAACAACAGTGGTGGGTATACCCCAACCAAAAATGTCAATAACTCATGTGACCCTGAGCATCAATTACAGCTTGACAACGTCTCATGTTGTTCACAAGTTGACCTATTGTCTGCTGAGGCATGTCTTCTTGAAGGGAAGCCCTCAGGTCATTGAAGTTCTGGGGTACAGAGTTACCATCCTTTACACTGCAACTCTAATAGGTTTTCTATGAGATTCAGGCCTGGAAGGTGGTACCCAGTCTCCAGCAGCCTAATGATGCGACCTTGATGAGCTGGAGTACTGTCGTCCATGCAGATGAAATAAGGCAGCAATCAGAAACAAAGCAACAGAGGGTGCAGGTTCTATTTTACAGACTCAACATTTACAGTTGCATAATAAAAATGTTTATAATGCAAAGCATTTCAAAGTGTAGGAAAAATCAAGCCTTGACCACGAATGTTAATGATCGTGTTTTGCTTGACAACCAGTTAAAGCCAAAAATCCAGATGATGTCTGCAGACCTGCCAAGGCCGGCTTTGATGAAAAGTAGAAAGAGGGGGAAAAAAAGCTATCCAGTACATCCTACTGAAAGAGTAGGGGGCTATAAACAGCATTCCTCATTCGGCACTATGACAACTCCTGATACTCGGAGGGAAGTCTGGTGCTTTTAGCTGCTGAAGAGGCACCATCTTTCATCATAACACAGAGGATGTTAAACCACTTGATGGTTCGTCACCTGATAGATGCTGTGATGTGGTTTACTTTGACTTTACACAGCTAAACATGGCGTTATCCTTTCAGAGCCTTGTTAAATCTATGATAATTACTTCCATATATTTGGATAAGAGCCAACAATTGTTAATCCTCCCTGTATGCATCTACAAATGTTATCTCAGTGAACATAACTAAATTCATCCAGAAATCCTTGTTCATATCCAATAAGGCTATCACTTGACTCTTGTGATCAGCAGGCTTCATGGAATCAAAAGGCTGTGATTACTTTGTGTTAACATGTCTCAGAGTAGATGACACCCCCCTTCGGAAGCAGTGGGGTTAAACACTCCTCACAGCTTGATTGTTGGACTACAATGGGGGTTCTCAGCAGACACTGAACATATGGAATAAATAACAGACCTCATTACGAGCATCCAAGGTTTGGAGTCTCACAGAAATCCCATAATGCCCTTCTTGTTGGATCTGCTTGGCTATTCTGGCTGGTTGTTTTGGTGGATTTTCTCCATTGATGGTTTTAGAACATTTTTACTAAACAAGAAGTTTTTTTTTTTACAGGAAAGAACAAAATATATTTTACCACTTAACAGAACCAACCTTTAACAACTCTTTGATGCATCTGTCCACCACTGAAAATGAAACCCTCCATGTACTCATTAGAAGACCACCACGGTTTTTCTCCATTATTTATAGATATATTGGAGATTTAGTTAGAGGCACAAGGGCACATGCCATGCCTCTGAAACATCCATTTAAAACTTCCCCTTTAATCCCAAAGCACTCTATATTCCATAATAAAACAAGCACAAGGTCAGACCTTGGTCTGTTCCAACACATGACGCAGAATCTGACTACTGCCCTGAGAAAGAACAAAACTGAAAGAAAATTAAATCTCTGTTAAGAGCTAGCTCTTTTAAATCCAGTCCTTAAATTCCCATCCGTTATTTACCCTATTTTAGTCACATGATGATCAGGTTTTTCCTTGCAGACAAGCATCAACAAACTTTAATGTCCCTTAAGTTTGGAGCATATTTCCCCTTGATGTGTTAGTCAAATCTACACCATTTAAATGACAGATGCTCACTTCAAAATCAATTTAAATTGAACAGACTAAAAGTGAGAGTGTTTCTCTCTGCCTCTAATGGGCTGAGCTTGAGGTTTGTGACAACAAACAGGATTCAGAACTGGTTGAGAACCAGGTGCAGGTGTAACAGCCAACTTTTAAAAGGCGCAACATAGAAACCTGAGAGCTACACTCTACACCGAGGACATTTTTTTCTTAGAGGTAGGCTACATTTTGAATCCAGAAAATTTCAGATGACAAGATTTTTGCACCATCCTATAATCTGAATTTTGTTTGACGAAAAGCATTTTGCCGGTTTATGCATACATTAAACCTATTAGAATAATAGAACAGCTGCTTTTTGCAAAGATTATTTTTATATCTTCAAACAAACCTGTAAATAATTATCAACCATAAGCAGAAATTACAAAATGCATAATAACCAAATATCCATAACCTACTGGTGTTTCAGCTTAGCCAACAGACAAAGCTAACCTGAATAAATACAAAATACCATTTACAAATTATGATTGATTAGGAGGAAACAAAACTAACCTGGTCTTGTGTGGAAATGGTTACTGAACCCTAAACCTAACAAGTGGCTGTAGCACCCTTGACTGCAACAATTGCAATCAAGTGTTCATGATTAACGGTAACGAGTCTCTCACACTGCTGTGGAGAAATTTTGACCCACTCTTCTAAGCAGAATTGTATTATTTCAGCCACATTGGAGTTTTTTTAAAACATGAACAGACGGATTGTGGTCATGCTACAGCATCTCAATTGCATTTAGGTCCAGGTTTGAGTACGCCCCTCCAAAGCCTCTTTTAAAGCCATTTAAAGTTAAACTTGAAGGCATGCTTCATATCATTGTACTACTGTATAACCCAAGTGGAAGGATATTCTCCTTCAGGATTTTCTGGTTGAGAACACAACTTATGATTCCATCAATTACAACAAGTCATCCTGATCCTGCAGCAACAAAGCAGCTCTAGCCCATTACACTACCACCACCATGTTTGACTGTTGGTATGATGTTTGTCTTCTGTTTTATGAAACGTATTGTTAGTCTTCCACCAGATAAACACACACCTTCCAAAATGTTCTGCTTTTATTTCATCGGTCAATAGAATATTTCCCCAACAATCTTGGGGATCATCAGGATGCATTTTGGCAAATGTGAGGTGGGCCTTTGAGGTAATTTTGGTCAGAAGAGGTTTTGGCTTTGGACCACTTCCATGGGTGCCATTTTTTTCTTTGTCTATTTTGAATTGACAACCACTTGAGTCCTGCTGTACTTTAAATGTTCTGGGTTCTTTTTTAGTTGAATTTCATTAGATTTTGATGTGTTGCTTTTTGAGATCTTTTGGTCTACTTCATGTTGTCAGACAAGTTCTATTGAAGTAATTTCTTAATTCTACAGGTCTGGCAGTAATCAGGCCTGGGCGTGGCAAGTGAAACTGAACTTAAAATGGGTGACTGTGGCTGAGAAGAGAGGTTGTCCACCAATTGGGAGATCAGAGTTCAATCCCAGGTCCAAGCCATGTGTTGAAGCATCCTTGGGCAAAACCCTGAACCCTGAAGTGCCTTCCAGCAAAACCATCTGCCTTCTGCTCCTCAGGGATGGACCAAATGCAGAGAGCAAATTCCACTATGAGGTACTGTGGTACACGTGCATGGGTGTACAGAATTTTTTCATTGAAGTACTCCAGGGACAACCTGGCGCTGAAGTCTGGAGCGCACCACTTTTCCGTGAGTTTGTCTCGAAGGGGAGGGAGGTCACGTATGTCGGCGGTGCAGCACATGTCATCAAGCTTCCGCGGCCATGGATCTGGTACGCTTTGCATGATATCTGGTGCGCATGCACACTGGCAGACTAGTTATGTGCAGTCCTGTTTATATGTATGTGCACACAAATTTGGATAGTCTTTTTCACTTTAATAAATGAAATCGTCAGTTGAAAACTGCACTTTGTATTTATTTAGGTTATCTGTTTGATACTGAAACTTTTTTGTAGTTCTGATTAATTTAAGAGAGAAAAATGCAAAAAAAAAAAAAAAAACCTGGAGAAATGCCAGAGGCAATTACTTTTAACAGCAACATCAACAGAAACTTGGTTTAATATAAAATGTAAAGCAGTGTAACAGCAGGTGCATGCTGTTTAAAACAGGAATTATTTAATGCATAACAGACTTGCCATAAAGGTCACGTGAGGCAAAGTTGCCACCAGAAATAATCATGTGTCGCATGGAACGTTTTTTTCTCTGAACAGACACCCCCATTAAACCTCACACTCACCCTCTCCCCTCCTTTGCTCCCTCACTCACCTCACGACATTAGGATGTTCGAAGGTCTCCAGTTGCCTCAGTACCGCCACCTCCCGGATGGTCGAGAGCGGCATCCCTTCTTCCTCAGTCTGGACGCGAACTCTTTTCAGGGCTACAAAGCGTCCTCCGTTCTTCAGATCCCTGGCTTTGTACACCTTCCCATAAGCACCTTCTCCAATCTCAGCCACGGGCTCATATTGAGTACCAATACTTTCTTTGTCCATTTTTGCCAGCTTTTTCTTTCCCCCCTCCTCCTTGTCTCTTGTTGAAAATGTTGCGGGGAATCCCGGCGAGAGTGACGAGCCAGACTTTCTCACAAAGACATATTCACAGAAAAAAGGTGGCACATGCAATGCCTAGATGACAGAGAGACACAGATGGAAGAAGATACTTTTTTGTTGCATTACGTTGGCATTAACAGGACTGTCATCATGTTTAATTCCGACTATCTTAAAAAAAAAAAAGACTCCGCTGCGTCCCTGCTTCCACTCCTCCTCTCCTGTTACGCATTACAACTCATGTCGTCCTACCACTAACACAGAAAATCAAAAAACTAATCAAATTGGCTATAAACACGCTAGCTTTTAAGCTAGTTTTTAACCTAACTTTGCATTTAATAAACTGTCTCGCGCACAGAAACGTTAACTCCGCGTGCGGCGTTGTTGAGGAAATGTTCAAATTACTGTCGTAAAAATATGAAAACTCCTACAAAACGAGCAGAAACATCAGAAAACTCGTACAGGAAACCTTTTTGTGTTTGCAAAGTAATCAGCTAACAAACCCAACTTTCCGTGTGTCAGTTTCTGTTTGAATAGACCCAAACTGTGAGCACGTGCTGCATTGTTTCAACTTCCTACAACATTATTCCATTTAAAACACCGAAAAACGTGCCTTTGAAGACCCAAACCGATATAAATGCGTGAAACGGTTCATTAAAAGAGTTTTAACGATGTTTCCATTAGCCTGGGTGGATTCCCCGAATTTTTTCCAATTTATTTGTGCGTGGACTCTATAATAAAATGGCCTAATTCTAACACATCCACAAGCGGTCTGTGTCGCTGTTTCAAATGTTGCTTGGCTGTAAAGTAAGATTTGTCGCGTGACAGATAATTTTCTAATGTGAAATTCTGCACAAATATCCTCTACTTTATATTTTCCCTTTTTCTGTCTTTACCTTGTTTTGTGTTGTCTGTGAAATGTCGTAACGTCGGTATGCCAGATAAAATGCTGAGGAAGCATTCGAGTCTCGGATAATACTTCTCCATCAAACGCATCCCCTGTCCACTGTCCTCCATGCGGGGGCCACACAGGTAGTTGACGTTGCAGGCTCTAACCCCCCATCCCTCAGACTGCACCAGCCCGAGAAGAGACTCAAACGAGGGGGGAGGAGGGAGGGAGGGTTGGACGAAAACTTGCGCATACACTCTCATTGCTAAGTGTGGAAGGGGGTGTGGAGGGGAAAGGGGTGTGTGCACTAGGATTGCTTGGGTGGGGGGGTCATATAGGACAAAGGCAAACGCGAGATACAGCCCTCAGAAAACCACGCTCCTCTTTGGATTTTCTCCTTTCTTTCTTCTTTTTTTCCCGTCGCATATATCCGCGGATGGGCCTATGCAACTGCAGCCGCGCTCGCCCGTGTGAGCTCCGTCTCTGGCTGGCTTTCCCACGCCGGCTGAATGTGGCCTGACCCCCTTCAGAGGGTTTGACACGGAGCGGGGACATTTCCGCATTCCTCCACGACTACAAAGGCACACCGCCTCCTTTTTGCTCTCCCTCGGCCTCCTCGGTGCTTTGCCATTCATAGTGCTCCCCCCTCTACCCACCCTTCCGCGGGTTTTGTCTCCTGTGTCAAAACCGGGAGCACCGCAGGGAACGGGGAGGGCATGGAGGAGGTTTATTGGATGGACCGGCCACACTATCTATCTCCCTCAAAGCGTTGATGAACTCTTTTGAGGCAACAATGCGCCAGCGGGAATGCAATGTGACAAGCTCGCCCTAAGATGGTCCTGAGGGGTCAGGTTCAAGGCCCAGTGGCTTGATTTGTGGCAGGGAGGGGGACTCCTCTGCTCGGGTGGTCGTGACGCAGAGCTCCAAGACCCCAAGGATGTAAGAAAAAGTTGTAAAGCACATTTTGATCCTAAATGATGACAAACCTTAATCACTGGTTGTGTACAAAACACTCAAATACTGTGAGGAATGTATTGCAATAATCCAAATTTGAATTAAAATATCTATTTTTTTCCTATACAGTGCCGATTTCTGCACATTTTATGAATCTCACTAGCCACATAAAGAGTTAAATTAAGCAGATTTAACCTAAAAAACAAAACAAAATTTTAATTCTGGCATCGGCTTTGGAATAATATAAGCTAAGACAAAAATACCTACATTTTAATATAAACTTAAAGAAGAGAAGGTCAGAACAGAAGAAATGTTAAAGCTGCCACTGGTGGCCCATTATCATCACCATGGTAACCATACCTGGCTGTGATGCTTTCCGACAGTAACTTTAATGACAAGCAGAGTAAAAAGTAGGCCTCAGACAAACTGTTGCTGTAAAAAAGCAACAAGTTAATTGAGAAATCTGAAACTATGAGCTGTAGAAGACTGATCGCACAAATGTTTTTATTTTCTACAGTGTTGTTTTTATTTTCAGTTTTGAAGATCATATTTTAAGTCTAAGCTTGGCAGTTTTAAGCAAGATTTGAACATTTTAGACAATTAAATTTCAGTTTAAAAAAGTCAATGAAAAACCTCAAATTCATAAAACAAATTGTGATTATAAAAGAAAACATTAAAGATATCAAAATAAAACTAAAATGATGTTTCTAATATGAACCAAGCTCTAAAGGAAGCTGTCATTTCATAACCCGTTTCACTAAAGTCCCGCATGAGGACATTTCTTGCTTTATTTTTGCCAGTTTTGACTACATTGTTCAACATTCTGCTAAAGGTCATAACGTGCTGTTCCTATTGCACCCATTAAGATTTCTGCATGCTTTTCTATCAAACGCTGCATGTGAAAACTTGTAAACAGAATAGATGTGCTTCCACGTCAGTGTTTATACATGGCACCTTTAATTTTAAAATACTTAAACATTTCCTTCTTGATTAAATTAAGCAAAAACTTTTTTTTTTGTTTCTTATTAAACATTTTAACTGTCAAAAGTAAAACTTGCTTTATTATTTAAGTCATTCATATAAGCTAATTGTTGTGTATATATTCCACATTTGTCTGGAAAGCTCTGACAAACAATTTACTTTCTTTCTATTGCTGGACACGGTTTAGACTTGACAAGACTTGATGTCAGATTATTCCAATGAATGGCCAATTACAGGCGTGTGACCAAGCCCTATTATAGGAGCGTCATTGGAAGGCATGCATTAGAGATGCACAGTAGATCAGAAGAAGTGTTTTTTTCCCCCCAATCTCTATGATTTTCATGCAAACTTGTCTTCCATGCTGCTCGGAGAATTCACTTTCTTCCATTGAAAAGATAAAACTATGGAGGGATAATGACATGGAAGTATCTATGGCAATTTTGCATGCCCAGCTTTATCGGCAACCCCCAAAATTGAAGCATTTACATCACAAAAGGCACAATGCGGACAATAGATCCCAGACCAATTACTGTAAAGGGAGACATTTACATTTTTTCCATGATCAGCATTCATGTGAAATCAGATCTGAGAGCCATCACCCAAACTGAATACTTTATCAAATATACCACTGATCTTACAAGAGAACAAGCTGTTTGGACATTTACCTTAAACATCCACAGAGTTGAACTGTTGTGAACTCTTGTGGCTGTCTGTTATTCAGTAACTTATTTCTGTCATCTTTAGCTTGATAGAATCCATGCTAGGGAGTTTTTTTTTCTTTTGGGGGAAATTTGCAGAACAGGGAGAACATCCTGCTCTGAAAATAGCAATGTAATGTTTGAACTATTTAAAACATTAACCTGTACTTTCATTTTAAAGCTAGAAATGTGGGAAAATATGGAAAATGAGGGTTATGTGAGGGTGTTTTATATTTAGTCAAATCAAATTTATTAATAAAAATGTAAAACATCTGTTGTAAGGATTAAAAAAGAAAATATATATACAAAAAATATCAATACGTTTACAGTAAGTTACTATGTTTTTAGCGTTAATTTTGACAAAAATAATCAGAAAAGTTGGGAAAATGTTTAAAATGTGATAAAAACTTTATGGTTGGTGCCAATTGCTCTGGTGAACATCACAATGTGCTTTATGCAGAAAGAGAAACTCCCAAAAGTTGTGTCTCAGGCAAAAAAAGTTCAAAAGTAAAGTTCATCTACCAGAGAATCATTTTGTTTTTCTTTTTTAAATTTAAGCACAATTATTAAAAAAACAAAAAAAAAAAACTCATCAAACTTTTCAAACATGGAAATTTTCATTTATTGGGTCAAAGGATCCAAAATTAAAGAGGAAGGAAGTACCCAAAAATACTTTAAAGAATATAAAAGCTGACGAGGCAGCCAAAAAAAAAAAAAAAAAACTCCCATAGATAAACCTTGGGAGCTCTGATAGAAAAACACAGGGATGAGTAACAGCATCATAACAGGTAAACAGGAGGATCTGACCATTCTTGATTGCTTGATGAATTTATTTTACTCAAACTTATTATATTTTTTAAATACAAAGTGATTTTGACCCCTGTCTGGAAGCCAGATGATATCAACGTCTTGGTTAAATGATAACCAGAAATGATGTCCTGTTGGTGACATCATATGAAGCATCGAATAACAAAGAAGCTCGCCTGCTTTCCAAAGAACAAATCATAAAAAGAACAATGCAGAACATGAAACTGAAACGATTAGATGAAAGGCAACAAAACACTCCCTATGAATGAGATAAACTCCATAGTTACTCTATAATCAATTGAATACATTTTGGCAAAAGACAGATAGGATTTCCTGTTAGTTCAGTGCATCCATGCATTACAGAAGCAACAGGTTTCTCTCATCTGCATCCACTACAAACCCAATCCCTTCCAGTTTATATACTTTGTCCCTTTGTTCAGATGCAGGTAGCATCTGGTCTTATTGTAGATTTAATGAATGTCTGCTTATATTTAAATATAGTTGACTCTCCTTGTTTGTTTAGTTCAGTGCTTTTGGAATTCATCATAAAATATGATAGGTATTTAAAATGCAAAAGAGGTTATGGCATGTTCCATTTTATATGCTAAAAAATTAAAGAAAGAAACAGAAAATATGTGAATGAATTTCATCTAATAGCATAACATTTTTGCTTAATTTCTGTAAAATTGACTGAGTTCTTGTCATTTTTGTGTTTGCTACAATTTTGTGTTTGCTACTAAAGGTTTAAAATTTCAGTGGCAGGTGATAATAAATGACTTTCACTGTTAAAAAGAAACAAGCATCTTAGAACTTGAAAGCAAGTTTGAACCAAATTTACATCCTCATCACAAAAACATCACAGTTATGTAATATATGTTAAAGTGTCTCCATTAGATTTCCTCTCTGACTCTAAAATGAGGAAGATAAAGCAATACGTTTGTGACTTTGAATGCATGTCATCTGTGTGTGTGTGTGTGTGTTTGTTGGAGTGTGTGCACACGGCAGCTGCTGAACAGCCCGGCCAAGAGAGAATTACGGCCCTCCTTGAGGGTGGTGGAGGGGTGAGAGAGGCCAACAAGGGACAGGTGACTCCCAGTCTGTTCCAGATCTACTTACTCCCACCGCCCACACACAGAAGATCTACAGAAAGTCACAAGCGGAGATTGATTGTGTGTCTGTCTGCAGCGTCCAGGCGAGGCTCAGGGCGAATCAGGGCAAACAGCTGTCACACCTGCAGAGAAAACTGATAGGATGTGTGATATCGGATGCCTTTTTAAGTTTCCGATCCCATTGTTAGGATTTACAAGCATCACTTAGTCGGCAGTGTTTCGTGTGAGGTTCTTAGGGCATTGATGGCTTCATGATTTATGACATTTTTAGTGAACAAACAGAGATTTAGATGATGTCATCAAGCAGTCCAACTCTGCTTTGTGTCTCGGACTTGATCTCCTTTTCAGCTCCATCAGAATGAAGTCCAGCAAGTGTGTTGTAAGTAAAAGCTCCTTCTCTCCTCATCCTCCTCTTCTCCCCCCCCACCCCCACCCACCAGCCCCCAGACACAGGCCTCTTTCTGTTGGGGCATCCCCATGGCAACCAAGCCACTAACTTGAGGAGGCGACATAAAACCTGCTCTTTTAAGGGGACACAGGAACACCTGCCACCTCGAGCGATGGGGAGGGCTGGACTGAAGGCGCAGCCACGTGCAGACACAGTCACATAGAGATTCAAACACACACACACACAAACAAAGATGCAATGTGACATTCAAATCAGACCTCTAGCTAACATCTGCTCTGCATGAGGAACTAAGATATCTTTTGATAAGTTTGTTAGCAGATTTCTAATCTCTTCATCTGGAAAACAAATAATGTGAGAGGGTGTGTTTTGAGTATGTTTTAGTACCTGAGCTCTCAAAGCGAAAGCAAAGATGACGTTTTTAAGGTGACATGATTTATTACAGACATTATATAAACTTTGTTGAGTTACTTCTGCTGTGAGTTAAGATTTTTCTTTTTTATCTTTGGTCTGAAGATTTGATCTGTTTTTTATTCTATGCAATATAGTCGATGTTAGGACATAATGAAACAGATTTCATAGCATTTCATATTCTTTTAGTTAAAATTTCAAAGCAAAGAACACATTTTCTGCAGTGTTAAGGTGGAATTTTTATGGCAAACTTACGTTTAGTTGCATAATAGTGACTCGTGAAGCAACTCTAATTGTCAAGTAGAAAAATATGCATCATTTCATATGCTTGGCTTCTCTGTCAACTACTTGTCAGCCTCAAAACCACACGTCTGTACCCACACATCCACTCACCTAAACTGAAGCAAATAATCAAGGTTAGTAGGTGTAAATCTGTTATTTGATCTTTTGTGGTGGTCTACTAATTAGTCCATCTTTGCAAAAGTGCATGGACACACAAATTGTTACGTAAATAATACGCCTATTTTGCAAAACCATTAATTTTGGGACCCTTTAATTACTGTAAGAGTGATCTGACAAAACAACCAGTAATAGCATCTCTCTTTTGATCAAAACACACTGTATTACCTCAATAATGCTGCTCTACGCTCCCACAGTGGCTCACACACCATAACTGATTACAGAAAAGACTCCCATGTGAAAGAATAAAGGTTTATCCCAATATATGAGCTACAGGTATCAGTAAAACACCAGCGGTTCTTTTCAAAGATCAATTAAAATGCTCGTTGCGGTCAGATAAAACAAGTGATTTCTTATCAACAGTTGTAAAACACTCCAAGGAGATACAGGTTGGCATTACAGTAATTATATATCTCACTGTCCTTTTTAGTTAGCAGATATTGAATCCAAAAACTTTATAATACTTTAAAAACTTTATAACTTTAAAATATTAGGCTGCCATGCAACTGATCACGCGATACATAATATACAGATCATTTGTATTTGATGGTTACTGATGGGTTCTTCCTTGTTTCTTATAAATAGAGAAGAACCTTGTTTGACTTGAAAGCCAAAACTCTGATATGCACCCAGTGAACTGATAAAAGTAAAAATCAAAACAAAACAAACAAAACCTGCAGGCAACCCCAAATTTTATTTACAAATTCCCAAACAAGGTAAATATTTTTAGTTTTGACATCCAAATCCTCTAATGTTAAAACCAGACACTCTTTATGATGGTAAAGTGTTACAAAATAAGTTAACAGGATTCAATGAATGACAACAAAACCTGTTGTGTTTTATTATCTTTTCCTAGAATACGTTACACAAAACACAAAATTTAGAGAACGAAACCAATATTAACCATCACAAACTTTGCTGCTTCCGTTTTTATGGCAGCAGTTTGCATAAACTCAAGAATGTTATGAAGCGTGATCAGATGAACTGCGATTTTGCAAAGCCCCTCTGAACATAATCATAATTCAGGGCACTATAAGAAAGTCCAGCAGGACCATCCTCTCTGAAGAGCTGGGTTTCTTGAAGATGGACAGGAAACTCCTGAAGACCCAGCTCTTCAGAGAACATCTTCTAGACTAGCACCTTCCCTACTCCTCACTTCACATCACTCTGTGTTCTTTTTCCCCTCACAGTCACCTTAGAGACTAGTGTTCAACCGTCTAAGTAGTTGGTTAGGGTTAATGTTAGGGTTAGTTGTTTGTTAGCCTCGATGGTAACTCATGGTTACAATATCATCTGTAAGTCGCTTTGGATAAATACATAAACCATCCTAAAGTTGATCCAGCTGCAGGACCAGGATGCCACCAGGGCAGAGCTTGCTCAGGACTAGCAGCAGGCAGGTGTGAGAGCTTCTGAAGGCGCAACGAATGAGGAAAATACTTTAGGATGGGTTGAAGTCAAACAGGGCAGCAAAGAAGCCCCTTCTCTCCAAGAAGACCTCTGGGAACAGACTGATATTCTGTAAAGTTTAACGGATTGAATTGCTGTGGACTGGGGTACTGTCACTTTCTCGGATGAAGTTCTTTTTTGATTGTTTGAGGCATCCAGAAAAAGGACTGCATCTAAGAAAATGTGAGTGCTACCATCAGTTCTGTGTCATGCCACAGCAAGATGCTCAGTAAAGCATCTCAGGATGCTTTACTCTTACTCAAAACTCCTGATGATGATATATTTAACCAGATAATGACTATTTAATTCATGGGTTAATATACTTTTGCCAAACACACACTACAAACGTTATCTGTCCCTCCATCCGCCTCCTTAGCTATTATCAGGCTGGCTTGAAATAATCCTTCTGATCCACTCATTCATCTCCAGTCCATCCTCTAAGAAAAAAGACAAAACAAATCTGTCAAATGTTATTTATTTTCTCCCAGCTTGTTTTCCGGTTAATTTTCTGTGGAATGTGAGCAGCAGCTGTCACTTTAGCACATGAATGGAGCCCAGTTCAGTGGCCCAGAGGCATCGGAGTGGATCAACGGCAGAGCGGGGACAGCTGGGCCCGAGGGGGACAATAGCACTCTCAGTTAATCATTAATACTCTTAATGAACAGCGGCCAAGAACCAGAGGTTCACTCGCCAGTTTCTTCAGTATATTCAGCCTGTAACAGGAAGACGCAGGAAGCCTCGGTTTGCTGCCTGACCCCAAGCTGACACTTGTTGACTGGGGGCTTTTAGTACGCCTGCTGAGGCTTTAAATTGCTGTCTGTTTGATGACACCTCCCCCATCAGGCTTGAGAAAAATGATATTAGCCTGCTTTATTATGACGTTGAAGCAATTTTTCTTCCTTCAAACTGTATTGTGTGCTTTCCAAAAGGTTTCTAAAGCCCACTTAGGTAAAACAATGAGTAGTCTTGGAAAGAACAACTAATTTTCTTCTTTCTAAAGAAGGACATGTCAGGTATAAATGATGTCAGAGTTATCTATTGACTGATCTACAGGACAATCCTTCAGTGCAGGAATTATTCAATTCTCTTAATGCATCACAGTTCTTTTTAATTTAGTTATTGGATAAAGAAAGAAAAAATAGAAGAATGACATTTCAATTTAAGAAAATACTATTAAAATGTGAGGGGATCCAACCTGTTGCAGCAGAACAGTGAATGGTAGTGTTTTTAGCCTGTGTCTTTATTTGTGTTAAACATCTCACTAATGCACAGATTTCAATAAAACTCTCAGGAAGAATTTATTGCCAACACATCTTCAATTGATTAACTTTTGGAGTCGACCTGATTCAAGATGCCACCACAGCTAATCAAGATGAGCACAAATGTAGCTATAAGTCTGTCAATTTTACAGGTATTTAGCAAAAATTTGGTAGATGTGTGATCCCTTCAGTCACCATTGCACATTATAGGCATTAGAGTCAATATTGTCTTTCTGTTAGTAATATATCTTGTGAACCATGAATAAGTTTAATATATTTAGATGAACTAACATTGAAAGACTTTTTTATTTGGTTGCAATTACAGAAGGCTGGCTGAAATGCAAAGTGCATTATGAATAAAGTTAGATCCTAGCTTTTAGTTATCACTTTATGATTTATGCGTGTGAACTTTGAAGGTAAAGCCCTGAACATGTTTCAGTTTTCAGTGGTGATGTGTCTTTGTCCTATACTCATTCATCACGATTGGTTTAAAAAAACGTCCCCAAAAAGTCCCCCAACTCAAGGGATGAGCAAATGATCACTTCATCACTCAGAACGTCTCCACAAAGTAATTAAAGGGACCAAATTCTATTAATACCTAGAGATAAAAAGGGTATTTGCTGCCTTTATAACATCATCTGTATTGATCTGGTATATTTTTGGTAAGTCTAACACCAGCTACACAGCAACTACCAAATGCGGTTCTCAACAAACATTTTGGTAATTGTTTGTGTTTAGGCAATATGTTAATATCCAGCCATAACCGAGAAGATCACCAGTTCTATTTGTCTAATGCTTGAATGATATAAGCCTAATTGTGGGTCGGGTTTATGTAATGCCTGTTAGAGCAAAAATATTTTGCAATTGAGATGTTTCCTTTTCTCACCACAAAAAAAAAAAAAAAAAAATTTTTTAACTTTGTTCCTTCATTTGGTAATTACCACAATTTACATAATTTCTCAGCAGTGGAGTTACTTTGACAGATCAACTGAAGACAAGGTTTAAGGGTTTTAATGTCAGAAAACTTTTGACAGCACAGAAGTTATAACATGTTCTGCTCCTATTGGTTCCAGAATTTGACAAATCCGCCAAACTTTACGTGAATGTATAAGTTATGTAGCCAGTAAGGTTAAAACAGGTAAAATAATCAGGTTTTAAATTAGACCTGTGAGATCTCTTCTTGTTTGGTAGTTCTATGCACATATTTACACACTTATCATCATGGCATGCTGAGGTGTTGACAGACAAACTGATCTTTTGTCTAATTTCAACAGGACACAACTTCAGAATTCCAGAAGCAGTCAATCACAAATAGGTCGCCATGGCTTCACACGTTGGGTTGTCATTATTACCTCTATTTAGGATCAGTGAGTGTGAAGCTGTTTATCTATCTTTGTAGTTTTGTTGACAGGATTGTATCATATTGTACACCATGCCTTAATGTCCTGTATCATATCATCCAGTAACAGTACATGTATTTGTCCCAGGACTGCCCGGTGCAGACGTTTGGCACTGGTACATTAAATTACACAATAAAACAAATTAGCCATAGCTGATCAATGTTCCCATCTAGAAGTGGGCACAAATTAGATTAAATTGCATTTTGCTAACAGCCACGACTAAAGAGAAGCAAAGGAAATACATATATCAAACAGCATGAATGGCTGCTTTAAAATAACACGCAGAAGCTTTAAAATCTCTCTGTTTGATTCAAATCAGCTGTGTGAAAACGTTTCCAGGTCCTTGTAGCAGCAGCAAAGTGCAACATATGTCAAGCATTTAAATCAAGACCTCTAAGGCAGCGGTTCCCAAAGTTGGGGTCGGGACCCCACTGTGGGTCCTGAAACTACAAATGGGGGTCCTGAAATGTTCTCCAGAACTGAAACTGAATTTAAAATCCTTCCTAATACCATATTTTAACCCTCCAAACTGTTATAAACAGTTGAATAAAGCTGGTATAATAGTTGTAGATGTTTGTGTTTCAATTTGTCCTTGTTTCATTAGTTTATTAACAGTGTTTGTATCATTTTGCCAGTGATGGTTGGGGTTACGAGTCTCTGCCACTGGTATTTTGTGGGTCAGAAGCTAAAAAGTTAGGGAACCACTGCTTGAAGGTATGCCATTTGTACATTTAAATTTTTTTTTACCATGATATCAAGTCATTTTCCCCACACTAGGATTTATTTAGCTGAGACGTTTGGTGAGATTTATTCCTAATAAATTAGTGTTGTATTTTCCACATTATAAGATGTTCTTCAGATCTGTATTAGTTCTGATTCTGCATCGAGCAAATTAACTCAAGCAAGTGCTAATGGGTTTGTATTCTTCTTTTTCTGTAACATTTTTCTCAAGCCAATGCCATGTTGTACCTTGTTCCATAACATGTTGCTCCATGTAATATCAGTCCAGTTTGGATCATATTATATCGTTTCAGAGAGTCAGAGGTGTGTAGACGTGCCAGAGAATATCACCTTCTCCTCTCAGGTCTCTCAAAGTTGTCACTAATCCCGTGAATCTGGTCAATTTTTTACCTTGGTGCAAGCAAGCATGCTGTTGTTTCCCCCTGCACTCTATGACCATGTGAAGTGAAACGAACCACCACAGGCCACAGCAAAGGGAATACTGACTTTCAGTCTGGGATCACGGTCCACTTTAAAAGCCAACAGTTTGCTGGTGTAGAGAACATAGAGGCGGCTGTGTCCATTCAACTCTGTATGCATGCGCATGCACCCACCCACACACAAAGCACACACACTCACTAGCTTGGTTTATGGCACGTGTGACATAAACACCTTTTTCTAATAGCTGTCCACGCTTGGGTGTGTGTTAAACTAAAGACTGCTGGAGTATTAATCAAAGAGTTGTGGCTGAAATGGAATAACTTCATTTCTCGGGTTTAGTAAATATACACATTGCACTGCAGACATTTTACTTAGTCATGTCTGGAGTGAACACTTTTTCTTTGTTTGCCTCCCAGCATGGCAGATGTACAGTACATCTGAGTAAAGGCCTGCTCTGAGTATAACCCCTTGATTTTAAATCTGTATAAGGAGACTAAACCTGATTTTATGCTATGCGTGGAAACTGTGCAAACAGCTGTTGTAGAAAGGTTTTATCAGTGCTACACCTGCCTTTGATAGATACCGGAACATGCATTGCAGCGAATGAGGATTTAAAAGTTTGTTTTCAATCAAACTACCAGATTAAATCTATAGGATAAAGTAACAGAATGTGTAAAAATAATGCACACTGAGCAGATAAATATGTCTCTCTGGATTAATAGGTTAACACTGAGCTGTGTATTGTGTGTGCACACTTCAAACATTCAGTCTTTGACTGGAAACAGAAGAGAATCTTGGTTGTGGCCAGCAGGATTTGACATAGGCTTATTTCCTGTCATTGACTGTTGGTCACATGTTGAGTGCGTGGGCGCAAGATAGTGTAACGAGTTAAAGGGGGTGAGGCTCCTGCTAAAGGATTGCTTTCATTCTAGAAAAAGACACGTGTACACTCACTGTCTAAACTTTTCTCACGGAGTTTTGTCTGACTGCATGTGAAGAATGCAGAAGCATTCTTTATGATTCCCACTGACTCGACCTATGCATTCTGGGACAGGCAGACGGTTCATGAAGTTGCCACATAGGCAACAAGAAGTCAGATCCAGAGTGATAAAAAGGTTCAACAGTGCAGTAGTAAAAAACGTTCTCATAAGAACATAAGGGAAAACCTGCACCGTGCATACACCCACACCCACACACACACACACTGTGCAGCAAGCATTCTTGCTTCCCACTCATATAAATCATGAATGAGACTTTGTCATCCAATCATATCTTTCTCAAGCCACGAGACATCCCCACCTCTTTCCTTAAGTTATTCACAGATTCACTTAACTCCTCTCTCTTCTTCTTTTGTTAATAACATTCTCCAACATGCCTCAACTTCTATTACTACATATGTAATTATATATGAAGTGCTGGTGACATTCTCATCCTGCATTTGGACATCCTCTGAACAGCTATATTTACCTTTTTACCAGAGCAAAAGAAATAATTTGCATGGGAGCCTCTGTGACACCCTCTGTGGCCCCATTGCAACGGCTGCTCCACACACACACACACACACACACACACACACACACACACACACACACACACACACACACACACACACACACACACACACACACACACACACACACACACACACACACACACACGGTCATATGCCAGTAGTATGGCCTTGATGTGGGCTGTGTCTGCTCTCACTGTCAGCAACTGGAGGCCAAGGTTACTGGAAGAGAGGAGGAATGTAGACAAAAACAGTATGAAACTGAAAGAAGAGACAGAGGCAATAAGTACATATTGGATTTTGCAAGAAAAACAAATAGAAAGAGTTGCAACAAATGGTAAGAGAAAGTTGTTCAAAAATGTTAGCGATCAGCTGATCAGCTGTGGTGAAATGTTGAAGACAAAATCTGGGAAGCTAAAACTGGAAAATGTGACACGTTTAGCACCAAGAGACCCCCTATACCCACTCCCAGATTACCTCAGAGTTGCATGGTTGTGACACTCAACAAAAAGTTCTGCAAAGGCCTTTTAGAGCAGATCACTCAAATATATATACAGAGGAGCACTGGTCACTCATCAGCTGCATGAGTCAGCCCTGTTTAACATAAATAATCATTCACACTCCACTTATAGACATTCCTGTTGTAATTGATCCCTGATTTAATTTGTTTTCAACCTTTTAACCATGCAGCTATAGGATCAGGGTATATAGAGTATTTTTTTTATGCTTCAGAAAGTCCGAACAGAAGTCAAAACATCCTGAGCCAGCCATTAGGTAAGGCCTGTTTCTCAATATCCCCTTGTCTTATGAAAATATGTCGTTTTTTGTTCTAAGCCTTTGTCCTACACAGGAGCAACCTGTCTCACAGGAAAAACCCCAACATAAAAACGGATCGTTTGGTAGAAAATCCAGGCAAAGAAAACATTCACATTTCAGCTTGTTTCTGACAAATATAATCTTACTCAAAGACATAAATACTCAGAGAATCTATGCATAAAATGTGACTGTAGGGTTTTAATAGCCTCAAATTACTGTACAAAAACAATTTAATATATCCTGTATATTGCTTCCTTCTTGGTGTGGTCATTAAAGAGTAAAATTAAGAAAGATTAGCATAGTTAATTGAAGTGAAGCAAATTATAAATTCACAGGAAGCGTTTTTAAACTTGAGGATATTTGCAAGGTTTAGAAAAGTAATTAAAACACGTTTAACATTCAAATGATTGTAATTATTATAGCCAGTTACTAAATGATAACTTTTTGTGCATGAAGTAGGAAAATCCCTTTACTCAAATGTCAGATGTGATTTATGTTAAATTATTTGCATGTGTGAGACAGAGGCAGGATTAGACAAGTGTAGGGGGGCATCCTTGATTGATCAAAAAGCTCAATATGGTGGAAAATATAGTTAAAGAAAAGGTCAAATTGAACCTGAAACTCATTTTCAGGTGTTTTTCTTTTTTCCCACGAGCAGAGATGTTTCAGTAGATAGTGTGCTGACCCCACCTACAGGCAAAGATAAAGTATGCAGGCTGGGTGTTAAAAATTAAAGCAACTTTAAGCATTTAATCTAAAAACAAATCAAAAAAGTTTCAATGTTTAATGTCAAATGTCAAAACTGAGGACCTAAAGCAGCATTTCTGAGTGTCTGGTTGCAAATTCACAGAAACTGTCCAAGTCATAGGATCACATCAACAACTGTAGGAAAAGATTAAAAAGAACATAAACAAATAAAACCATTGTGCCCTTCAGATCACATAAAAAAGCACCCCACAGTTTAGACAGTGTTCAAAAATGAAACCCTCATCAAACCAGACAGACACCATCCACAATGATCTGATTCATTCACTGTTCTGCTCAGCCCTGAGCTAATCACATCCTTTGGGACGACGGACAAATAAAAAAGAAAGCGTTTAGCCCCGAGGATCGAAGAAACGTTAAAGAATTCTGGTTTAATTTGTTTTTTTAGGGGGGGGGGGGGGGGGGGGGGGGGGGTGACTCAGCATAAGTCTTATAATTTATTCTCAAAAGATTGAATGCACAAGATGGACATGAGTATCTGAAACCAGTGACTTCCTGTAAATATCAGTGGATTTTTTATTTAAAAAAAGAAGACATGTTCATCCCAGTCTCCTCTAGAGAAACACATTCCTTTTAGTTCAAATCTGTGTAAACACTCTTCTTATTTTAGGAAACATTTTTCTCATGGTTTTGCCTCAAAGGTTAAAAGTGATTTGACAACAATGAGTCTTTACCTTACGGAGAATGTATTAGTGTCTGTTTATTACTTCTCCTATTTCTAGACTAACAACTGTATTCCTTCCAGCAGAATACCTGACTTATGATCGTTGTACGCACTGACAGCTGAGCAGCTTTGGTCAGGAGTTAAAAGCATTGTTTCACAGCCTGAGGCACCAAAGCAGCACAAAAGAAACTCTGCTCTCTACTATCTCTTTACCATTTCAGGTATTTTTGACAGAGTGAGACCCTGAGCCTCGGGGTAGTGTGTGTGTATGTGTGTGTGTGTGACCACACTGTGCTTTCTCACTGCCAGGTGGACCTCTTCTTCCTCTCAGTGTCACATGGGAGGGGCATTTATGCAGCATGCAGGGAAGTTACAGCAGCTCCTCTTATTTCCCTGGCAAATGTTGTCACCACAACCAGTCTCATTTCTCCTCCTCCTCCTCCTCCTCCTCCTCCTCCTCTTTTTCTTTCTCTTCTTGTTTCTGACAGACATCCCACACATACTGCCTGCACGTCAGAAGTCCCACGTATTCCTAAAACTTATAAGATGCCATGGAGGCCATCAGAGGAACGGCATTGTGCGTCTGCTCTGTTCTGTTCGTCCTAACAGGTGAGCGTTGTGTATAAAAGTGGTGGGATACGGTGCTGGGGATATGTTGGTGAAATTAGGTGTTTGTTTGGTTGGCAGGGTAGACCTTTAACTGGATAACGTAAAAACTAATATCAATAGAGACATGTATTTAATGTCAGAATGATGTTTTGGGCTTTTTTGCAACAATAATTTCCTTTTTAGCATTTCTGAACTTCCCCTTAGCAGCCGTCATCAGGTCAATCTAAACTCCTGAAGTGACTTGTTTCTTTTGCATGTCCTTTCCATAGTCAGCGCTGCATGACTGTACAAATTTAGCTTTTCTTCTATAGTTAGCTGCAAGTTAAGACAAAAAAACAGGGTCAGTGGAAAGATGAAGCCACCCAGGTCACAGGCTTGTGACTCAACTCAGACAGAAGATAAACTGCAAAACAAGAATCTGACAAACACAAACTCCCGGTCTGCTTTAATGTTTGTATCATCAACCCTTCCTGAGAAGTTTTATTTGTCCGGTTCATGGAAGAAGGAGGCAGTCGGATATGCAGTCGTTGACTTTATTTAGCATCCAAACAACTTGAGTGTGTGTGTGAGGGTGACAAGGAGCAGGTGTGAGTGGGTCTCCACATGTAGCTGTTTAAATGTGTGTGTGTCCACTGTGTGAAGACATCCTCTCACCTTAAAGCCCATTGCTACTACACTCTCCTCTCTATCACCACAACAATTACTGTGCTGTTTAGGGACAACAGGGTAGGAGCGGGCTGGGCACGCTTTACCTCGTTCTGTCTTTTCACCGGCTCTCGGCTGGTGTAAACACAGGCACACTCCCACACACTCCCACACACACACACACACACACACACACACACACACACACACACACACACACACACACACACACACACACACACACACACACACACTCAAACAGAGACTGATCTGTGGGCTTGAGAGTGGATTGTGTTGCTGTGGCTTTTTGCTTTACATGCATTATTTAGGACACAACACCTGACGCACGGTGGATGTGTTGTGAAGAGCAACTTGGTGAAAACGAGGAAGAGGAAATGTGAATCGGACTGAGACAAGGAGCTCACATTCAGAATAAAACAGCTGCTTTCCACGAAGCAAAGAAAGTCAGACAAAAGAAGTTGAAGCTCTACTGAAATGATCTGCCAAAGATCATCAACAGCTCTTTCCAAGATGTCTTATAGCTTAGCAACAAACTGCAGCCTAAACAGACCAAGACTCATAATACATCAACAATTACTTTACTGTAACTTCAGACGGGCTGGGCTTTGCCCCACGATGAGTTCAGGACCAGACAGGCCTCCTGCTCGTTTGACAACAACGTCACCCTGCAGTGAGCTGGGTCAATATTAACTCATTACAGTTTCAGGACCAGACAGTTAGAAAAGCAGGACGCAGCTTTAACGCTTTGGTTCTCACCTCACTCTTTAATAAAATAACCGCTGAGAGTATTTCTATGAAGCTGAAGCAGTAATCAGTTCAAATACTGCTGTAAATTTCTCATAAATTCTGCGAGACAACTTTTACAGCAGCACAAATAGTAAAATGACATTTCATTCTTGTCAGGATCCAGCAGTCACAGACTTGATGACTAACTTCTGTCATCGTTCAGTAAAAAACAAATCACAATGTCAAACATCTAATACAACACGCGCATCTTTCAGAAAAAAACTGTACAAAAAGTGATAGAGTGAAGAAAAACACTTGAGATCTGTCTTTGAGTCTCACGTAAAACCATTAGTTTTTCCGTTTAAAACTGATGAACTCTTATAAGTTAATCCCATTCAAGATGGCCACACCGCTAATCAACATTAGCAAACACAAACATTGCTACAACTCAGTTGATTGTACAGATATTGATCTAGGATGTTATGTAGCTGAGAGTCAATTAAAATATTGTCTGTGTGCTAAAAGATTAAATGAGATCTTGGAAAACTAGATGAGATGGGATATGAGTATTGATTCACAAATAAGAGCTCATTTTATATGATAACTCTACTATTATCTCCACTACCCCAGAGGTCAGCAGCAGGTTCATTCACATTCCTTCCCTGGTTCATCATGGAATTGAAGGGACACCCCTGCTTCTGTCTGTGGAGACCCGCCTTTCTTTGGATGTGGCTGAGATCCAGGGAACTTGGTCTCACACCAATCCGAGTGGCACCAGGACCACGTTGGTCACGTTTAAAAATTACACTGCGATCCTCGACATGATGTACCACAACCATCTCCTCTTCGAACCGCCCAAAGTTTCTTTGCTGATCATGAAATTGAACCAGGATGACGAGGGGGATTATCATCTGATCCTCAACATAAAGTTTCACAACAGAACGGTCATCAAAGAGGAGCAAATAATTCACGTAACAGTAGATGGTGAGTCATCTGATAATTCCCTGCAGGATGGTGATATTTGGCACAGCTCTAGATTAATCAGCATCTTTGTTTTCCCTCCCTAGTCCCTGTCTCTGGTCCACTAATTGACAAGTGTCCATCTTATCCAGTCATAGAAGACAAAGCAAACGTGACTTGGACTTGTTCTGTTAAGAGAGGAACCAGAGTTGTGTTCCAGTGGCAGAGGGATGGGATCACACTGGCTCCCAGTAAGAGATACTACTTCAGCCAAGGAAACTCCATATTGTTGATTAGCCCTGTGAGAAAAGAAGACAAAGGAACTTATCGCTGTGTGGCCAGCAACTCAGTGAGCCAGAGCCAGTACAGCAGGGCAGTGGAGCTCAGTGTTTACTGTAAGTACGGTAACCATAAGTACAGTATGTCTGTTTATTCCACTTTTCTTAGGCTTTTAACCAGAATCCGCAGGAAACAGATGTTTTCCACCTTTTAACGAAGGAAACAGATGTTTTCCACCTTTTAACGAATCCATATAGGGGGATAAAATAGCCATTTATGCACATTTTTATTGAGATATAAGTAAAGTCAGACATTTCTCATCTTTTCTTTATGTGAAACTAACACTTGAGCTTGTTAAAAATAATAATGTGGCTGTTTAAGCTGGTAAACATTTGGAAAAGTGATTTAGACCTATCCTGTCTGCAGAATTTCATCCCCTTTTCAACATAAACAGTATAAATTAGTCAAGATCAAACCCTAGGGTTTGTTTTGCATTCTGCCTTAGAACAAAATGATCACGAATTAGATATTCATTTAATGGCTGCCACAAAATTTCCCTACAAAAACCCTATTTCTTTATGCTGAATAGGCTGAACAGACAAAACAGTGTGAAGACAATGTAGCCCTTAACACTGATCCTAACCACGATTAACCATCAAGTATATGATAGAAATTTGGCATCACTAATAATTGAATAAGTTTGTGACATCACTTTCAATTCAAGTTATTTTCTTACGTATTTCAGAATAAAGGTAAAAAAAAGGAAATATTTTGTATGATCATGAAGTTCTTGTTTTATTCAGCAACCAAATAAAGTTTCTCTTTCAGGTTTTTCCCCCCTTCACTCATTCCCATCAAATTATTAGATCATATGTAAATTTCTGACTGTGACATCAGCCTACTTTGCTAACAATATGTGGCTGTTATGGGAAATGATTTGCATGAGATCAGACTTATTTCACAGGGCTCCTTTGTTCTACCATCACAGGTACACAGTACACTGATAAAGCTAGACTAGTTTGTGAGGAACCTCAAACCCTTCCGTGAATTTAAATGAAGTTTTCCCCGCAAAAGGGATTAGTTTGATCTCATGTTTAGGGTTGTACATATAAAATGTCTTTTGTTCCTCTTTGTTTTTTTTTGGCATGACTTGACAAAACTATAATTTAAGCTCACAAAACAGAGCATGTTTTTTTTTTTTTTTTACTTTACTATAATGTTCAACATGGTTTGATTCAGAAATACAGACAATGACAAATGCACAACATTTGACTCAATAAACAAATAGATTTGTCAAATGATCATGATGGGTGGCTCAAGACAGGCTATAGGTTGAAGTATCTTTTGGCGAGATTCAGACACCTAAAACTTGCCCCCTGGATGCTGGTAGCCCATTTGAACTGCTTTGAACTGAGACGATTTGTGAAAATATGCAGCACTCCATGTGTTTAACAGCACAAACATTTCCCCAACCCACGCACAGATGGCCCGTACAACCTGGAGGTGAACTCTGGACAGGGCCTTCGGACAGGAGGGGTGTTCACCATCAACCCCGGAGAGCTGGTCTTCTTTGAATGCCAGGCTGATTCCAACCCACCAAACAGTTACGTCTGGATCTCCAAGAGCCACAATGAGACTGAGATCATCACTGAGGGCCCGCGGCTGGAGGTACAGCTCTACAGACTGGCCCAGGCTGAGGAGTTTCTGTGTCGTGCCTTCAACAACGTGACGCAGAAACAGGACGAGACCCAGTTTACTCTGGTGGTGGCCAGCTTAGGAACAGGTGGGTAGATGGTGGAATATGGCAGGAAGCAGCAGAGCGTGGGTAGGTTTGGTAATCCTCTGTGATAAAGACTGTAAACAATTTGCTGTGCCAAAAGCAGAGTGTTTGGTTAGCTTTAAAAGAGAGAGAGAGAGGATACCTAGAACTGGCTGGTTTGGGGGACAGGTGGGTTGATAAAACGCCTGGAGTGTCGCACAAGCAGTTTATGAGTATAAAAATATAGACAGCTATAATGAAACTCAGTAGTCTCTGTTGCTACGTTCCAGTTTGTTTTAGTTCACTGGCTGGGAAAGTCAACAGTGGATGACAGCTGTTGTATTTGTTGACTAAGTTTTATAGCATGTAGAGTTTCTGTGTGCTAAACGTGACGTTGATATGTTGTCTTGGTGATACCGAGAGACACACTGATTATGGCTGCTGTTATTTAAAATGCTGTTTAGTGAGTCAACAGAGGTTGTGTCAGACGTCATTTTTAATTGATATCAAAGCAAAAATCTTCAACTTGTTAGTTAAAAATGTACAAAAATGATTTCACTGCTATGTTTATTTTGCTTAAGTATAAAGGTTCATTTTTCTGTTGCTTGGAATAGAAAGATTTGATCAATGGAGGCAGAAATGTGTTATACAAAACTTTTAATTCAATTTAGTTAATCATTAAAGGACCAGATTAGTAATTTCAGTGTTGTACGAAGCAAAAAAAAAAAAAATCCAAATCAGGTCCCAATTCAGGCCAATTGCTGCAAAAAATGCAATTCAGTTGTAGTAAAATTAGATTCATTGTAACATGTCAATTAATCCAATTTGCCCTAAAGGATCCATCAGATTGTAATGAATCATCACTTCAGTGCAATCCCTTTTCTGAGCAGCATGCACCAGGACTGATAATATAAATGTGAATGTACATATACCTGATAATAACAAAAAGAAAGGTCAAACCAGCCACTCCAGTTCCGAAGCAAATAAAAACATAAACAAAGGCAAGGTAGTTTTCTGTGAAATTCAAGCTAGGCAACACCACTTTCCAAGCATCAGAACAATAAAACATAAAATCACATCAACAAGTAGAAATCTATAATCCCGGTGGTGGGATCAGACTCACAAAAACTGGAGGCATTAACATACACAATCAACACCCACCTGTCTAAGAGGAGAATAACACAAAAGGGAGAAGCTGGAAGGATTCAAAGAATTTTAAAAGAGGTACTGAAGAAGGGGCCTGAACCAAAAAACACATATTTATAATAGACATCCATACATGTAAAGAATTTTATTACAGAGCTTGTTTTATAGCACAACATTGTAATATAACCCTGTTAAACCAGCAGAGCTGAAAACTGGTCTATGTTTTGTTTTAAGTCACAACAAACACAACAAAACTTTTAGTCAAAGCAATCTTGTAGCTTTAAACAGAGCTTCTGACTCATGTTGGAATGCATGATACTGGAAGAATAAGCTAAGGCTAATATTAGCACGTTTTGGTTTTTATACAACAAAAACTTCAAGTTACTGTTTAATGCAGCGAGTCACCAGACGCTTCAATTCTAGGACCACATCTATTCAAATGCTCATGAAAATCCAGTAAACCTAATAACTGCTGAAGTATTTTAGTCTTAACCAAAATGGGGAACCAACTGTCATGCATGCTCTTCACTATTAATTTGTATCCACATCATGTCTAACGCTGTTGTTTTTGTATGTTTAGTAACGGGGAAGGAAAAACACACCCAGGTTGGTGTGTCTCCGCTGGCAGCCGTCGCTGTTTGCTCTCTGTTTATCATTGGCTTGGCTGTATGCTGCTGGTCTTCATCAGGAGAACGTGCCATCCTAAGAGAGGTTAGACACGCTCTCAATCTTTGACATGAGGTTTATTTTGTTATCATTACAAATCTAGATTTCTGAATATAAAAGCTGCAAAATGACGATGAATTCCTGACACGTTGGTTTTCTGCTTGAAATTCTCACATGACGTTGCTCAGAAATTCAAATAACTTGCAAATTTTAGTCAAAGTGAATATAACCTGGGTAAAGTAACTTCTATATTTGAATAGTTTTACCAGTTGTGAATTAGTTAATAATTATATTTTTCTGTTTCTTTTAAATAAACAGTGCTCATGAGCATTTACAACAGGTATGTGTCATTAAGTAAGCTCAGAAAATTATCAAAGTGATTCAAAAATAGTTATACTTTTTTTTTATTTTTATTTCAGACCATTTTCTGAGCAGAAGCGACCACATCGCTCAGGTAAACACGATGCTGTCATGTAGATGCTTTGACCTACTTAATGCTCCTGTATTTACATGTAAATATGACTATAATTGTACTATGTAAGCCATTACAGGAAGTCAAGGCTCTGGTTTTAATTTAATAAAGTTCAGGTCAATACTAAAAACAGGTTTGAAATGGGAGTAATATATGAAGCATAAAGTAAACAAAGTCAGTTTCATTTAAAAAGCAAGTCCAGGTCTTGTGTTGTCATGACCTTTATTTTACACATAATCACGTTATTGTAATCTAAATGTTGATCTATGTGCATTAACAGGTCATGAAGATGCATCCGAGGACTTTGGCATCTATGAGTTTGTTTCCATACCAGGGAAAATGGAATCTACTCAGGTATTTACTTTTTGTGCTCTAATAGAAAGCATTTTGAAATATATCTGTATTTTAAAAAAATCTTCCAATAAATAACTTTTCCTCAGGCGTCATGCAGATCTCTTGCTCGACTGGAGTCAATCCAGGACATGCACACCACCATCTACGATGTGATCAGACACGTTCCCGAATCCCCCAGTCAGAGTTTGCTGAAATAATTCCACGCTGGAGACTTAAGATTTAAACACTTGAAAACGTACGTTTAGCTTTATTCTTTCGAGTTCCTGAAGCTCTGTGTTTTGTTGCCCAACTCTTTTTGCACAAGGAATGAAGATGACTTATTTGGGTACAAAACCTGATGATGCACTGTTACTGTTGAGAGACTGAGACAGATATTTAATATCTTTTACTTGACATTATTTTAGGAGAAAAATGTACGTCTGGGTGGAAATTTTTAAAATGTGAAATGGGACTGAAGTTTTTCCATTTAAGAGTGAAAATGATTAAACCAAGCAGGTCAAAGATACCAGTTATAAATGACTTTGAAGCTCTTATAATGGACCAAATACAAATATTTCAACATGTTGGTGAGAAAACAGCTTTCACTGATGTATTTTAACAACATTCCCTACTGAGAGTCCATTTTCTGAGAAGTGTTATAATGAATGCATTTTCTTGTATGAGCATTTTTCTTCTTCATTGTAAATATTGTATATGAATTATTCTGAAGAGACTTTATACAAATCATTTTATCCGTTTATTTTTGCTGAAACGTTTTAGAAGCTCTAGGCTAACTATGGAAGTCCAGGGAGCAAAAAACCAAACAAACCATTTTCTAAAATTTGTTTTTGTGATTGTAACTTTCTTTTTTTCAGCTTTTTCTTATTTATTCATTTTTTTATGGGGGGGAAAGGTATGGAGACATTTTTAAAATCAGGATTTTGTACCCTAATGTGCTTGATTACAGTTTTTTATTTAAGGGGTCAACTAGAAAATGCATTCTAGTTAAAACAAGTTTTTAACCAAACATTGCAAACAAAATATGCTAAAATGTGATTTACAGCAAGTGGCAGGGTAGCGTCGGACATTTGTCATATATAGTTTTTATCAATTTCCTTCTGCCTGAAACACTATGTCATCCCTATACATTTCCAAGATCCATTTCCTTAGATTTCTGGGAAACAGTCAAGATGATAGAGTTAGAAAAAAGTCAATGACTGAAAGAAGTTGGAGGAAGAGGAAGAATGGGTCAAACGAAATTTTAATTCGAGAGACCGGAGGTGAAACTGTTAGCCAAATGTCACAACTGGAAACAAGTGGAATGCTCCTTCTGGGTTGGGAGATATATCAGAGTCTTGTTTGCACTGATGGTAGGATATGGCGGCTTTGTTTGCATTGCTCCAGTCTGTCATGGTGAAGAAGGAGTTGAGCTGAAATGCGAAGCTTCTGATTTACTGGTCCGTTAAACTCCAACTCTCACCTATGGTCACGAGATGAGATGATCATCAAAAGAACGAGAACCTGGATTCAGGTTGAAATGAGCTTCCTCCATACGAGGCTCTGTCTTTAAAATAAGGAGAGGAGCGCCATCATTTAGGGGGAGTTCGGTATTGAGCTGCTGCTCCTCTGGATCAAAAAGAACCAGCCTCCTGGTAGCCTCCCTTTGCAGGTTTACTGGGTATATAATTTGGGGAGGAGACATTGAGATAGACCCAGAACTTGCTGGAGGGGTTAAATGTTCTCTTTTTATGCCATGAGGTCCCCAGGAGGAGCTGACTGGGATGGGATGTCTGGTTTTTGTTACCTTCAAAATCTGATCTTTAATAAACAGCAGAAAATGACTAGACAATGGTTGGTGAGAAAAGACATCATTTAAATCTAAACACTCTTAAACACTGGTCACTATTTGGTTAGCTTTAGGCAACATACTAAACATAAATTCAGTTAGAAAATGTATTCTATTTAGGGACGTCTGCACTTGACCCTCATATTGTTCATAATGAATATGATTAAATCTTTATATTAGAAAATAATTATAAATCCATTCAATTATTGTACAGTTTGCATTTGTGTGCTTGTTTTCTACTTTATTAAAGATATATGTTTACCATTCTGGGATCTCTGAAAGTGCATTTGTTGCCTGTAACCAAACAAAGTCTACGTTTCTTTACACATCCCTCTCATATAGAATTTCATTAGCACCAGTGCTTTAAACGACTGCTTTGTCTTCCACGCTTTCTGGAAAACAAATAAAGTCCAGAGCCAGCAAAACTGTCAGTTACTCTGCTGGCTCACTGTCAGCCTTTATCTGCTGTCCTGGCTCTGATCTTTCATCTTACAGGAGTATGAGCTGATTTTATTGCTCCAAAATTGCATCTGAGGACTTGTTTCTGTCAGCGTTCGGTGTGCTGGTAAGCTGTGTACCTGGCACAAAAAGGAGACTGACAGCAACAGATGGGTGGTTCAGCATGTGCAGAGTGCCCTCCACCTGTTCCCGCTGACATGAGACAATAAGAATGTTTATGCGCTTGTCTGTGTTTATGTGTGTAAGTAGAGAAAACAGATAAAGACAAGCAGAAAGTCAGAAATGAGACTTAAACTCTACTCAAGTGTTTTAAAACAAAATTATGAAATAATACTCCACTATTGCCACTGTTCCAACTAAAGAAATAAATTACTGTAATTACCACTGCTAATTAGAAATACAAAAATGGCCTAAGTCTGATTCCTATTATGATGCTGCCTAACAACCCAGAGCCTCTTATTGAAGCTGGCTCTAATTATAGCTTATTACGAACTGCCTAACTGTGCGCATTGTGTCGTTGTGGTGGCATCTCCGGGTAGAGTCGGCCATCTGTTCCGTCTCAGTGTATGCTTTAAGGGAGGCTCCACACTGTGGATGACTGCCTAACAAACAACAGTGGAGTAAATCCTACCTAAGGAGAGTGGCCTCACCTTCATTTGACTGGGAAATAGCCCGAGGCATCGTTTACCAGGAACTCAATCTCACACCGCCTGTGGCATGCGCTGCTCACTCAGTGTAACACCTGAGGGGACAATTACAAAGCAGAATTAGACGTCTTTTGAATTATTTGGAACTGCTTGCCATGCAGAGACAGATGCAGTAGCTTGGCAGAGATGGCACCGACATATGGAAAACATAGCATCATGATACGGTCATTGATACCCATGACTGCAACGTAAATGTGGCTGGGTTAAGAGTCAAAACTCAGTTATAGGGTTTATCAAGTTTGATGCTAAATCTATTTAGCATTCAGTGACTGAATGTACTAAAGTTATAAAATGAGGGCAAAAAAAAAAAAACCTTATCAACATTTGAACTCACAGCTTTAGTTCTTAAAACCTAATGAAGCAGTATTAGCCCTGAACCAGACTCCACTGCTGATTCCAACCATTAGTCCAACATGAAAACGGGGTTTCTGATCACGGTTACTGCAGGATTATCGGCACGTGGAGTCATTTGTTCACCCTTATTGGAAGCAAAATATTCTGGATCCAACCTGAAGTTGTCAGAGCTAACCTCCCACCAGCTTTCAGCTTTTTCTGACAAAAGTGGTGGTGAAATTTTCTGCTAGACACCATCTTCTCTTTCCTGCAAAGTGAAGGGTTTTCCACCTACAAATCACTTGTAACATTCAAGGCCATGATTGCTATGGCACCTCATGGAGTTATCACCTTTCTATCTGGGCTATATTCAGGGTCCATGAGGGACTTTCTGGTGTCACACAGCTACTCACAGCAAGCATGGCAATCATGGTGGACAAAGGGTTTCTTGTTGACAACCTTGAACCATCATGCAAGTATTACCGGCTTACCTTTCTTTAAAAATACACTCAATTAAGTAGAATGGATGTCAGGGAGACTGAATCCATCACATGTCTGGAAGAACATGTGGAGAGGTGCATCAGGAGGGTGAAAACGGACAAACTCTTTGACCACTTTATGTCTGTGAAAGCATCAGTGAGCTTTTCAGTATGGCTACTCAGCAACACTGATCTGTACTTAAAAAATGTCAGTTTTGTGTTTATAAATAGTTTTTAAAGAATCATTTGGTGCTAAAAGGTTGCAGATTCAAAGTGTTACATGGAATATCCTTTTGAGTCTTACTCATACAAGAATGGTTTGTTTCACAATAAAATATTTTTAAAATAGACATTGGGGTTTTGTTTAAAAATGAAGAATGCTGTTATATACAGAAATCGCAAAAATATTTGCAAGCAAGCTGGATGGGGAACATAGAAAAATCTACTGAAAAATATGCTTTATTGTTAAGGTTAACTGCAGGTTTTCTCATTCCTCATCACAGGAGCTGCTGGGTAACTTTACATGACCACAATCCAATCTGTCCTCTGTCAGTCCATCACAATCTGATTTGGGTCAGCAACTAAACAGGACTGAAACAGACTACAGAGGACTATTAAGACAGCAGAAAGGGTCACTGGTGCACACCTGCCAGGACCTGTACCCCTTTAGAGTGAGGAAACGGGCTGCTGGTGTCAGCAGTGACCCCTCTCACCCAGAATTTAACCTTTTTTCCCTCTTCTGTCCTCTCCAGTTGGCGCTACAGATCACTGTGCCACAAAAACCACTAGACTAAAAAACTTCTTTCCCTAGGACGTCAGCATATTGACCAATCACATTCATCCATGCAGGAAAAAACAAACAAGCCCCCTCCCCAAATAAATCAATATGTCAGTGTTACCTGTAATTTCAGGCTTTAAATCTTCAAATTCTACACCTGTCTAGTAATTCATTGTTCTGAAAAAGTGTGCACACACATATTTGTGGATAAGTACAAGAGTAAAAGTGAGTCATGTTCCTTAAGTGCTACTTGGCAAAATAAACCTGATTCTGAATCCTTTCCCCCTTTTTCTTTTGGGGTTGGACTTACTTTTTATACAATGTGATGAATATCACCGATGGCAACTTTTGGCAAATCCTGGAGAGGGTTTGGGTCAGTTTAAAACTAAGCCATCTTTTTATCCTTAAACAAGGGGACCAGAAGTGCTGATACGCACGACCCAAAAAATGTAAACAGAAACATATCATCCCATGCAACTAAGGTACTCTCCTGCTTTTCTTTCTGTGATACAGGAAGGTACACAAAAATAGCATAGCTCTCTTTTAGGTTGCTATTACTACCATCCAGTGGCGTTTAACAGTAGTACATTATTAAAGGCGGTACAATCATGTTTAATTTGACTATCATAACGTTGTTTTAAAAAATAAAAATACATACTGTTATATCCATCTGTAAATTTTCAGTTTTATCCACGAAGAACTCAAAAAGGTAAGAAAACAACGACAACCATGTTAAAAACACATTTCCCAGGATGCTTCAGATTATTTTTTCTGGGTCCTCCAGTCACGTGACGATCAACTATGGCTTCCTTCTCGTAGTGTTAGAGGCTCACTGTTGATAATAAGGCAAAATTTAAAGTTTTGGTCATTTATTTTACCAAGTCACACCCCTAGGATTTACGATGCAGAAGATAAAGTCTCTTATGGCCCGTCAGGTGAGCAAAGCAGGTCCTTTAAAACCAATTTTCTCCCCGTTTGTCTCTTGACAGCTGCAGGTAGCATGACAGCTAGCGGCGCTAACTGGCTAATATGACAGCTCATCGTATTGCTCTTTATGGGTGCAGTCATAAGATTAAAACTGCAGCTTTTATCCACTGCATCGTAGCTACCACCTTATTATATGACACAAAATTAACATTTGTATCCATTTTTATTTACAAGAACTCTTGACGCTTTAGTTGTATGAATGTATCAGCAAGCAACTGAGCACAACAATGAAAACTGGGCGGTTAGGGAAGTTCTCACTTTGCACAAGCAGTAATGTTAGACTGAATAGTTTATTGGACACAACAAATCATATCGCTTTCAGAAATCTGACGTCAGTTCCACTTTTTGCTGAACGCAGTTCTCTGCTGCTGCAAGCTCTGACAACGGGAGTGGGCAACATCAGAATAAACAAGTGAGATGACGTTTGTGGTTTGATTTGGATGGTGTTTTTGTTGGTGACAGGGTCTGAAAAGTCCCCAGGAGAGCATGGCAGACCTGAGTCCTGTGGAAAACCTGAGGATCCCGAGCAAGGTATGCTATATCCAGGCTATAATCGTTTGTTCTGATGGCTGATAGAGCTGGACTGCTTATTTTGTGTGTGAAACCTTGTCTGACAGTGATCAGATTATGTTTTATTCAAGAAACTAGAAAAAATGTCTGTCTCGGTCATGTTATATAGTTCCATTGTCAAAGTCACAAACAATCAATTAGTGTTTGTCTTAAAAATCTTTCAAAACTTGTGAAATCCACAGAATATTTGTTCATCAGTACAAGGAAAATCAACAACATGTCTTTTTTAAATGTGTTATGCTTGACCCTATGTATCATAGTTGTGGTATTATTTTATTATTTATGGCATCTCCATAATCTCTTAATTCCATAAATTAAACTAGACCTATGGGTTTTATTGTATAATAATACAAATGCAAATATTTAGATTGATGACAAACTGGTATATAGTTTTTAAAATGATCCCAATTTGTCTGTACAAAGACTGCTGGATAAAAAAATGTTAACATTACTGTATTGGTACCACAGTTTGACAGGTGCTATATTTGTGTCCTATTCATCTGATATTCACTCTTTTTTAAACATAATTCAGTGACCTATTGAAAAACGTGTTATATTTTATATTTGGTTATATATTTTATTAGATTATGTTAGGGAATTTTCCCCAGGAGTCTGAGGACTGTGATCCCTCTATAGTTAGAGCAACCCTTTCTTAAAAATGGGGACCTCCACCTGGTCTTCTGCTCCACAGGAACTGCCTTTGAAGACCATGCAATGTCAGCTAAGGTAGTCCTACAACATCCATAGCTTTGAAAGACCCAGGATGGATCCTGTCAACTCCTAGTGCTCTGGAGAAGGCTTGTGACTGTGTCCTCATAAGCACCTTGTAGGGTAGACTCATGGTATATGGGGTGGATGACCTTTTGTTAATGTCTCTGCTACGGCTGCACTTTGTCACTGGTTTTGTTCATAACTTTTATGGACATTATTTTTTAGCATCTGCTGTGGGGTGGATGTATTAAGTTTGGTGGCAGGAGAACCTCATTTTTAGTGCTTTATGATATCCATCTTAATCATTTTACAGAGCTTGATTTTTCCCGCAAATATATTTTCCCCTCAGTTTTATCTTTTTGAGAACATGTTTCTGATCAAAAAAATACATTCTGAAAAATAAAACAGAAAAAAATTATTTTGTGGTGGAAAAAGCTCTGGAATATTATTAAAATGGATTTCATAGGACCTCTTAGCTTCATCAAGGACACTCAGCTCTTGCTGGGGAGGTTTGCATCTAAGTGTTAAGCAGCAGGGATTAGGACAGTACCTCCAAATCTGAGGCCATGGTTCTTGACACAAGACAGGGTAGCCGGGTTCAGCCTTAGAAATAGGGTGAGGAGCTCGAACATCTATGTCTCTGGGTAGAACCACTGTGAGAGAAGCCAGCTGAGGTGGTTCTGGCGTCTGATCAGGATGTCTCCCTGAGGAGGTGTTTCAGGCATGTTTTGCTGGTAGGAGGCCCTGGGGTTGACCCAGGACACCCTGGAGGGATTATAAATCTAGGCTGGCCAGGGAACACTTTAGGGTCTCACTGGAGGAGCTGGTGGATCCACCATGTGGGAGACTGAGGTTCAAACTCCTGCCCAAGCCATGTGTCGAAGCATCCTTAGGCCAGATACTGAACCCCCACCTGCCTTCAGGTCTCCCTTGAAAAAAGGTTTTTAATCTCAATGCAATATTACTGATTAAAGATACGCAAAAAAAATATTAATCACATTTATTTATATGATATTTAGACCAGACCGATAGACACATGGCTTAAGATGTCACAAATACACAAGCATTAAACCACAATGACCTGACAACTTTTTCACTGGTGTTCTGCTTTCTGTAAATGTACATTGATTAAACTTCTCCACAATGTTCTCAAAAGTAGTGTAAAAGGACACTTGATGTTTTTGTGACCTGAAAGGATCTAGTATCAACCCTTTCAGATAATAATCTCCTGCAAAAGCACTTCAACATTTTGATCGTCTTAAAAATGTCATGCTTTGTCACAGGAAGCCTTTGTCATAATGAACTTGTACAAATTCAGTTTGTCATTCTCTGAGAGAGGAACGCTGCTCCATGTAGCGTACAGTTACTTAGTGACACCTCAGTGCACTGCTAGCTTCTGGCTCTGACCTTGCCTTTTCATTTCTTAGCAATGTGACCGAGTACAATTTGGAAACTGACCAACCTTTTTGTTCACATTGCTGGTATATTTTGCTATCCTTTGCTGTGGTTGAAAACTACTAGAACTGAAAAGGAAGTGCTCGGTCAGTTTGCTTATGAGAATTAAAAAAGCTCACAGTGACTCGGATCACAACCGACCATTTGTCCTCCAGGTGTTATCAGGGCCTGAATAAGCAGGTGTGTGTTCCTGGAGGGGGATTAGTTTATTTTCACGGAGTGCCTGCTTGTTTTTGGTATTAGTATCAGGTGTCAAACTGGGGAATCAAACGACACAATTAGTTTAGGTCTGAAATTACTTTTCTTTGTTAAAGCTGTATTAAAATACACAAGTGTAGATGTTATCACGCCTGCTCTGTTTGGTCTTTGTGTCGTGAAGCAGCATTGAATATTAGGAAGAACGGAAACAAAAAAGGCCAGCATTCAGCGTGAGCTCTAATTTACAGTGTTGTGTTCACTACAAACACCCTTGCTATCGTGTGTGCAACCAAAACACAAGAGGTCATTATTTGGTGATTTTTACACCTTGGCTTCACTTACTTTGATGCTTGATGTCTGTGCTCACAAGAAAAATCCTCACATTCCAGGCGTTAACACGCCCACAGCTGTTTGTCCCTGTAATCCATTATCGTTGTCTCAGTGGGGAGGAGGACTGTGTGACCTAACATGCTGCTGTGTGCAGAAGAGTGAGACCAATATACTCGACTTTGTGTTTTATAACGGTAGCAATGTTCACTGCTTGGAAATGGTACCTTGTTCCCAACCATTTTAACCTTTGATTCGAGTAATTTATCATCCTCCTGGAGCTGACTGCGACGTGTGGCTGAGTCTGAGAGGGAAAGCTAATGTAGGTCAGGATTGATAAATGATACTGCTGCTGAGTCACTGTATACACTAAGCCTGAGGGGTTGATAGACAGATCCTCACTTGTTTGTCTTTCATTTGATGTCGTTTTATATTTTAAACACAAACAGTTGAGACTTTCAGTATTTGTGACAGTATCAGTTGCATGATGTCATCTTGTAGGTCTAATAATACCTGCTTGTTGTAGCTTCACAGTTTTCTGGTAATAAACTCAGTAAAGCATCAACCTAAACAGGCTGCAGAGGCCACACCCCTTTATAGATCTACCTGTCTGTTCTGTTTGGGAGATGATGTAAGTTAATAATTTTCCGGCAAATTTCTATGTGCAGCTTTGTTTTTATTAATGTTTTTAATTAAAATGGCCTCATTAGGTTTTCAGCATTGCTCAGTAAAGAATCAGTTTATGAGATTTATGTTTTCATATGGTGCTTAATGTTTGAATTATGTCTTTTAGAAAATAGATTAAGTTCTAAATATAACAGTTTTAGGACACAGTACTGTGCACAAGTTTTAAACCACCAATGTTCTTATACTTTACTCTCATGGAGCAAGACTTTCTTCTAAGTGATCTTTATAAGCATTTCTTCTAAGTTCTCTGAAGGTTTTAAAATGTACTTCTTTAGATGTTGGTAGCATTTTCATTCATTTTCAGTCCAGTTCTTGTACCAAGACAACATATTATAGTCTGTGCCTAAAAAATGAGGAAAATAGAAAACTGGGCCTAAAAATCAATCTCCTGCAGCGTCTAACTAAAAGCCCTATTGAAACAGAATATAATCCAGCAAAGACCTGAAACAGGATCGAAGGGTCGGTTCATTTCTAGAGACTAAAAGCTTTTTATACTTAAAAGATAAAGGTCAGAATTATGTAGTTTAACAAGAAAAAACCCAACAACATTCCTCTAAAAAGGACTGGGGTATCTTTCTTTTAAAAAGGTGTTCTTCTTGAACATCATCTCTTGTACCCAATTAGGTAATTTGGATGTCATCTTATATGACAGCATTTTTCTGTGTTGATTTTTCTTGTAAATCCCTTCAAATGGCTCTGAGCTATGATTAACAGCTTTGATGTTTTTGTTCCTCTTTTGATTTCTTCATGCTCCTAATCTGCTCTTTGTGTTCACAGTGAGAAAAAACAAATTTGCCTTTGAAATGCTGTTTGTTTAAAGCACCTGCACCTCTGCTAGTTGGTTTCAGGTTTTCTTAGTGGTCCCTGCGGCGTGTTGTGACTGTGCTACGTCTTACATGGTTTGACGTTGAAGTGGCTGAACACAGCAAACACACATCCGCCTAATCATTGTTCATTAACATACATTACTTATTTTAATTGATAAATAACAGGTTCATGGAAAACAGATAAACAAAAAATCCCAGTGATTCTGATAAAGAACTGATGAAATCTGTGATGAAAAACTGGAAGATTACCACGACATTATGAGTTATTGAAAGTGTAGGTTTTGAGGTGTTTTCAGTCTTGAGTTTTTCAACAGAATTTGACAACTTAAACACCCAGCAATACAAAATAATAGCTAAAAACAAAGGATGAATTGTTATAAACTAAGTATTTAAAGTTAACTGACAGAACCATTGCTAAAAGGTGTAACAACATGCAAACAGACGAAAGAAAAAACACTTATAGGATGCCATTGCTGTTAAAATAGTTCTAAGACTAATAGCTTTGGTCAGCTTATAAAATATAATGGAATTGAAATAACCTTTATTGTCACTCAGTGGGGAAATTCTGCTGTACCAGCAGCAAATGACAGCAAGTTGAAACATACAGAGATATAAAAAAGGATAAAAATATAAATAAGAATAAGCAACTTTTATTTATGGCAAATTTAAAGCATAAAATATTAAAATACTCTACAGTCATTAACAATAGCATTTTCTCTATAATAAATCATGCATTTTTATTTTATTCCAGAAAATATATATATAAAAAAGAGAGCTTTGTTCTAGGGAGGCCAATATTTTTGAACATCTCTTGAAAAAACAAAATTAGATTAACCAATTAATATTTATTCAGATTTTAGGATTTTTTTCAAGCTGTAGTGATTTTTGTTGGTAAATGTAATTTAGACTTTTTTGTTACGCTGGACTGATTTGGACCGCTGGAGATAAGCGCCAACTCCCCTGGGACCCTCTGTGAAGGATGAAGCGGGTATAGAACATGTGTGTGTGTGTGTGTGTGTGTGTGTGTGTGTGTGTGTGTGTGTGGGGGTGTGTGTGTGTGTGTGGGGT
>SSNR01000080.1:554734-651601 GCA_006937965.1 Callopanchax toddi
CAGCGTGGGGAAGGTTGGGAATTATTTCACCCAGGGTAGTCTCACAATGAGTCATTCCCTCTGAGATGTTACGAGTTTTGCAACTCACTCTCTGCAAGTTCGACTTGAGGAAGAAAAGAAAAGTCTCACAAGCAGAAGGAAATCTCCACAACTCAACTCCAGAGGCTTTGCAGGAGACACAATTGTCTTCCTCGCTCTTTTGTCTTTTTTTCTCTCCTCCTTTCTGCTGTACGTTTTGCTGCGAGTGACTCATCCACATCCCCCCCCACCCTCACTTTTTTCCACTCTCCCTCTCACTTGAGCTGATTTTCCCACCCACCCCCTTTGATAACAAAGCGTGATCTCCTACCTCTCTCCTCACTTTTTTTTTTTTCCCACCTCAGGCGCTCACCCACACATTTCCCCCACGGCTTCAATTCACGCCTTTACCTGATTCGAACACGGCAACATACATGCCTATTAAAACCAATCTCAATCCTCTCTTCTTCCACGTTAAAATTATATAAATATATTTTATATAAGGGATTCTGTGGGTGTACATTTGCAAAATAGATTATTCTTTATTTTAAAGTAAAAATCAACACCAGCATCAGCAGCATTGCTACACAGAAACACCCCTCAGCTAAACACACAGTCACTCACATTCAGGTACTGTTCCTACGCTTCATCACCTTTGTGCTGATAGAAAATATTTGTGGTTAAGCAGCTGTGTAACACGGTTAACTTGACCAGATCCCACTATCTCCTGAAGGCGGCTGTTTAATGAAGGATATAGTCTTATATGGGTGTATTGATTACATTTAGCCTGTATTAGGTCCTTTAATGTGCACCTTTTTATTAAGTAAGTTCACAGCCTGTTTAATGTGTTGATCAACTGCTGCATCAGTTTTGAGCAAATTATGTTAGGCGCATCATAAATTCTAATCTATATGAAACAAAGTTACTCATGATGATATTTTTAATGCTTTTAGATATAGTATTTATCATGAATCGTGGCTCAGCATGGAAAGATGCTTGTCTGCTGATCAGAAGGTGAGCGGTTTAATCCCTGGCTCCTGCAGACCATGCACTGAAACTGCCGTCCAAAAGGCAGCTCACTGCTCCTCAGAGATGGGTGAAAAGCAGAGAAATATTTCCCTAAAGGGGATGAATTATTATTATTATAGCAGATTAGGACTAAAGCCAGTATCTCACTGGGCTGCAACTGTTGGTGACAGACTATGATTGACATTCATACGTAAATTTATGGTTTTTAAATGTCCTCATTTGAGTTGCAGGGCCTCGCTCTGGTGTTTGGAAATTTTTAACAAGTTAAAAATTATTTTTGCAATGTATTTTCTCCCAAAATAGACAAAGTTCTTGTGGGTGTCTGGGACTTGTCTGGAACTCTTTAATTTACTGTAGTTTTTGTGAGTCAAAGTGCAAAAAATGTGATGCTTCTTTTTCAATAGGGAGTTTCCAAAATGTCTTGAAAGGTTTGTAAGGATTCTCAATCTCATTACAGGAGTTGCAGGACCTCACTCTAATGTTGCTGGAACTTATGACAAGTTGAAAAAAAAACCCTGCATTATTGCAGATGTTCTCTCCAAATAGTCAGAGAGTCATGTCAAGTGTCTTGAACCCTTCTCAGTTTAGTTTCTAAATGTGTAAAAAAAACTTCAACAAGTTTGGGAGGGGTTGGCGATCAAAGTGCAAAATAATAACTTAGAAATTGAACATTTTCTTACGATTTTGTCTCCAGTTAGTTGCTAACAGCAGCAGTCCAACTTAAGAATGGAATTTATTATGTTTCAAATTTGTTATAAATGAATAAAACCCCAATAAGCTAGTCTTTGTGGTAGTTTAACCTATTTTCTAACTAAGTAACTTTTACTAGTTGCCACACTGACTGCAGCCATTCCACTTTTTCTGTTGACATGTGACTACATCTTGGCTCATTAAGGCAGTCACAGGAGGATGTGGGTTTAAAACTCCTTCATCTCAAAGATCCGCTGCAGCAATAAGCCTCAGCGGATGCACAGCGTGTTAATCAATAAGGCTCTGATGTTTCCCAGAGTTTCTCAGAAGGGAGAACTCTTCATCCTCCTTTTTTTCTTCTTTGGGTCATTCGTGACTTCTTGTCTTTTCTCTGATGGCAGCCTGCCACCCCCCCTTGACAGCTGTCCAACGAAACAAGCTAGAGCCTTCACCCACAGCCTGTGATTAACATTTCTCTCTTCTTTTTTTGGCCACTTCACACACCCTCTCCTTGTCCACTTTCTGTTTATTCTGGCTTCTGCTCACCTTGTCTTTCACCCTCACCTTTGTCTATTAATTCTTTGTTCCCTACTGTGTCTCTAATCACACCTACCATCTCTTTATTGTTCTTCCCCCTGGCAGTGTAACTCTTTTTTTAATCATCTATTTTATTTATTTATGTAGAAAATCGAGAAATGCCAAGAACAATAATTCAGTTTTCCTTTCTCTCTCAATTTGTCCTTTAGGAGGAGTTGCGGGAGCTGAGGGAGCTGCCCATCGACCCCCAGGCGGAGCAGGAAATCATTGACGGCATCGAGGAGGTCTACTTCTCCAATGACTCCTTCGACATGGTGCAGCACGAACTGGAGGTCAGAACTAATGTTGTCGTGTGAATGAACCCTGCTCGCTTTAAAACGATGACAAAGAGACTCGCTGTGACGTTCCCACACCCCGCCGTTATGAGAATGATTGCATCAAGCCCACCACATTTCACTGACTTTGATAGCGGGGTGCGTTGCATTTCAAATGGGAATAAATAGGGCTTATTGCTCGTTGAGCCCCATCTGACTGGCAGGAATAAAGCTTTTTCTCACTTGAGCTGCTGTTTCTTACTCTTCTGCTGAGCTGCATGCGTATCATCGTGGTCCAGATTGATGGATTGCATCTGCTCAACACAAGAAAGGTGTGAAATCTCATTAGATTTATCTCAGTATTGCTACACCATCTGAAATGAGACTCTCAGTCAAGAGGAAAGTAATTACCTATCATCCTTTGGGCCATGGATTCGTAATATCTTCTTTCTCTAGCGGAGTTTGTTTGCTGTTTACTAAATAAGATTCTCTACTTTCTCGACTAATCTGACTCGTGCTTCGGCAAAGTGCATTTACTGAGCAAGTTCTTTTATTATTATTATTATTATTATTATATTGAACAGAGAAATAAAGTTCAGTCAGAAATAGCATAAGTTCTTTGAAATTCATAGACTTCTTTGAGAAATTAAGACTCTCAGGAGTGAAAAAATTGAGCTCTTTTAAGATAAATGAAATCCCCCGCTGTGATCTACAGCACCAGAACGTTGGCTACACTATACAAAAGTTCTGAGATTATTCTGAGGGTTTTCACAAAGTTCAGTGCAGTAGAACAAAAGTACGAGGGTTTGAATTCCGTGTACAGATCCCAATGTCTTGAGGGTTATTGTGTATGTTGGAGAAAGTGTGGTTGTATGTTTGCTTCTGTTTTGTGTGATTATAGAAGCTCCCACCTGAGCTGAACCTGCAGGAGCTGGAGGAGTACAGAGACAAGCTCAAGAGACAACAGGCTGCGGTTAGTATTTCCTGTCTTTAACTCTCACATACAGGCAGGAAAACTGACAAATATCCACCATTTTAACAACAGTAAAGCAATTTAGACATCCTCTTAGTTGGTTCAAGTGTTGTGAACTTTTTGTGTTATAAATGCTAATAAATACATTAAAAAACTTGTATTAGTTGGTAATGTAATTTAAATAACATATATTCTAAAACCACTAAAGTCAGTTTGTTTACTTCTATTTTAGGAATAAATAGACTCAGGACTTTTCTCCTAAGTGAGTGTGTCTGCAGTAAAAATAAAGTGACACAGTTAAAAGAAGAGGACTCTCCAGTGGGCTGCTTCTTCTTCCTAAAAAGTCTCTAAGGCAGACTCATTTAACTTCAGAGCACAGCTCAGCATAACTGAGATCTCTCTTCTACTACTTGTTACTTTTCTAAACTCTGGTTATACAGCGGGTAAAATAGGTATTGAACATGTTACCAATGTTTAAGATAAATATATTTTTAAAGGTGCTATTGATGTGAAATTCTTACCAGATGTTGAAAACAACCCATCCAATCCACACATGCAATGAAGTCAAATAATTGGTGTCCATACATTAAATTATCAGTAATAAAAAGAAAGGAAGGTGCACAAAGGCATGGAAAGTCATGACGCCAGCTTAGAAAATTAATTTGCCACTTAGTGCAAATCAGCATCAACTGTTTCAGTCCCAACTGACAGCCTGTAAAAAGGTGTCTTATCACCAAGGTGTCTAAAACCAAAGAGCGCTCTCAAAACCTTCACAATCGTATTGTTTCAAAACATATTGATGGTATTGGCTACAGAAAACATTCTAAACTACTGAAGGTGCCAGTGTTTGAGGGTCCAAAGGCACTCCATATCACCCCAAAGACATCACACCAACAGTGAAGTTTGGAGGTGGGAACATCATGGTGTGTTGGGCTGTTTCTCAGCACATGGCCTCATAATCTGCATGGTGGTGCAGTTGGTAGCACTGTTGCCTTGAAGCAAGAAGGTTTAAGAAGGTTACTTGGTTGTCTGCCAAGTAAATAAACATAATCAAAGGAAGGATGAATGGAAAAAAGTTCAGAGACATTCTTGAAAAGTAATTTGCTGCCATGATGATGAAGATTTAAAATGAGGGTGGTTGTTTCAACAAGCTAATGATCCCAAACCCACAGCCAGAAAAACGCTCAATAGGTTTCAGAAAAAGTAAACATAGCTGCTAGAACAGCACAGTCAGTCACCTGACCTGAATTCTATAGAAAATATATGATGAGAACTAAAGGTCAGAGTTCATAGAAGGAACCTTTAGGATTTTAAGACTGTTTGTGTGGACAAGTGGGCCAAAGTCACACCTGAGCAACGCATGAGACTAGCTTCTCCTACACGAGGCATCTTGAAGCTATCAGCACCTGTGTAGTTTCATTTGATTAGACCTAATGTGTGTAGACATTGATGGACTGATTTCTTTGCATGTGTGGATTGAATCGGTTGTTACCAACATCTGGTGAGAATTTCATGTTAATAGTACCTGTAGAAATATATTTACTTAGAAAATTGGTGTTGAATACCCGCTGTATACTCTGGGTACATAATATTAGCAGAAAATTTCAGCGTTAAAAGAAAGTGAAAACCAATGTGGTGCAGTGGAGCTGCTGGGAAAAAGTGGGTGGTGAATTATATCGACATTTTCAGAACGTCTTCATTGGATGCACATCTACAACTGATTAACTTTTAACCTCTACCTATCATTTTGCAACAGCTTGTCAAAAGTCTCAAGACCCACAGTGGGGTCACAACCTTAACTTTAGGAACCAATGCTTAATTCATGACAAAAATACCACAATTACAATATGGTTGGTTAAAACACCAGTCTGACTTTCCATCACATATCAACTTCATGAATTCTGGGTCTTGCATTGGGTTCTTTTCTCTTAGTTTTCTTTGAGATTTTAGACCCTAAAGAAAAGCATTCATGGCCTAATTTTACACACTGATAACTTTGGTGTTAATGGTGCATTCAGTCACAAATAGAAATTGGAAATTTAATCTTTAGGCTGGACAAAAAGCTAAAGAGTAACAGCAGTACAACAAGTTTTCTTGCCAGATTAGAACACAAGACAAAAAAATTAGCAAGTCATTATTAACGCATTTCTTTTAGGTATTAAATCAAAAGTATGACATGATTATTTCCTTAAAAGCAAAAGCAACAATAAGCACTGTAGAGCTGTGATTTTGTCTTCTCTGTGTTGGAAAAATGACACACATTTGTCCTGCTAACTAAATATATCCTCATTAAACATTAATTTATCACATTAATGTAAACGACTAACAGCTGCCAGAATATCCACAGTCAGAAATGCTGTAACAAAGGACATCGTATGGATTTTCTTCAGAGGTGACGATGATTCATTCATGTCTTTGTCCTTTCACTGATGACAGATTGATCGTCTGTCCTTCCTTGCACCCTAGAACAGAAAATCCACCATTTCCATCATTAATAAACCTTCTTCCTGAAATGTGCGTGAGATTTATTGTGATTTTTCTCTACAGTACTTCTAGGATTTGTTTATTTTGGCATAAAAGTTAATGATGCATTCTTATAAGCTGCAAATATCTGGTATTCTTTCTAGACCACACTACTTTAGGTCTAGACTACTACCTTTTTAAGTGTATTTGAAGATTTTTGACAGCCCTTATGAAAACATGCTTTTCTCTTGCAAGGAGGGGTGGAAAAATAGATGTCGGATTTCTGTCTGATCTTAATAACACTTTCATTTTTTTTGCTCCTGATCTCTTAGTACAGAGTCAATCAGTGAGATTCTTAGAGTTTCAAGGGGCTGGCCTCTTTAAAAAACTATTTATAGAAGCATGTGGAGGTGTAAGCAGCTTTTTTCCTCTGTGCTCCTTCATCCCTTATAATTCACTGTAGATTTAAACTCACCTTTTTAGGTGTTTAAGCCTTTACAGCTCGTTTATCTCCTTCACTCCCTCTACACGGTTTCTCTTTTCCTTTTTGCCACACGTACTCTTCTCTTTATACTTGATATTCCTCCTTTTCATTCATGCCGCCCTTCCTCCACTTCCCCTCTTTGACAGCTTTGACAGCAGCCCACAGAGCTGTGTGTTGAGTGGAGAAGATGCTCCAGACTTTGTGCCCCGTGGCATGGTGAAACCTGCGAGTTAACCCGATGTAAAACTACAACAACCACTCTCGCATGGTTCCTCTTTGAAAGAAAAGAGGAAGTCTGCCGTTTCCACTCAGTTTCTGGCAGTCAGCCTGCAGGGCATCTTTCGAGTCACGTAAATGATTCAGACTTCTGCACGGCAGAAATTGTTCACCAATGTTTTTCAATGAGCTCATCGATCCAAAGTGTAGTCTCTTGGCCACACAAGGAGTTCTTGAATTTTGTCTGTGGACAATAAAATACAACATACATCATTGGGATTTCTTCTTGTTGATTAGTAAAACCTTTTTAAAATGTTTAAGAGGAAATGAAATTATAGTAAAAAATATTCAAATATTTGATCAAAAGGGCTTTAGTCTCTACATAACATGTTGATTTAATGTCATATTAAGTTATTCAATTGAGCTTGGATTAAATATTGTTCTCCAATAATATTTTAAAATATAAAATAATGAACATTTGTATTAAAGGATTTTTATACATTGATAACTGTTGTTTACGGTTGATTTCAGACAAAGCACCTGCCTTCAGTGGTGAAATGAGCTCATTATAAAAGTTTGTTGTTTTGTTTCAGTAAAACAGCCCAGTCAGAGTAACGGGGAGCCTGGGATTGATTTCATGCTCTGACTTGGTTCAGTGTGGTGAGTTCTAAGACTTGTTGGAAATCAATCTTACTCACCGCAGATGAGATGCAGGATAAAGTTGGAGATATGCTAATGGAGCTAGATTATACAGACTGCAGAGTTAAAAAATTTTTTGGGGGGGGGCAGTGCTGAGAAAGAAGAGGAAAACATGTTTTATATTTAGGTTGTGAAATCGTGTGTGTGGTTTATGGTTCATCTAACTAATGGTGATCCCTGAGACCAGATCCCTCAGAGGAGGCAATAATAGTGCTTTTAGATTCTCAGCGTCGCGCTGACCTGCGATGGCCTTTTCTGTTTGTAGCTGATGTGGAGAGTCTCCTCACACTAGGCTTCAATCAGCCACTTCAGGCTGTAAAAAGCAGCTCAGCGCTGGAATGAACACGCGTGTCTGACTAGCTGGAGCACTTAAGATGAAAGTGAGAAAAGATACTACGCAATTTGCACCACATGTACTTTGTAAATCATGTTTACCATTTTCTCTCCACTCCTGCTGTGTAAGGAGCTGGGTTTATGAACCAGCATGTTGACTCGTATTAGCATTAAATCCTGTCAGTATGTGGTCCGTACAGAATAGCTGTACCTTTTCTCCATCCATTGTATCACAGCTCAGTTGGAACTCCAACACACTCCTGTGAGGCTCGTCTCAGGGTTACCCTTTAGTGCTTTAAGGCTTTGGTGAAGTACCAGAGTCCAGATAGACATTTTACAAAGAAACACACTCCTGTAAAATCTAGCTAATAATAAAAGCTGCTATATCCTTAAAACACTAACTCCCATGAAGCTTAGTTGAGCAATTATTAGAATTTATACAAAAACATAGTCAAATCCAACACTGAGCTCTAAACCCATGAATGGATGTTGCTGTCTTTAATGGGACTTGAGAACTGAAGATGATTAGAGCTCCCACTGCAGTAATGGATTCTGTCTTTCTGATAAGGTTTCTATGTTAGAATTTCTTATGCAATCATTGCACAAACTTTGCCTGACTGCCTCCACGTGTTCGGGTTGGAAATGATTGCATTTTTTCAAACGAAAGTTCCAGGTAGCATTTGAGAAGCTTAAAATAAGACATCCCATCATTGCCTGGGTTCAAAGTAACGCTGTTCCTCTAAATATTTCTGTTTTTAGAAGCCCTCTTTTAAAATCTGATGATTTCATTGATCGTTTCCTGGCCCAGATTATTGCAGATGAGAGGGGTAAATCTGACTTTCATAGACTTTATGTGGAAACTGTCACTGTTGAGATTTCAGCTCCCACATTCAGACTGATTTCCACCATAATTAAGCAAATTTAGCTCTCTCACTGAGTTTGATTAGTGGCAGGTAATTAAGGTCCAATTGACTTGTACATCACTTTTGATTCTTGCTAAAATTAACAAATACATGCACATTCAAAACTATGCAAATATGTAGCTGCATTTTTATTCAGCCTTAAACAGATTTTTGTTTAATTTTCTTTAGTTTATAGTTTCTGCACTGGGGTGTAAAAGACACCCATATATTTTATTGAGACCTTTCCTTTCTTTTTGTCGGCCATGGTTAAAAAGTTGTCAGTTTTCTTTTGTTTCTAAGTTGATTTTTTAATTTATTAAGGATTTGATCATTTCCTACTCAATATCACATGCTTGCTTTGCAGCTCATTTTCTGCACATTTAATCTTCTCTGTGTGTGTGCGTGCGTGCGTGCATGTGTGTGTGTGTGTGTGTGTGTGTGTGTGTGTGATGGCAAGTTGAGAATTAATGCCTTTAACCTCATGACTTTGGGAGTGTTAAGTTATTCAAAACAGGTTTTTATGTATTTACACTCTTTCACTTTGCTAAAACATTTAGTATTTAAGGGTAAAATTGGTTAAAATGCAAATTGTGATTAAAATTTAAATAATTAGCCTTATTGACCATGAATATCTTTGACTTTTGACATAAATAGTTTGTTCCTTTAGTGATATTTTGATGCTGACAGTGAAACTTGAAGGTCACTAGCACTCACTGCTCGTTTTCTCTGATAACTTGTCTTACAGACGGCTCCAGATGCTTGGGGCGGTTCAAGACTCCTCCTGTAGTGTATAAATAACTCTCAGTGAGGGCGTGAGTGACGTCTTCAAACTCCTCACTTTGAGTCTTTGTGAATAAGTTATTTTGATACCAATAGGTGGCGTTGTGACATAACTTTATTAAGTTGTCAATTTATTTTTGTTGGACTAAATGTTTTAACATGACTTCATTTGTCCACTGGTCTAAAAATGCCCACTTGTTTTCCAGGATAGTTTTCCTTTATGTGAACTTTTTAAAAGTAAATTTAGCAAGAAAAAACACTTTCTCAAATGTTGAAAAACGAAGAGTTTAAGTCGAGCTGCATTCACCATCTGCTCAGGTCTTCAGTTTGCAGCCGTGCATGTTAACACATGTTGAAATGTCATCTCCACCCCTGCTTTCATCGTCTGCATACTAACAGATACCACCTCCTCCTCACTACTTTGAATTAGGACTGATGTATTTTTTTGTCAGAAAACTTAGATTATGGTTGGTGTGGTGTTTAACAGTACCAACACTTCCTAAAACTTGGATTTATTTGGGAGGAGATGAGTGCAGCGTGACCTTGTCTGTGTAAAGCTACAGTTCGTTTCGTTTTCACTGCCCCTCCGTGTTCTTCTGCTTTTTCAATTTTCACTGAAAGCAGCAACTCACGTCAAACCTCACAGGGGGTCATAGTCATTTCACAATCATGCCCTTTTCATAAGCAGGACACAAGTTCTTCAGATAATTACATTTTCAGAGTTTATATATATATGTGTGGGTGTGTGTGTATTAAATTGATAATAAGGACAATGTAGTGAGTAGAACTTTAGACAGTAGGAACAAAGGTTGCGGAGACCTCAGTCAAAGAAACAAGATTTTCTTTAAAAGAAGACGGTGAATGAAATGACACAGAGAAAGAGACGCTCTCTCTCTTCAAAGGTTTTGGCTGTTTAGTGCTTTTGATACATGATTGTTATTCTCACCCCATCCTCAAAGGATGATTACAGTGTCCAAGCTGTTTCTGTGGGGTGACATCCAGGAGGAATATCAAAAAGCTTTGTTGCTTCTTTTTTGTGCTGATGTTCTACTCTGTTTTTTCTCTGCAGGTTTCCAAAAAGGTCGCTGATCTCATTCTGGAGAAACAGCCTGCTTATGTCAAGGTAGGATTCCCTATGTCAAAATAAGACTCTCATTTTAACACCTACACTGCCTGGCCCCAAGATGAAATGCATTTAAACAAACAAACTTTTGCAAGATTATCATTAGCTTTATTGATTGCTCTACATTAGGCTGTAGAGTTAGTGTTAGAGTTGAAGGTGGAGGTGGGACTGCATCAAGGAGGTAGCAGAGATGAAAATGCTGAGATTCTCTTTAGGAGACAAAGATGGACAGGATCAGGACTGAGTCCATCAGAGGGACAGACCATGTTAGATGTTTAGGAGATCAGATCAGAGGCCAGGCTGAGATGGTTTGGACATGTAGAGAGGAGGGATAGTAAATATATTGGTAAAAGGATGCTTATTTGGAAACTGCCAGGCAGGAGACTTAGAGGAAGACCAAAGAGGAGATTTATGGATGCAGTGAAAGAGGACCTGAAGCTGATTGGTGAGAGAGAGGATGTAGATGACAGGGTTAGATGGAGCCAGATGATTCGCTGTGGAGACCCCTGAAGGGAAATGTATATTTGCAATGGATTATTTTACATTTCATCAAGTTTATGTGATTTCCCAGCTTCTATTTATTGAATACACAGTTGCTTTATTATTATTTTGTTTGCTAGCTTCTTCTGTATTGCTGAACGTGAAGTTGTACTTCTGCACAAATCCTTCTGGAACATTTTTCCTTTAAACCTTAAAAAAATAAAAATTATCCTTATTAAGTTGTTCTTAGTTTTTTTTTTTGTGGCTCCTTATTATATTTATTAAGTGGGAAACTTCCTTTATTTTTGTAAAAACATTTTCTGATCAGCTAAAACAACCCGATATTTCAATCTGAGTGGCTCGTGCAGCAGGAGTGGTGGGTGGATTACTGCATCACTCTGAAACATGGTTACCCTAGGCCCCTCTGACCACACTGCTTCTGATTTTTTTCTGATTTTCATGTTTGTTTGTTATTGACTAATAATTTAACCATTCAGAAACAGAGCACCCTTTTATTTAACAGGCTGTTGTTTTTAAAAGTAAAAAGATGCCATTGGCTGTGTGGCTGTGTGGCTACCAGCAGCTGAAATGAAATGATAAAAACCTTTCACTTATATTTTCTGTATTTTTTTTTTTTTTTTTTTACAACTGTTATTGAAAATCTGATCATCTTGACGTTATCAGCTTGAACTTTGGTAACCATGGCAATAGGAAATTGCAGTCATCTGGAGATAAGGAAAGGGGGAGGAGTAATCATGTTTTCATTCACAAACACAGTCAGATCCTAAATTAAATCTAAGTCTGCCAGCTTCCCTCTGTGATTACCTGGTATTTTTATAATCAAGTGGAACAGTGTCTATATTTAGTAAATTAATTGGCATTGCTTTGTTTGCATGGGTTAGAAATGACAGGAGACCACATTTGTAATGAATGAGATCTTTTCCCCACTCATTTCTGTATATATTTTTTTCACTTGGGTATTATTAAAATCTTACATTAAACTAGGGACATGCATTTTGTGCAAAAGGTACTAATTAGATTTTTTTTTTGATAGCAGAAATGTAGGATTATTTCAATAGTTTTTATTAATGCCTTCATCTTTGCAAAAGTATTGCATTGATTAGGAGACAGCTTTGCAGGTTTCTGCTACCTTGTGGTTGCATTAGCTGTGTGTTGCTTACAGACATATTTAAAGTAGAAAAGTGCAGATTATTCAGAAGTAAAGTCATGATATCATGTTTGCAGACGCTATCATGTTTTCTTTTTTCAAACTAGAATCTTCACACTAGAAGCTGAAAGCCCCACCTGCTCCGCCACACACAAATATGGTGTTTTGTAATATAGTAAATAACTTGTTACAGCTAAATGAAAAATTCAAATTTGAACAGTAGCCAGATGAGAATGAATCAACAGAAATCAAAAGCTGGATAAAAATGATATGAGTTCTATTTTTTATCAGGAAAATGTCCCTTTTGTTTACACTGAGTAGTTACATTAATGTAGAGTACTTAATATTGAAACCAGCCACAAGGGGCAGTGTTTTTTTGCTGCTTCAACCTGTGGGTTCTGGTTTGATGTCTTTGCAAAACAACCGTAGCATAAATTCTTCAGATTTATTTATTTTATAAACTCAAAATATTCCCAACCACAGTCTATCCCAAACATAAATTCTATTCATCTGTTTGTGCTGTAGTTAAAGCCATCATTTACTAGAATAACTAGGTATAAATGGTTTTATTAATTGTAGCTGGTCTTTTGATAGGTCTAGTTTAGCTTACATCACATTTCTGTTTTAATTTGGCCATTGAAGCTTCAGTCCTAGAAAAGACTAATATGATTATCCAGTTCTTAATGTCCAGACTAGATAAACAAATTCAGCTACAGACTTTGTTGTCTTTCCTCAGCAGAGTGGATTTATTAAATACAGTCTGGGATTCACTTGCATGAGGACCACCTCCTTTGACTTGTGCCTGTCAGCAAAAAGCTCTTAATCTGACATCAACCTCTGGGAAATTCACCCCGAGCATTTTTTAGGCAGAAATGAGAGAAAGGATATCTTGGAATACAACTGGCCAAAAAGGTGGAGAGGAGTCGTGGTTTAGACTCCTCTGTTGTTGGAGCTCAGGCTGAGACCCTGCCTCTTAGTGCACCCTTCTCCAATCGTCTGCTGCCAGTGCCACATTTGAGAGATTCTCCCTCCCTTGACTTCCTCTGCTCTGATTACCATATATGGAATTTCCTTCCTTTCTTTCAGCAGTGATCTTTCTAGCTTGGCCTGTGATTAACTCTTTTCATGAATGCATTCCAATATTCTTTGACATTCTTTGCTCTCTTCAATTAAAACTTACCTCCTATAAATTATGCAACATACTGTTAGTTATCCGGTTTCTCAAACAACTAGCTAAATATGTTAGTAGCTGAATACACTTTTTAGCTTAGATAATCATTTTTAACATGCTCCGTCATGAAAATTGACTGCTCTAATCAAGAAAACAGCTGAGCTTATTGGCGCACATCTCCAGGCCTTGTTGTTGAGCCATCTGAAATAAAGTTCTGTTGGTCTGCTCACTATGTCCAGGAGATCAGAAGGAATTTCCTTCTCCACATCTAAAAAAAAAACTACCCACTACACATTTTCCAAGCTTTCAGAATCACTTCAACTTTTATATATCAAGAATTGCACCTATCTGTTAAAAAATACAAAGAGACAGTATGTTTTTGAACATTTTTCTTTCCTAAGATTTCTTATCTTCTCATATCGACCATGTGTGATGTTTTATTAAAGCGTCTACACAGAAAACACACAGCCACAGGACTTTAATCCGTTATCCCCCTGCTGCTGCCTTGCTATGTATAATATATCAGTGGACACATACATCGCACAGACACATTTACTCATGCCTCAGAGCTCGAAATGGCTAGTCGCTAAGCATCTAATATATGATTCATAGCTGCACAGTGACCATTCTGATGACTCGATGCCCCCTAGGGACACATGAACTCTATGTGTGTAAGTGTGAGACTGTTTCAACAAGTCAAATATTATCTAGAAACCAGAACCATTATCATTGATTCATTCACAGTTATTTATAACACAGCTGCCACCATATCTAGGTCATTTCTTTTAAAACATTTTAATGTGTTGACCAATGTGCTTTTGAACTACATGAATTGAAGTTGTTATCCACTAAAAACACCTGCAGTTGTGCGCCTTAACCGACATTTGCTTTTACTTTCTATTGGCTTAAACACAACAAAGTGAGTGAGGCAGAGCCCAAACACAGGCATCATTATAATGTAACAGCAGGTTGAGTAACAAGGAAGCTGCGCATAGTAGATGTGCTGAAGGGTCATAAAATAGACCTCTTATGAATATATGAATAACAAAGGTTGGTAAAATCCTCCCTTATGACTAACTATTTCTTTCTCTTTAACCCTTGCTTCCCACTCAGGATTCTGGCAGATTGTATAGTGCAACAACCTAACCCAATCCTACATTACAATATGGTCAGGCTTTGGTTTCCTGCATATTTACTACATTTACTACTCTACACATGGGCTTGTGATTTGTTTCAAATTGTGGAGCAATCTCAAATTACCATTAACGAGGCAGCGCTACAGTTAAAAGGCTTGTAACGCTACATTTTTTTGTTTGAATTGAGAAAACTACTTGCTGAGCGTCTTTAAAAATAATGGGAAAAAGTCCAGTTGCCTAAAAACAAACCATCTCTTAGGATTCCTACTGTATGTCCTGATGTCTGAGAATCTCGCCTCGCCTTCTTCTGCTTTTCTGGGTCTGGGTCACGGGGGCAGCATCCCAACTAGGGAGTCCCAGACTGTCCTCTCCCCAGCCACCAGCTACTCCAGCAGGACCCCAAAGCGTTCCTGGGCCAGATTGAAGATATACTTTCTCCAACGTGTCCTGGGTCGACCCGGGGGCCTCCTGCTGGCAGGACATGCCTGAAACACCTCCCCGGGGAGGCGTCCAGGAGGCATACTAACAAGATGCTAACGGCTCCTGTTAGTCACCATCCTTGGTTCAAAAGTTTATGTTTCACTCACGCTGGGGTGTTTGTGTGTAGCAGTAAAATGAGTCCCCACTGAAACACTTCCACACTGCCAATGTACATTGGTATGCTATTTACCGGTATAGCGATATGTGAAAAATTCATATCATAACAAAATAAACACCGGTTTTCTGTTTGAGCCGGTATACCGCCCAGGCCTAGACATGGGTCCATGCTCACTGAAGAATTTCAATTAGGACCAGTCAATCAGTCCAAGGCTACGACCCCATAACGCAAGCAACATCATGTTAATGTGGCAGGATCTTCTAGTGCATAGCTGTCACAGTCCAAGAGAGTTAAAAAAAAAAAAGGTCCAAAGGCTTGTTGTGTGATTATGGGTGTACATGCATGTTGTTGGAACAAGCTGCTGATGTATAGAGTGGTGACGGTGCAGGAGCGCACCTCTTATAGCAGGAGAACTAAGAACATACCAACATAATCTTTGCCTTCGCTTTCAAAGAAGTTTCCCAAATTTGCCACCACCCAGTCACACAAATAGATCGTGGAGAGCATAGCGAGGTCCTGATCCAGCGTGAAGGGAGCCTAACCATTGGTTAGAGCCCACTACTGTGTACAGTTACTGTTTCTCCTCTCACACAGCCTAAGCTGAATCAATTGTCTGGCGGGTTAAGTGTACCTCACAGATAGGGCAGACAGCTCGAAGCTGTGATGTAACAACACTTCGGAGCCTCGGGCTGGATTCTGAGCACTCATCTTGAGCATGTCTCTGTTGATGTGTATTTGTGCTTCCACTCATATTTACAAGTATTTGAGCTCTCTTTGTCTTTTCCAGTGCACATATCAGAAATGCTGAGTGTTTCTACCTTTTATGATGGTTTGTTGTGTTTGTTCAACCACTGTTTGGTGATAATGGCAGTCACAGTTTGGCTGGAGATTGCCCTGCAAAATTAGGTGTTTGCTTGGAGCGGATCAGTTCTTGTCAGAGACAGAAAAAATGGCCTTTTCCTTTGCTGGATATGAATCTGAGTGCACATTTGTTGTAAATTTAAAGACTAATATTGACTATTTATATGAAAAAAAGGAGTTTGAATTAATATTCTTGTCAATAGTTGACTGATTTTAATATTGATCTTTTAATATCATAAATATCACTTTTTTATGATAAAAGTTTTGTATCTGTGAGACTGATTTCTGTACCTCGCTGTGAATATTTGGGTGAGTCTAGACATAGCAGAAGTTTACAACTTTACAATTATTAATGGTCCTTCAAACTGAAGACGTGGCTCTATTACAGCATGCGAGTCCAACAGCTGGATTCAGTTTATTAAGTTATTCTTCATGTCAGTCATGGCCTATACACATTTCACATCAGACAAAGATATGTTTTTGAGTTTATTTTAATGCTAAATGCCACACGAATGTAATGTATTGAAAAAGTGTGTGCAGGGTTCGAAGAATCAGAATAAAAGGGGAACAGTAGTTATTAAAGGCAGGCGAGTAGACCAGTTTTTCTGGAGGGCGGTGAGTAAAATTCATCACAAATGTTCTACAAAACAAATATTTGCACATAATGCTTCCAGTGCACATGCCAGCAGCAACATTATATTACTTCTAACTTTTCAGACTTCTCATTGCTGGAGGAAATGCAACAACATTCTCAGCAAACCAATATATAAATTACAAAATGCACTCAAAAAATTGATGCACAGAACATCAACAATCCCACAAGTCATTGCTGTACTGTTGAAAAAGTAGTGGGAGTTTAATAGTACTTATTTTACTTCCTGTAGTGGTTAGCTGTGCTGCATTTCTAATGTAAACGGCAACAAGAGATTTAGTTTCTGTTCTTCTTAATAACAGTGCCTAATAGCATCTAATGGAGTTTTATTAGTCTTTGTTACAGTTAGTGCTTTTTGTCTGTGGGTTAATTGCATGCTGATACTGAGTGAAGACATTTGAGGACTGAGAGGGAATTTCAATCTGTTCAGTTAAAAAAGGTTTTATGAAGTGATTTTTAGGGCAGGCGATTTTATTATTAAGCGATTCTTCAGATTTTCATGCTGCGAGCTGAGGGGGACAGGAATTTTGAATGAGTAGTCTGAAGCTGCTTTGTACAAAAACTCAGATTCTTAGGAATTGTGGGACATTTTTTGTTTAGTAGTCTCGCTGATATACTGCCAGCTTTGGAATGGAGTGGGCATCAACTGCTTGGGGCTGCCTATAAACCTTTTTCTTTGGGATCAATGTTTTACCATGTGGATTAAGTCTCACTCCAACGTAAAAGCATCACATGAGACACGTCCCTTCTGAGAAAATCCTGGCTATTTTTTAAACTCCTGGAAAGTTCTCCGAGGTCTTATCAAGATCTTTATCAAAACTCAAGATCATGAGGTCAGATTGGTTTTAGTGGAACTTGTGCCTAAAGCTCAAGAGTTGCTTTAGTTGTTTATTCTTTATTACCATGGCAAATTAATTTCCTCAGACCATATTCTAATATTAAAAGGTTTGCTTTTCATATGACAGCTTTATTTAAGAACACTGGGCTTCTTTCTTTATTTTGGAAGTTTTGATCTGTAAAAGGATAAATGAAAAAGTTCAGCCTACCAGCTTCTCACACCTCAGGCGTGACATCTGGCAGATCAAGAAAATAAAAGCACAAAGAGGACTAGAAATGTCAGCCTGGTGTCGTCTGAGGATGTACTTGTGCTCAGCAGAGGTCACTGAAGAGGGGTGATTGCTGAACTCTTGGAGCAGAGTGCTCATCGATGCCCCTCTAAATGTCACAACTCTGAAGAAAGGAAGGTTTTCTCTGATTGTCTGTGTCTGAATTGAAAGTTATTCTCTTGAACTCTTGAACTTGAATTTGGCAGTGACAATCTAACCCTTACCACAACATCATCTCTTATCTGCACACATGGTGCTGTGATACAGGTGTGAGAATTGCTGCTTGTATCTTTGAAGAGCTTTGGGGAGATAATTTGTTTGGGAAATGATATTAGTTGAGGCACATATTGCTTATATCTAATGACAAATATAAACACATAATGCTTTGTTTTCATGACTCTTTATCTATGTTCGCAGGAACTGGAGAGAGTGACGGCGTTACAGACCAACCTGCAGCTGGCAGCAGTCATTTGCACTAATGCAAGGAGGTAATGATGTTCTGTAACGTGCTACCTGCACTCTGGAATAGCCATTCAAATAGCTCGTTCACATTGTGCTTGCATACTAAGTGCCTGTCTCATAACCATGATAATTTACCCTCATGTGTATATTCTCCATCTGTTGAAATTGATGACTTTTAGCTCTACTGGTACAATGGAATGGTTCTGAGATGTGGCAAAAGAGCACTGACAGTCAGTGCAAGTACATCCTGCCACAAGTCAAACGGCAACCTTGGCTTGCTGAAAAGTGTTGTAGCCCTGCAGCATGTGACCTGTCTAATAAGCCCTCGGGTCCCTCTCACAGTTAGAACACCAGACATGTTGTTTCATCGTTTAGTCATATCAGAAATATTTGAATACTTAATATTAGTCATCTTTAGGCAGAAAAAGTACATTATTACTTTGGCAGCTGTAGCAATATTCTGAGTCAAGGATGTTTCTTTATTCTATGTATGTGTTTACCAAGTTTACATTCTGTTTTTATTAAACTTACACATAAATTACGCAATTATCAACCTAAAATATACAGATATCAGTCTTACATTTCAACTAAAACCATGTCAGTGTTTTTCTTTCCTGCTGTAAAACTCAGTATGCCATAAGTGTCTATAAATACTAGGGGTGTAAGAAAAAATTGATGCACTGAAATATTGCAATATTTTGTGGCACAATATTATATCGATGTTCTTAAAGCACAATATTTATTATGAACAATTTATATGCAAAAATGAACAGTGGCACTTCATATTTGTGTTGCATTTCATCCTCTGACTGCTTGTTGGCTGCAGTCATCAGTCCTCAGCAGTCCTCCGCTTCCATGGAACATTGAGATCTCGCGATAGTACAACGGCAGAGTCAAATACTCAGGAAAACGACTAGATACCATGACGGCGTAGCGTTAAAGGCTCGATTTGGCAGAAAGCAAACTGATCCTGCTCAGTAGACAACAGAAGAGGCTAACTTTTCTGTTTGGCTGCAACAGTTTTCCAACAATTAAACACTATATATCATATTGATTGTAGTATTGTGATATATTGCAGTATATCGTATCATAGCCCTTGTATCGTGATGCACATCATATTGCCAGATACTTACGAATACACACCACTAATACTCTTAAAAATGAGTACAAATTGTAAAATGTACCTGAAATTTCTTTTGTTAAGACAACTTCGAGTTTCCAAGGAGGGGTTCACAGAGGCCAGCCTGGGTCTGTTGGCCAATCAGAGGAGACGACAACTGCTGACAGGGTTGCTCAAGTCCCTAAGAACCATCAAGACCCTGGTAAAGTTAATTCACATTTTAATATGTGTGTATGGAATATTGTACTCTAAATAGCATTGAATTATATCCCACTGACAAAAATCATAATGCAGGTAATAATATGGTAATAATGTTCTTGTCTCTCTGTGGTTGTTTGACACAATCTCCAAACACTAACAGACTAGAGAGAACTTATGAGATAACTCGTGTACATTCCCACATTATTGTTTTTAAGACTTGACCAAAACGGCTATAAATCCATGATTTCTCAATATAAATTGGTATTATTTCAAAACTCTGGCTTGAAAGGTGGTGGGACAATATGCATTTCTTCAAGGGATGCTAAGCCTTTAATTTTAAATTTGCTATGGTCTATTGTACATAAAAATATAAGCAGCTTTCGTTTTTATCCAGAGGTGGTTCTGTGGAAATATCCTCACGAGCCTGTTGTCTATTTATAAGCAAGAGCACAATGAAGTGCATCTTCCCAAAATTATGGCAACAGTAAAAACACAAAAAGATTCCCAATTAAAACAACAGTCTGCCTTTTAGCTAGTTATCTCATAATGTAATATTGTCACAAGTTTTTTAAGTTAAATTAATAGCCTGTCTTTTTATTTTGTTTTGCTTTTTACCTGACAGCAAAGAACGGATGTAAGACTCAGCGAGATGCTTGAGGTATTGTAATCCCTACAAATACACACACATACAGAACCGTTAGATTTAACCTGAAAGGTCAAACATCAGTGAAGGTTTAGTTTCTCTACAGATCTGTAGTGAAGGTCAGATGCAGGGTGTGACTGAATTTACTACTGTTAAATCCATGCTTTACGAACACTTTAACCAAAAAAACTGTCAACAAAAAATGATTCTTAAAGTAAGACATACATTACTTTTCTGTGTTGTTCACTGAAATATTTGAATCACACATAGTGATTGCTAATTTAACAGAATTTTCTATCTTTAATGATCTAAATAATAATAGACTATAATTTCCATTAAATTGTTTAGAAAGTTCTGTACTTTTGGAAAAGACATTAGATTGCCTCTGCGTTCTTCCCTTAGGAGGAAGACTACCCAGGTGCTATCCAGCTCTGCCTGGAATGTCAAAAGGCTGCCAGCACCTTCAAACACTACAGCTGCATCAGGTACAGTATAAACAGACTGACACTGTGATTTAGCGGTGTCCACTGGGAGGACTTGGTCTTGTTTTTTCTGGCTGCATAGAGAAATTGATGATGGACGTACGAGCTTGCTGAGTTATGTCAGTCAGGAATAGTCTGATTTCAGTTCCGTTCAGGTAGAAGACATTTGGATGCTGGTCAGCTTTGAAATTGTGTTTCCTTTGAAAGGCAGATCGAAGAGCGACAGACGTTTTAGGGTTTTTTAACCCGCTCTTTCAAGGTTGGAATCTAATTGATCTGTTTGGAGAACTTTTGCTCGGGGACCTATTTCTTCCAGATTGGTGCATTGTCATTTCCTTGTGGTTGTTGTTTTGTTTTGGCTATGATGTCAAAAATAGTTTTAAAAAGATTTTTTCCATCTGCAGACATTGTCGCTGGGGCTTTCAGCTTGGAAAGAAGTTCACAGTCTGATCCAAGACATTTTCAGGGCTTCTCTTGCAGCAGTGTTGTTTTTTTAAATAAGACAACATGGTATGTTAGGTATGCATCTGGCAGCTTCCAATTTAAGCATATTACTCCATATTCCCTATTGAGAAAACATCCAATTACAAGATTTAGAGACTCTGGCAGGAGGCCAGTGAGCCATGACATACAGATTGTTAGACAGTGAAACATACACGCAGAAAGGCAGCCAGACAACCTTTGTGCAAGTGACGTGTAATAACATCTGGGGAAAGCATGTAAAACGTCATTAACACATCGATGTTTTAATATCCACACATGATTTTCTACATGTCTGTTGATTTGTTGTCTACATCAGTAATAAAATGCAATGCATTTTTATGGAGGAAAAACAGAAACATTATAATTAAAAAAATTATAGTCATTAAAAATATATTTAATTTGATTGACAACTGCAAAATGTTAATCTATAAGAATATTTTATCCACAGCTGATTGCTAAGATGCAGAAAAATCATCCTGCTGTCTTCATAAACAGCAAGTTGCTGTTTTCTCATTAGGACAAACTTATTTTCACTGATTGATTGAGGATGAATATTCTCATCATTGTTGAAGCAGGTGTTTGGTTTATATCACCCCCCTCAGGCAGTAAGAATAATGACAAGGATTACTCATTACTTAAAAAATTCTAACACAGCTAAAAAGTGTCATCTCCTACCGTTGGTTTATTTATGCCTACATTTCTTTTTTTCCTTTCTGGGCACATTTAACAATAAATCTGGAGCATCTATAATGTCTCCTGGTTTCCCTGCTTCATAACATCCTATCTCTCTAACCCTGTTCCTCTCTGTAGCTCTAGGAAACATAAATTACATCTCTACCAAAGTTGAGAATTTTACCACAGGTGCCAAAGTCAAAACTCCTGTGCTCCAAGAGGATTACCTTCCACTTTAATCGACTTGAGATGCACCATTGGCAAAACCTTAAATGTAGTTGTTGCACTCAAACCTCCCAGGGAGCCATTCAGTGTAGAAAGATATCTATGATCATTAAATTAGAAGCTGAGCTGTGACTGGGGTATTTTTCTTGCCTTGGGGTTGTTTGTCTGTCCACCACCTACCCCTTTTTCTTGTGGATACAACATGTCAGGAATGCCATTAGGGGATTCTTTTAATTTTTGGCACAAATGTTCTCTTAGACTTGCAGATGAACTGAAAGGTCACTGTGAACTTGCATATTTGTTTTTTCTCATAATTCAAGAATGCATGCACTGAATATGACATTTTTTGAGGCAAACTCCGTGTATTATGTAGGCAGCAACTTGAATCCTGTATTTACTATCAAATTTCTGATTTGTATGACAGCTAAACAGTAGATAGCTTGCCCTCATCATCTTCTGAAATATTACTGAGTATTTATCTTAATGTTATACTAATAGTCTGTATTGTTTTCTCAAATAGTCAACTGCCTATTCAGAAAGGCAACACTGGCAGCTATTAGGTAGTTTCAAGTGGAATACTATCGATTATTAAGAGCCATACCCACCAGTGACATCCATTGAAATGACTCATAGGGGCGGGATCAACGGTTGTTCATTTAAACTGTCTTCACATGCTACTGGATAGCGCTAGGACCAATCAGAGCCGTTTAGCAACAACCAGAACCAACTGGTAAATTAAACTTTTACCATATCCCGTCGTCAAAGCAGCCAATGCATCCTTTTTCAAAATAAAAGACTTGAGTTCCTCTATCTGTTCGCGTTTTAAAGAAAAGCCCACATCAAAATTGTTCAAAGTTGATGACAAAGCGTTTCAAACAACGCTGTTCCTGAGATGCCGCCATGTTGTTTCATTTCAAAGTCAAACCTCTGCCGTCATCGGCTAATCCCGCCCACTAAACCGTTGGGAGCATTGTGATTGGCCCGGAATGAGAGTGACGGGACCAATCAGTGGCCTGCAGGGGTTCCAATGAAGCGTTGCTAGACCAAAGTCTGCAGAGCAAAACTGATGGTCTAGTTTACTAGGCTAATGAATCTCTGGATGGATTAAAAAAAAACTCTTAAAAGTATTCATCACATGTACATCTACAAGTGATTCCCTTTTGGTGTCAACCCGATTCAAGATGGCCACCACATAATCAACATTAGAAACAACAAAAATATGTGAAACTCAGTCATGTTTACAGATTTGATCAAATTTGGTGCAGTAATAGTTTAGAGTCATCCCCAGCACTAGAAGTCACACAAGATCTTTGCCTAAAACTACATTTAAACCTATAACTTATGTACTTTTGAAAATGACCCATTCAGGATCATGGCCTCCTAATCAACCTTAGCAAACACAAAAACGCCTACAACTCTGTCAGTTTTACAGATATTGTGCTAAAATTAGGTATTGTGGAAGCTGAGAGTGTTCCCCAACCCCGATCCTGAAAACTAACATGGCAACTAACTAGCATCTCAAGGTCTTGGATTATTGCAGAAGATTATGCATAATGTTTTTTTTAAGATTTGACCAATTGCATCATTTCTCAACATAAGACGATATTAAAACGGGCGTGTTAGATATCCTTCAAGGAATTCTAGGCTTTAATTCTTTTTGTTTGTTTTCCTGTTCTATTTAAAAATCAGGAATGTTACACAATCTATTGGAGTAACAGCCAGGATGATCCCAGCATATTTTAATAGTATAGCATAGTCAGTATGAAGCAAATGACTCCCTCCTCGTTGTCCTGTGAGTCCCACACTTTCTGAGGTCTCATCTGTAAAACTCAAGCACAAAATGCTCACGAATGTTGAAAAAAGTGACAAAAGATAATCAGTTTCAAAAACTGTGAAAGAGCACATGTTCCCTTGGTAAATTACAGGTTACCTGATAATGTGCGCACGTCAGTAAGGTGGTTGTTGCACGCTTTACATGTCACAGTGCCCATGTGTTTGGAGTCATTTTGACTAATCAGTCCATTTGAGACTGAGTGTGAAACCAGAGCATCATACATACAATTAATCTGGTCTTGTGATTAAGTCTTAATATGAGGATATTGACTTGGTAGTAGTGCACGGTCTTTTGTTCTCTATTGTTAAATCAGGCAATTTACATGATTTTGACGTACTCTCATTGACCTCCGAGTTCCTGCTAACGCCACTGCAGCAACAACATTCTCGCAAAATGTTAACACCTTTTAAAACGGACCATGCTTGTTTAGCGAGTCAGCAAATCAATATGGAGGGACTAGCTTTAAAGTCCTTTGGGAACTTACTGCCAGCACTAATTGAAAAGTAGTTAAAAGGGGGACAAAAAACTTGCAGATTTTCATGTGACCCTGTTCAATCCTTGCGGTCGCTACAGGGAACTGAGTGTTATTTAGCTTTTTCTCCTCATATGTTATTTATGCATTCTTTCTGATCATTAAAGGGAGCCAGTATGTAGGGAGGAGCTGCATCTGCCCAGAAGAACACGCACTGGACTGTGTGACAGAGTGTTGTACATCAAATAGGATCTGGAAAGATCAGCTGAAGGTGACCAGGATTATTAGCTTTAAGTTGACCTCTTTTAGCATTCTCCAAAAACCTAGAGCCTGTTTTAGAGAGATGTACTATATGGGGTCTGGATATTTCCTGGGATTTCCAACAAGCAAAAGTACTGATTTAGACACTTTGTCTTAGATTACAACAAAATAGTCTGATTCACTGATGGTAGTTATGAACTTAGGGAAAACTACTACACTTCTAAAGAGTAAGGTAGTTTACCGATTTGATTTTGGTCTTGTTGAGCCACTTGTGGTTTCAAGCTCCTACTCTTCATTTCTCTTGTCTGCTACATTGGGACTGGTTTCTGTGTATTTTCCCAGTGGTCTTTTGGAACAGTTTTGTTTGTGGTTTACTTCCAGTTACTCTTCTGTAATGAACAGGAGGTCATTTATCCTCTTGGCCTGAGCTCCTTGTATCTCCATTTTCTAGTTGGCAGAAGTCAAAGCCTTTCCTTTGTGCTCTCCTGGGTCTCGCCTGTGAACGTTCAGATGTATTTCCTCAGTAGCCTGGACCTGAAATTGATCGATTCACCCATATGTAGCTGAGCCAGCTTTCGAACTTTTGTGTTTTTTTTTTATTTTTTTAGCTTTCTATCATAGTTTCCACGGGGGATGCTGGCTTTGGCTTGCCTGCTTGTATTGTAGCTGAGGAACTTTGGTGCAGTTTGGCTGTAATGTGATTACTGATTATAATCTTATTAACTTTCACAGCATTAGTTTTGGCCACAGAACCCATATAACATTGACGCTTAGCCCATTTGGCAGCTGTCTGTTTGTTCACAGCTTACAAGTATTAACTTTTTAACTATTCTCATTTATTATTATGCTTTTAAATACTTTCACATTGAGAAATCTATGAAAAGGGTAATTATTTCTCATTTTGCTTCTTGTTTTTTTGATAAGCTACACATGGGACCTCTTTGTCTCTTCTCTCGCCATAACTCTCTATCCCCAGCTGGAGCCAAGATGCTTCATTAACAATTTGTTAAGGACACCGTCTCCCTTGGGCATCCTGCAGACTCACAAGGACCAAAATAAGAGCAAGCTGACCTGATGGAGACCACAAGCCAATCAGGGACAGAGGCAGGGAAACAATAGAACAGATGATTATTATGAATGGAGGCAGTGCTGAGTGGGGGAGTCACAAGGGAACTGACTTTTTGTCTCGGGATCTGCAGAACAGTCAGGATCTGTGTTGTTGTTGCTTTTCAACTTTACAGTTAAAGGCTTTTTTTATGGGATAAGGCAACATCTGAGCTGCCATCAAGGATACACAGGCTTCTTGGGTAATGTTACGCACAAACATATATTTTGCAGGAGTATAGGTTTAAAAATAAAGGGAGGCACGGAGCAGTGAAGGCACAAGCCAGGTTAAAGTGTTCTAAGGAGAACCAGAGAATGTTCTGGCATGGGAACTGGGAGTGGTCAGGATACACACACACAGGAAAATGCCTTGCACACGCATTAGGACTGAATATGAAGCATAAAGTTATTACAGCTTGGATTAGGGTTACATGGCGAACTTCCCTCAGCCAGTATTTAACCGTAACCTTTCTGCTGCAAAGCAGCAGTGTTTTTGATTTTCTTTATGAAATATTTTGGTCATTGATATTTGCATATGTAAGCAAATAATTCTACTTTCAGAAAGTAGTTTTTGGTCTCATTCTGTTTTAACAAAAACAAGATTTGCACATCGTCGGTGTCCTGTGGGATGAAAATGCATAATCGCCTCACTCAGAAGATGAAAAACATTAAACACAGCTGCACACACAAGATCATAACCCATTCTTCCTGATGGTCCCCCCCCCCCCCAAAAAAAAACCGCTTAGTACATTTCAAAGCTAAGGTAACAGCAGGACAAAGAGCACAGAGGTATGACCCCAGGATATCAATGCTGGAAGTTGTTCCCACCACAGCTATTTCCTGAAATCCTGTCCATAAAATCCCAAACAACAGTGAAGACAAGTTGCAGCTTTGTTGAACTCTGACATCTGCCCTGGGCAGCTTTAACGTTATGCAGAGGATGCAGACATGGCTCCAACGGCTTAATGACACAACAAAGCATCTGTATACCAGTTTAGAGTCGCATATGATGCAATAAGTATTTTCTGCTTTGACATGTTGTCAACAAGTGACAAACAACAACAACCCATTGGTTTAATAATGTAAATGATTGTCAGATGAGTCTCCAGACACTGACAGTTCAATAATCTCTGTTTTTTATTCCACAGTGAGCTGAATTCAAAACTACAAGACACTCTGGAGCAAATAGAGGTATGTGCTTTTCTCCTTAATCTTTAATTCTGGCAGAAATATCAGTGCAGACACTTTCAGCAGCAAGAAATATCTTGTTATGTATTTTCAAAGGTTTTCATTTGAAAAAGGCAAATATTACCTTATTCTGACATTTTGATAGTTCAGCTTTTGCTTTTCTGGGCCTGTCAGATATTGACACAAACAGAAAGTCAATATTATGAGCGTGCAAGCACGGAAAATAGTATTTGTTTCACCTCTAGTTGTGTCTTGATGCTTGTGAGTGATAAATGGTAATGGAGAAGCAATTATACCTGCACCACTGCTGCTGTTCTCCAGTAGATTAATTATGTACAGATTTGTCTGCACACATGCTTAGCCACATGCCAAGGTTGTTTGTTTACCTATAAGCTTGAGTCGGTGATCAAGCAACGCTAAATCCTCTCAATCATAAAGGTAAATGCATGAATACATGCGCTGGCGTAGAATTTCAAAGTCAAATCTAAATTGAGTTTAGCACACTGAGTTCACTGAGTTCTCTTGGGTTTATTCCAGGTTTTGCACCCAACCAGTTTTGGAGGATTGAGTTTATTGTTTGTTAAGCTTCTTAGCGCTGACCTTTTAATCATTAAAGCATAAAAGACAACTAAACCCAAGGGATGAATCAATGTTGTTCAATTTTATGTTTAGCCTGTTTGTTACTGAAAGCGTGTGGCAAAGGTGCATCATTTCCTCTTTTTTATTTTTATTTCTTCAGTAAAAAGTATCTAATAAAGCACATTTATTATGTTTGAAGTGATCCCCCGAAACATGGCTTACTTTCTCCTAAGAACATGACTTTTAGATATATTGTTCATCTGCTGCAGATAGATTTTATTTTGCCACTATTTCAGCTTTTTCCTGTTGAGCAAACATTGCACACCATTTCTCCATATGCCAGGTTTTCAGGTAATAGATTTTGGGAATCATCCTGCTGGTGAAGAAATAACTATTTTAGGTTTGTCAGAATGTGACATCTTTGGCGCTTTGCATAGACACAAGCTAAAGAAACTGGATCAAAATGTATTTTTGTGCCTAAATATAGGTTTAAATATGTATAGACATGCTAATGGTTCATCCCTCGAGTTTGAAAGCCTGTTTCATGTTTGTGTTGAATAGATGGTCTAATGTTAATGTAGACTAAACTAAATCAGTGTAAAAAGCAGCTTCATCTAATGAAAAACTACTTCATAAAGCCTGGAGTCTTGCAGGTTCATGTGATTTTTTATTTTTATTAACATTTCCAGTATGCTTAGTAAGCCAGCTTCACTGTTTGCTTTCCTCCTAAGACTTAAGGAAACATTAGAAGAAGTGAGACATGTGATCTCTTAGCCTTTGTAAGCACTTTACAGTCAGAGCTTGGCTTGATATGCTAAAGCTGACGCACATCCCTGTATTTCCTAAAGTCTTACAAATGTATCTTACTTCCTTTGCCCTCGTTTCATCTCTTTGCCCTCTACTTGGTTATATACTCGTCCACATCCAGTTACCTGTTTTCAGTCTGATAGCTTTACATTTGCACATCTGTGTCTCTCAGTCCCTAGTCCAAGTTTTGATAATCCATCTCCTCACTCTGCCCTCTCTTTTGCTTTGTCCTCTACCTTTTCCTGGCTCCAGGAGCAGCTTGATGTCGCCCTGTCAAAGACGTGCAAGCACTTTGATATTTTGCACTACACCAAGGTCCAGCTGGCCTACTCACTCCTCGGTAAAACACAGGTCAGTGCTTTACACGTTCTTGGGAATATCTAAATATAGCTGGATGGCTGGATGTCACATCTCATTTTTGCCCTGAAATTAGACTTTTTTTCTCTCTTTGATTATGGGAGAATAATACCAGTAATTTTTAAAAATGTGTGACATTTTCTCCAAAAAGGTAACTTTCTGTATCTCTGTGTATGTTGTGTTGTGCTGGATTTTCTGCTAACTAAAAGCATGATTTTTGATCAAACTTAAGATGTGGTATTTGGACACTCTGAGAACTGTTTAAGACAACCAATGGTAAAATAGATTTTTGGTCAACTAACATTGAAACTGTAGCGTTTGGAAATAACTATTAGTTATTTTAACTACACCCTCTTCAGATAACATTAGCTTATTTCTGGTTTATAATGAACAGTGACAGACTGTCATTTAACCCTGATAATAGCTAATATTTATTGAAGGTATCTAGGTTCTTTGAAAGAGTACAGTGAATTGAAATACCTTATTAATAACGTGAAACTGAGACCTTAAAGATTGAACAATCATTTAATTTGAAAAACCTAAGAACACAGACAGATAAGACAGTTTGAAAGTTTGATGTAAACACAATTAATATTCTTAAACATGTTGAGGATGTTAAAGATAGTTTAATTGTGAGTTTTAACGGACCGTAGCATATGTTTTAAAGACTAGGGAAGTTAGTTAATTTAGTTAACCTAGTTGGGAATTTAAGAGTCAATTTAGGCTAATTTGAGTTGTTATGGAACTTAGTTTTGGCTTAATCTAGAGTGGAAGAATTAAGCTTTATCAAAGCAAACCTCTCGATCAGAAAGTGGTGTTCGCTCACTGAAAGGTGGACACTCCTAGATCTGGCAGGCGTTGGTTTCTCCACGAGCTGAGGCTGGAGTCCCCAGACTCGGAGTGGTGGTCCTGGAAGGCGTGGCCACCGAGGACCTCGTCGGACAGTCCGTGGATACGTCCCGGTCAGCAAGGGAGGCATTTCAGCAGGCATGCTGAAGTCATTTCTGATCGGTTCCCGTGGTGAGGGAGAGACTGAGAGGCCTTGTTCAAAGCTGATAAGGGTTCAGCTAAGATAGCAGCATAGCAGCTCCAACTGCTTTCAGGCTGTAGCTCAGACCAAGCCTGAGACTGTATGAGGACTGGACAAGACCAGACAAGACTGGCAAGACCAGAACTGAGTATTAGTTTTGAGACGAGTTATCTTAAATTTAACCAATCAGAAGATATTAAGTGTACTAATCAGAACTGAGTTAGTGGAGTTGTGAATCGTTCTGATTGGACAAGGGAACTGTGAGGGAGTTACCGAGTCACATGACTTCCGCCCGTTAACACTCACATTATAATGTAGAAAATGCATGAAAATAGCAGAGAAGCATTATAACACTTTGGGTGTGAGTGTGTAGGTGACCCTGAACAGGAACAACCAGAGAATGTTCTGTAAACAAGAGATTACAGTTGGAACACCAGTCATTGGTGGTACAGAAGAGACTCCTTTACAGAGAGTGTTTTATTAGACCAGCTAGTGTCCAGTTAAGGTCATCTGGGAGATGGACACTTGAAAGTGGACAGTAGGACACCTATAGGGATCTTGATTCAGGTTAAAACATAATCCAAGAGTGATTGTATTCCAAGTTATTGGGAAAAAGATGGATTATTGTTGTGATGGTCAACAGAGGTCAAAGGTCAGAGGATATAGCCTATTTGGGGAGGCTACAAAACCATTATCTCTTCTGAGACATTACTTGCTGGATTGTTGAAGGTAACCAGTAGCTGTCATATTTGTGTTTGAGTTTTACATAAAGGGTAAAACAAATTACACCTGATTTCCTATATTTAATAAAGGAATCAAGACCATATTCAGACCAGGACTGCATATTTAAATTAGGATTTGTCCAAAATGAAAGCCTTTTAGGCATCAAATCTAAACTGGGTTGATGCATTCGGGATCTCATTTTGACAAAGCTCATTCAATCTTGCAGCTCTTGTGCACTTTACGAGGTACCGATATAGAGACGGATCTATTAGCCACGTCATGGGTGAACTGGATCTCCCAGGTGGAGCTTTGAACTTTCTAAATACCTCTTTAATTAGCATATATTTATAGCACAATTCGCCCTCTCACAATAAAGAATTAACCTTGTGATTGCAACTATTTGAGATATTCTTGATCATGTAATCTGATCAAGATGTTCATCTTCACAAAGTCAGAAATTTTTTTTTAATGTTCCTGTGTTCATTTCCAACAAATACAGTACATGATTTACATTTGAAAGGTTATACAGTGTTAATGTTGTGCTATAAATGTGAACATAGGAATAATATTGACTACAGATAATTATCAGCCGATAATGGACAAGTATGACGTCATACAGATGATTCCGATAATTTAAACTCACAGATAAAATGGGCTGATAATAAAATGCTCAAACTTCACACTCGCACTGTGGTTTTCCTCCCTGACAATCCTCTCTTCACGTGTTCGTGGTGAACCATGAAGTGGACGTTTGTCTGTCGAATATCCAACTTAAAACTAACTTTAACAACTGACTGTCTGATCAACCAGAAAACGCTGATTGGCTCAGTCAGAGCTTGGCTTGACGTTGACCAATAGGAGAGGAGTTGACTCTGAATTCCTGCCCACCAGCCTCCTCTCTTCCCCCTTTATCGATTTCCTTTGTCACATGGAGTCAGAAGGAAAAAGAAAAGAGAGCATGAAGAAATGACAAAAAGAAAACCTGTAAATAAATGGACAAAGAAGAAAATAGAAGGAGAGAAAATGCAAAGAGGAAATATTAGAGGAGGATATAAATCAATGTATGATTAAAAAAAAAAAGAAGTGAGAGTAAATATTAAAAAAATTAATAAATACAGAATAAATTTTAAAAAATACATAATGAAACAAAATGTGAGGTATTGTATTGTATTAAATAAATACAGAATGTGAAAAAAATATATAAATAAAAAGAAAACAAATAAAATAAGATAAAAAATTAAATGGAAAATCAGATAATAATGATAATGTTAAATTAATACAGTTGAAAATGACTAAAAATGTTAATTAATGTCAGACATTATAATCAAATAATTTTGGAAAAGACATATTTACAGGCAACAATAGTGCTGTAAGTTTATTGGATTAAATCAGGCTTATACACTCTTACTTTGTACTTGGAAATAATTCTCTCTCTGGTATTTTTTTAAAAAAGCAAGTATCGATTGATTATCGGTTATCGGATATAAGAAGTAGGAAATTATTGGTTATCGTATTGGTTATAAAACTAAATATAAATTCATAAATTTAATAGTATTTGACACATTGTTTCATTATTCTTATAAAACAGGTTCTCGTGACTCCCTGTCTTGCATGTTTTAGTTGTTTTCTAATGATTTTCAAATGATTTAATAACCTTTCCCTCATGTCCTCGAGTCCTATAGAAGCCTGTTAATGGCCCGTCCATTTAAATCTATTGTGTTGGAGCAGGAAAGCATATAAAGCATACATGGCAACAATCCCTGACAACTAGGCTTTAGATTCACTGCTCTGAACAATAGATTCTGTCTTTTTCTTGAAATAAATAATGTTTTAGACATGTTGAATAAACACAGCCATGAAGCGTGTCATCATTTTTTGTGTACTTTCTATAATGTCAATTTTCTGTCAACCGTAGAAATCTGTCATAAGGAAGAATCAGATTCCTGTAAATAATACAAAAATATATAACATAAGGTCTCCAAATGTCAAAACAGCAAAGCTCACTGTGCCACAAACATGTTTGTATTTGACTTGATTTTTCAGCTAGTGAAGCACTTTTTAAACTTTTATGTTAAAAAATGCAACCAACCTTGTCTGTGTCTATAAGTTAATTATTTTCTGCCTTGTTTAAATATAATGGTGAAAAACATTTGAAAATAAAGAGTTAAAAAAATGCTACCAAAATAATTAGATTTTTGTTGAAGAAATACTTAGAAAGACAGCAGACTCCATCATTTAGTGACTAGTAACAATACTAGAAAGCGTTGTCTTTTACTAGTTACCTTAATCTGACCCTTTATTTCACTGTTTGCTCCAATTTCTGTTTTATATTGAGGTAAAGGAATGGAGTTCCTGCTCCCCGAGTGGTTTGTAAAGATCCTAGAGGGCACTTTCACTTTTCACTGCACTCAGATTCTCAGAGCACAATGTTCTAAAGTGATGTATCTACCTCCTGAGACCCAAGATTTTGGGATTAGGAGGACCTCATGGACATAAAGATAAACAGTGTTTTGAGCAAGTTATTAGTTAAAATAAAACAAGTGAAAAGAATATTCCTAGATAAAATAATTAGAACATAAATGAAAGCTGCTCTGTGTAATTATCAAACAAGCTAGGTATAGCTGTTTTACACAAACACGTCTCAGAGCTCTCACCCCTCCCATCAGGTATAACCCTTATGCCGCACCTCCCCCGGACATGGAACGCGCATTGCCACAGAAACAATAGCGAGCAAAACACCAGTCGTTGAAACACTATGCTAATGTTCACCCTGGTTTTTCCTCTTTCTACGTCCAAATGTTTTTTGTTTTCTGCTAGCTGAAAAGGTGTTTTTCTTTTTGGGACTCTGGTATTATTTTCTAAAATTGAAGCGGTAACAGCCGGGGTGTTCGGGGTGTTCGGCTTTAAAATGCACCAGCACACATTAATGGAGGATCCAAGCAGTGCGGAAGTGCAGCGCTTCGGCGAGATAGACGATCAGATTGTCTAATAGTTTTTTGGAAACTCAAGTTAACAGACTTCTTTAAAAAAATGTGTTTGTCAAACAATATTTTTCTGTACAGCTTTTTAGTAAAATGTAACATCTTTAATTTCCTTGCAGCAGCTCCTCCTCTCCACTTCAGTGTTTGTTTTTTTAGCACCCGTTATCCCAACAAGATGAGGATATGAAATGAAAATGCACCATGACAACCTGAGGTTAATGCCAGGGAATATCATTAACCCTTATTTACAGCCTGCGCCAGTGATGATGTCAGAGAATACTCAGTGAGCCTCTCAACATCACTAGGCACCCTTGAGGTGGAGACTGCGTCATTTATGCTGGTTGAGAATGGACCTTTTATTGTTGCCCTGACAACAAGCCTTTTCACACACAATAATCTAAAGAGTTTGATTGCCATTCTTTTGAAGTGTTTGTTGTTTGGGCCTTTTGTTAAACCCTCTCTACATCCACTTGTATCAAATTTATTGATTTTCTTAGTCTGAAACTTAGTTTTTATAACAGTGTGAGACGTGAAGTGTTCATTTGTGTGCACACATTATGGATGCTTTTTACTTGGTGGCTTTTAGTTGGATAAACAGTCAAACTGAAGGCCTGCATCATCTGTAGCTCTTTCTACTATGACAGCAACAAGACTAGAAAAGTGGAGGAAGTGTGCCAACTTTAATCAGTTTTTATTTTTGCAACATCACGTGTTTTTCTAGATTTTCTTTTAGAGTTAAAGTTTGAACCACAGTTATTTTAACTGTATTGGAGTCAGAATTTCTTTCACCACTTCAGAGAACACAGGAACTATTTCTCTTATCCTAGAATCTTCACCTGTTACTAAACACACACAAGTGATCTGAGTGAACCTTTCGATGCCAAATGCCCCAGCCAGCTCCTGGTACCGTACCACAGACTGACAAAACATTCCTGAGAGCAGCGATGATATCAGGATGTCTGGTAAACCTGAGCTGACCTAAAGGTCCATTCGTTTTCACAATTCTCACCTCTGAAGGTTCAGCAGCTCTCCTCAGTCTGTTTAATTAGCTAAATAATAAGAAAACATTTGCTTATCTCAGTCAGATCTATAATAATAATAATAATAATACCTCAAACTTATATAGCGCTTTTTTGGACACTCAAAGACGCTTTACAAACAGAGCAATGAACACAGAATTAATAAACACACACGATCAAACAAATACTGACAGCAAGCTAATTCTGCAAGATCTGGCAATGTTTGTGGTATTGTGTCGTATTATAAGTGAGTATTTAATAACAGTCAAACCTTTCATTCCTAACTCATCTTATGATTCTAAATCATGTATATATTTTTGACTAATTCCCCATTGATATAAAATACTGCTTCCTTTCATTTCTTAAAAGTCCCCTTCATTAAATGATGCATAAACTGAAACCGAGTAATAATAATAGTTCAAATTCCTCTTTAATTAAAAATCATATGTTTTGCACAGTTGTTTATTAATAAAATAGAAAAATAATATAGCCTTTATTGTCATAATTTAAGGTTGCTCCCACTGAGCCAACAAGCACCACAGAAATGAGAATAATTATTAAAAACCAGCAAGAACACGACACGAAAAGGTAATAAAAAGATTAAAGAGGTACACAGTACATTCTTGTTTAATTGTTTCAATAGAATAGATTTAACTCATCCCACCTGTCTGCCTGTGTAGTGTCTAAAAGCTGCACATCTTCCTGGATTAGTAGCAGGAGAATAGATTTATTATTATTATTCTGGCTGCCATGTTTTACACAGGCTTTATACAGACAGTGATCTTCGTGCTGTTTTCAGGACAGATGAGGGGACTGTCCCTTCAGAAAGAGGGCAGGACATGTTTGGATTACTTCTGTGGCAGCAGGGGAGTCAAAATGAATGGGGGACAACATTTCGTGGTCAAGAACTCACTGTAGGAAAATCTAATTACACTGCAGTGCCCTCTGCCTACCAGGGCGTTGCTTGATGCTGTCCCCCACGTCTCTAGTGTCCTCATTCTCAAGGGTCCAACTGTGAAGACAGTAGAAATGAATGGAACCAATGTAGATTGATACAAAACAGAAAACTGTTTTAAATATGGAACTATTCGATTTAAAAATGAAGCATGACAAATACTAAGAGAGAACAGTGGAGGGGAGCAGATTTGTATCATTATTTAAAACTTTTTTGTTTGACTTGAGGGATGAATTCATGAATTATTGATAAAGAATCAAGAAATCAAAAAGTTATACTTTGTTAATGCGGCTTGGATCAGTTTGGATTAAATTGCTGCAGGCTTTGAAAAAGAAGCTGTAATAAATCCACCTTCTGACTGCTGTTCTCCGCTTTAACGGCCACAGTTCCTCTGCTTTTAACCTCCATCATTTTTACCGGCAACATTTACATCATTACATCAGTGCTGCCTGCTTCCACTTCAGCACCAAAGGCGAGAGACAAAACGATGAGTGTTTGTTCAGTGGTGTTGGGCTTTAAGGTGGAATGTAATAGAGCAAAAAATGCAAATTGAAAAACCAATACTGATTTAACAATCCCCTCTGACCTGCTCTGTAAAGCTGCGTTTTCAGATTTGGCTTCAAGTAATAAATCAACACATGAAACCAGTATGTATTGTTCTGAGGAAGACCAAACAACATCACCATGGTGCATGCATTGGACAGTTAATTAAATCTCATTGAAATTCCTCATTTTGTAGAAATTTGATGCTTATAATTGAATGCAAAGACATTGCAGAAATAGTTTTGTTTGGTTAATATCAATATTATCAGCATTATTCTGGGTATTTTTCTGTAATTTTATTAATGGCTCGAGACTTTCCATGTGACAAATGATGCCATTAGCAAATAACAAGAAGTGATTAGATCAGGGACAGTTACTTGTAGATATCCATTGACATCAACTGTAACCCCCTATAGAGTGGAGGATTGTGGGTTTTCAACCAGTCCAACTCGCATACATTAGTCCAAAAAGCTAACAGTAATCAATATTCAGCCTACGCTTTTTCCCTCTGTATGTCGGTTGAATGCTTATTGGCTGAAAGTTAGAGTCAATAGGAGGTCTGACAAGCACAGATTTCATCACAAACAATACAAATCGTGAAAAGCAAAAGATGCATGGAACTTGGTTTCTATTCTTCTTCTTTATCCACTTTTATATTCTGGTATTTCCAAGGTCAACCAAAGCTAAAAGACAACATTGACAACAAAAGCAAGAATAGGCACAATATGTTTTAGTCTGCTTTAAGTAGCAGCAACAAATCACAGCATGTAAACTTTGCAACATCTGCAGATATTTCTAAACATCAAGAATAAAGTTTGAGTCTCTGTGATGGTTTGTTTGGCCCATATTTTATATGGCTGTGGCTGTTAATTTCAGAGACAAAGTGTGGGAAAATTCACATAATTTCACTTGGATTCACACTCAATTACAAAACCTCTGCAACAAGTTTCACATTTAGCTGGGTCACATGAGGTGCACGACGTTAACGAAAACAAATTGCAACTGTTGTGCGTATTTGCTCTGTGATTATTTTGAGAAAATTTTTTGTGTGAATTTTTTGAACATGTTCAAAAGATCAGCGACACAAAAGCAAGACCTCACTACTCACGCTAGGAACCTGAGAACCCTCATGTATGTTTCGAGACATTCTGAAACTTCCGTCTTGAATTAAATTTGCGATTTCTCAACAACCCTCATAGCCTAATTCTTAATCTGCACATCTTGATGTCACAGATTCCCTAACAGACTGCTTTACTTTGTCTGCAGACGGCTATGGATCAGCTGCACATGCACTTCACCCAGGCTATCCACAACACCGTGTTCCAAGTAGTGCTGGGGTATGTTGAGCTGTGTGCTGGGAACGCTGACACCAAGTTCCAGAAGATGCAGTATAAAGACCTGTGCACGGTAAGGAGCTGACAAGAGTGTGCAGTATGTTTGTGAATTTGCGTGTGCATCCAATTCCTCTAATGCTAACCCTATATTTTAGGAGTGCTGAAAGAAAAGATTGATTGTGTTTGAGATGCAAGCAAAACTTGCATAGTTCTGTGATAAAATAATGTCAGATATTGCAAAACCGAGCTCCCCTTTCCCCTCACAACCTCCCCTCGAGCATTTGTTTTATCTCACAGCCAAACCTAAAGTGTCTCATTTCGAGACGAGGGAATTCTTCACTGCTCGCTCACAGGGTGAAATGAAGTAGGAGAGGAGAGCATGAAGAGAGTGATTGAGGGCATTGTAGCCCTTCACGAGATAATTAATCTTGTTCACTAAACAGAACAAATGCACTGCAGCAATAGCAGTTGTTTGACTGGCCCACCCATCTCAGCTCTGCCTCTTGACTTTTTCTGCACAAAAAAAAAGTCTAAATAAATCTTATTTGCATGCTCAGTAAGCGACACCTGAGCCAATACATCACAAACTCTCAGTGAGTGTGTTTCTCCTCCAGAAACGGTGTTATAATCTGACCTACAGGATGGAAGGATCTATAGAGAGGTGCATGTTCTCCTCTGTGACCCTTTTAGCTCTCTGTTTGGTGTAGCTGTGTGACAGCACAGCATTTGCCAGAGGCGTTACCAACTGTGCTCATGTCAGTAATGGCCTGTCCTTTACCTCTTACCTTTGTGTTACCTCTCCTCGCCTTCACCCTTCATCTGTTCCCCTGTTTATGCACGTTTTCCTGTCCCGCTGGTAAGAGGTGGCCTTAGAGGATTTTAAAAATAGATTTATCTAGAGCTTCAGGGTCAAGGATCTTTTGATCTTGTCCTGTTTTTTCAGCGTTTCACACACTCATGTGACATGCAGAATTTTTTATCTTCTTTATATTTATTTATGAGCCATTTTCTCTTTCCTTTTTGTCATCGTTTTATTTAGTTTTTGTGTCTCCGTCTGCCTTTGGAAGCTGTATCACGGATCTGAATAATGTTGTGCGTGAAACTGCAGTAGTTACAGATGGAGCTCTGTGTTTTTACTCACGTTTGATAGATTTCCTTTCAGCACAGCGAGTTGCCTGGATGGTTCCACACACATCACAACTAAGCATGTTTTCATATGACTGAACATCTTAGAACTGTGAGGATGTCCTGTTACAGTCTCAGCTGTGTGACGATGATGACAAATAGAGTCGCACACACACACACACACATAGATACACACTAAAATGAATAGGCATGTGGACTATATGTGCCAGTGGGAGCATTTTCAGCCTGTCTGCAGAGAGTATTATGGCAAATCAAGCACTGTATTTTTCTTCCTTTGACTCGTTCTGGTACGTTATTTTCTTAGAGCTGTATAAAATGTCCAAAGAGAACATTGAGCTCAGAGGTAACATTTGTTGTTTCTTTGACAACCTGTACTTTGTGAGACTGTTCTGCTCTTAAAATAGCTGTTTGTATGTGTCATTGTTCAAGGTTGTGTTTGATTTTACATAATAGATATTTAGAATTGTGTTATTTCCAAGGTATTTCCATCTTGCATGCTTAAATCAAACACATTTGCTTAAAAATAATGATTAGGAAAATTAGCTGTGAACGTTCCAGTTAGGGACCCCTTCACACCGGATTGAAACCATGCGTTTTTCTGCACCAGCACATTAAAAGGTGTCTGGATGGCAGCAAAACTGGAAACCAGGACACTGTTAGGCTGTTAGTACTTTCCAGATACATTTTTCTTGCTTTTTTGCTTCATTTTTAATATAATCTCCTCTTTGCTACATCAGCAGCACTTTCCCACGACAATCCTACCACATGCACCTGTGACAGCACCACACCTCAAGCTCCATGCTGATTTAAATCTTTTAGAATCTCTCAGTATACGGTACATTCTAGAGAATCAAGTCATGTTAGCACAACGCTGATGACATGATGAGGTCATAGCCTGGGCAAGACCCCGTGCTCCAACCAGGAGCCTGATGATGATAAACAACCACAACTTTGCTGCTAAGTGTTTCATTTTGATGTTTGATGTCTGTTGATTTTTATTATTTTTCTCTCTAATGTTTATTGGTGCTAAATGTGTGTTCTGTCTTCACCTCGCTTCTAAGCAAATTTCCCAATGGGGGACAGTAAAAGTTGAGTTGAAAATGGTAAAAATCATCCACCTTCAGGCTTTCTTGCTTTTACATCATAGTGATCACTTCACACTGTGTGAAGGAGGCCTTAAAAATGCATTGAATTCCCTTCTCGTGTGAAGCTGCCCTGTAGTGAGTTAACTGATTGTGTGAAACTGGCAAAGAAATTAGATTAAAACTTGGTGTTTGTGGAGAAGAACAAATTTAAAAGTGTTGTCCCTCGGTAACTAAAGAATAATAAAATGTTCCAGCCACACGGCTCCCTCTGCACCTGCCTCACTTTAAAATTTTAAGGGCAGCAGGAGCATGGAGAAAGGTCAGTTCTGGTTGTGAAAGGGTCTTATTAATTTTACAACATCTCATTATGACTGACTTTTTTATCAATCCTCTCGTCTGTCTGCTTCTGATGGAAATGGGACAGTTCAGCCAAAGAAATCATAGAGAGGTGGCTGGAGAAGCTTGAGACTAGTAAGTTGTTGAAAGCTCTGAGCTCTACTGATGATGAAATATCTAGTAAACCACCGTGATCGGTCTCTTTCTATTGATGGGAGCTAACCCAGAGAGGACTGTGTTGTGTCTGATGCAGCATTTTATGAGGCTGTAAGGGAAATTATTGTTTTATGTTGTTATCACATTGTCACAATAACAAAGTACATATTAAAACTGCTGCTGTTTATCAGGTCTTTTTAATATTTTTCCTAAAGGGATTGTTTCATTTGATTATAATCATCAGATTAGAGCTCCCAATTTATTTAATCGTGTCCTCCGTAGTTGTTTAGATGATTTGTGTGTAGTTCTAAGGATTTTCTTTGAAATCCATCGAGTGCTGCTGAAGTGTGACTATTGCTGCTGATTGATGGGTAACTTACCAGAGGTATGTTCAGAAAATTTCAGTCAGATTGGGATCGCATTGGAAAAGATGAGAACAAATAATACAAACAACATACTAATGGGACTAATGAAGAGATACAGGAAGTAATGCAGCATTTACATTCTGTTTAGCTCATTAAGTGAAAAGTAATGTGTTTAGAAGTTCCTACTAGAGTTCAATTATTTTCAACATCCAAACTCTCCTGGGCTACAGCCTTCCTGTTATGAACACCAGCTCATCTGTAATTTCTTTCTGCAGGTGCCCTGTCTTATTATAAGGGCTGACCCAGGTGAATAGATGAATGTTTCTCTGCATGCTTTAGTTGTGGGAGCTACAACAAGGTTGTTGTGCTACTTTTTACAAATTCATCATGGCACTGTGGGGATGTCCTACTTTAGATCTTCTGAAAAATTAGGAGAAGGGAAGAATTTCAAAGTGTATATGTGTTCTGTTGTCTAAGCTGTATAGTTGAGGAGGAATGAAGGAACAGAAAACGTGCAGAAGTACATCAGCAAATAGTATTTTAAAAATACTTATTTAAGAAAATAAACAAGTCAGATAAGCATGTCTTTTTAAGGTTTTAATGCTTTTGATTAAAATCACTTTAAGCCAGTGGCTCACCACTGGGCTGGGACTGTTGGAGCCACACATTTATAAAGAAATAAACACATTTTTGATTGATATCGAATAAAATTTGCTGTTTGTGACACTTTTGCTTATGCCAAAACTGCAAATGAATGGAAATATATGCATCACATTTGTGCATATGTGGTGTAAAGTTTTATCTTGCTATTTAGTCTTGAAGTTAATTGATTATATCCTAATTTGTTTGCTATTTGCTCTCATTTTATGTTAAATCACAATTTAGTTTCATAGGTTGCTAGCACCTTCCAAAGTTTCCAAATTCCTCACATTTTCTGACTTCAGGAAACAAAATCTTGAAGGGTTCTGATGCATGGGATGACTCTGTTTTTGAGAAATTGTCTCACAAATATTTTGGATGCTTTTAAAACTCCAGCAACATGAGAGCAAAGCTCTGTGACTCTGTGACACAAGGACTTTAAGAAAGCCTCTGAAATGTTTAAAGACCTTTTGAAGATTCACAGTGACAGCCTTTAGAGATACTTGACCACAAACCCACCTCCCCAGTCTCTCATTAGTGTACTTGCTGAAAAGGTGTGAAGGAGCTAACGACAAATTTGTCTCAGGTGTACTCTTTGACACACATACACACAAGTATACTCTTCCACAAACAGGACAGAAGTGTGTGGATGTAGTTCAGGTTACCTCCTCTCATTTGGCCTTAGTGAGGACCTTTAACCCACACACTCAAACACCTGCCACCTTGATGTCATGGCAACATGTCCCTGTGAGAAGGTCAGCTCGTTGAGGACATAGGGTATCAGTGTTTAGTCTCACCTGGCTAATTGCTGCCTAATTTTTCTGATTGCAAATCCAATCAACTTTATTTATGTGGCATGTTTAAAGCAGCCAACGTTGACCAAAGTACTGCACTGTATATCATAATAAAATGATCAATAGCCCCAATACTTTGAAAACTAAATAAAATAAATGACATTTGTTGAAATTCCAACACATATGCCAAAAATATTTATATATGTTTATAAATTATGAATGTAATTCTAATCAAATGATTTCATGCACATATACATCTTCTTTTTTTTTTGCAAAAAGTAAGAGCTGAGCTACTTTGATCAAAAGATTCAACTTCAATATGTAGAAACGATATTAATCAGATGGGTTTTTATAGCAGTTTTTGGAACTGGACATTTTTGTCCTCTGACTCAAGAGGGTAGTATTATTTTTCACACTGTTCCAGTGATTTATAAAAAAAAAAATTGAATTTTAACTTGTTTTTTCAAGTATTGTTACAATAAATAATGTAAAATGCAAAAACAGCCACAATGATGGCCAGATGGAGAAGGGAGTTGCAGATGAGGACAAAATTGTCCACAATGAAGCATGAGGGATGTGCTATAGTAAGACATTTCACATTAATATTAGACATTCGAGGAGCTATTTACAGTACGTATTATAATAATTGATCATAGCATTTCCACAGAACCTCTTTTAAAAGACGTGAATTATCACTTTTAAGTTTTAGTATGTTTATATTTATTCATTGAGCTGACGACTTACATCTAAGTACTTAAAAAGGTATTTTAATATACTAATTACGCCATAACTTCTAGCTCCTGTAGTTGTTTTTTGTTTTTTTTACATTGTTTTTAGATGAATATGCAATTTACCACAAGTAGATTTCTTCTAACTGGTATCTTAAAATTCTCTGTTAAGTTGAGGTATTTAGAGTATTTCTTTAAATCCGTCTTGCTTCTACAACAGTGTTTCTAACAGCAGTGGATTTGTGCCATCTGGACCTCTCTGCTGCCTTGGGAAGCAGATTTGCGATGAACATAATGTGCAATGGCAGCCATTATATGATCGTTTATTTCCAAGTGTTCAGTCATTAATCTGCTTCAGATGTCTTTCTGAGAAATGTTCTGTTAAGAAATGATCCTGGCTGCTGCTGCTTTGTCTGTCAGGACCTCTAGGAAATGCCAGATAAACCTGGACTTGGGTTAGTTTTTGCACACTAAGCTCGTCTATGATCACTGTTGTTTTGCTGTGCAGTCATGATTGTAATTACAGAGTCTGCAGGAAGTGTAGTTTAGAGGAACGTTTTCATTATCATGGTTAAAAGGAATACAGGAACGTTTTCTGTACGGCACAATGTTTCATCTGGTTGTGATTAATTTGCTTCTGAACATGTTGGCAGCACTCTGCTCTCTGATTGAACTGTGCCAGTGGCTACTCTTGTAGTGGCTGAATTTAATTGGATCGCATTTTAATGCAGCACACATATCTCTAGGCTGTCTGACCAGTGAGCTCTGAATCAGACGTGATGGTCAAAATGTCATATTTGTAGCTTGTCTGCAATTATTTGTTTATTCTTTTTTATTTATCATCTTTATTTGATGGGGGAAAAAGAGCAAGAGGGCCACATAGATCCAAATTTAAGGAAGAAAAATATAAAGAAATAAAATATGTTCATAAATGTCACTTGGGGTTGTTAAACTTAGCTGGATGAGAACATTTCCAGCAATAGGTGGTGAAACCTGTGTCACCATGGGTTCATATGGATGAAGACAGTAAAGATGAACGGAAGAAATGTTAAGCTCACGGTTGTGGGGGGATTATCTGCAACGTCTCTGGTTGGAAACTCACATGAACATCCTGGAATCAAAGCTGTTCTGTATAGAGGAATGAAATTTACAAATGGATATAACAGATTCACAGATGATGTCAGAAGAGAGATCAAATAGATGCAGATTGGTGTTTATCTACCATTGCAGTTGCATCAGATGTTTTCCATAATCATGTAAAGCAAGGTACAGGACAGCAGCTATGAAGCAGCAACTCTTACCTGCATGCATTCTCATCACACATAATGTCAGCCCTCTCAACTTCTGTGGAATAATTCTGGATGTGTGAAACAGCCTTAGGCTAGTAATATACATCCCTAAAAACATGCATTATATATATTTTTATTGACATATGATAGGAAATTGAGTACTGTATCATTTAAATTTAGCTAAACAGCTGAAAATAATTTGTGCATGTTTATTTAGAGTAAATTTGTGGAATAGTCTAGAGTAAAGACCATGTTTGACCTTGTTTTCCTTTCCTTTCATTCCTTTCTCCTTTGGCAGCATATTACCCTCGACAGTTACATTCCCTGCCTGACGGATCTCTGTAAGGCTTTGTGGGAGGTGATGCTGAGCTACTACCGCACTATGCAGTGGCATGAGGAGCATGACAAACAGGATGCTGCTCCCACTCCAGGTAGGAGTTTTTCTACTCTTTAACACTTTTGTTTTATAAATTAAATGATTGCTACACAAACCCACCCACTGCAGAGTCTGAGACCAAACACAGGCTAATGTTTAGAATCTCAAACCCTTCTTCTTTTCTTCATTTCACCTTTTGAAACACTTCTTCTCCTGCACACACAAAATGTTCTCTCTTCTTATCAGTTTTGTAAAGACCTGATGAAAATGGGTTTTCTTTTTCACCCAAACTTATGAGAATGCTATTCCTTTCCTGTGATTTCAAGATATAGTATGTCATCAGCATTATAGCATTATAGCTAACTGAAAGAATGGTGTATAAAAAAAAGAAATGGGTTTTATGAGCACTAATGCTTTATAGTCTCACACAGTATGGTGCTATGCGCTAAATTGGAATATATTTTGCAGCAGAAATGCTTTTTATCCTGTTGTGTGCAGTGGTATTATCGTTTTATACAATACTTTTTTTTTAATCAACAGTATATAGAAAAATTGTAAATTATTTTCACCCTATAGGTTTCAAGGATGAATATAAGTAGAGGTGAACCATATGGATGCCTTCCAATAATGACACATATGATTAATTATTCAGTGCAGTTGTTGCATTTAATAACGATCTCCTTAAGAGGTATTTCAACATTATTAGAAAGACTAAGTGTAAATGAAATGCTGACACTTATAATAAAGCTGCATTTGTATCAGAAATTGACCAATTATAGAATAATAAAGAATCATATCATATGCTAAGTTCACAAATATTTTTGAGGATGCACATAGACCTTCTCGGCCTAACAAGAGTGGGATAATGAAAACAAAGGGCATCAGTCTAGAGTCGGCCAGATGTGAAAACATCAACCTCCATAAGCGCTTTTGCTCAGGTGATACATCGTTTATGAGCACCTGCTTTAGTAAGAAGCTGAATTTCTCACTGATGTAATTAAAACGATAAACTTCATTTTGGTTCAGTGAACTTCTCACCTTTTGACTTGTGTCAAATGAATAGGTGTATAGATATTAGCATAAAGGATGTCCTGAATGTTTGGTGATATTCTTTTTTCTCTCAGTCTTTCATTAGATCACCTTTGGAGGGTAAAAGACAGTATATTACCTTTGATATGCCACTTCTATCATTTCACTGTTTGAGTGGTTGCTGCATGTATCCTGAGCTTTGAAGGAGACCTCGAAATTAGAATATTCTGACTTTGACCTTTTTTAATGCTTATATATGTGAAAATGGCCAAGTGGTTCTTTAGAGTATCATTAAAGGACATATAATCATTATATTATGACTATGTGTTGGAACTAACCAGCATGTACTGCGGCAGCAGCATCAACACCATAACTGACCAAACTGCCTCATGCAAAAATGTAGAGATTTACACACAGATAATTGTTATGACTTTTTTGAGCCAGAGTTGTTTTAAATACTCAAAAATTAGCCACTATTTGTCACTGTTCAACAGCAATACCTCTCTCGATCTGACTAGCCATGGTTATTGCGCTGGTTAGAAGACTTCTTACTGCTGCTAGTTGCTTTGAGTAGGGATGTAACGATGCTTTGAGAATCGATTTAAAACCAGTGAAAACTAGTTTAAATATGAATCGTGTAGAAAAAGGAAAAATCGATTCACAACGGCCTGACGTACTACATACATGGAGAAGCCCTGACAAGGGGAGTAAATGATAAAAGAACCATAGACACGTTACTTTCTCTGCTCAGACATATATTAAACAACTGATGTCAGCAGTGAGTAGCGTCCTCAGTGTAGATAAATAACTGATAGAACGCCTCTTCAAAGTGATTGAAATATTCCTTTCAGAAAAACCACTTGCTGTACCAGCTTAAATAAAATTTTATCATTACAGCTTAGCTTGTTTAAAAAATAAAATATGAGCTCAGTTGACTTTTTGACTTCTCTCTTCCAAAATGTGTATAGATTTATGAACAGCTGTGTGCATGTGTGAGTCATGGGGTGAAAGCACCAAGAAGTCAAGGCTCCTGTTGAAATTTTCAAATTGAACCACCAATACCTGTTATTATTTATCAGTTATAACTTTTTAGACCAAAAAAATTTTTTTTACTTGAATTAATGTTTATCTACAGTTTCTCTCTATGCAGTCCATCTTTAGAGGTTGCCTTTAAAGGGATACTCCACCAAAAATTGATTTGTTTTGTCTATTGCCATATTCCTCATAGTTAGATAAGTGGGCAAAAACAATTTGTAAACGGCCCCAATCCGGCAGTACCCCTTTAGCGTTAGCTTAGCGTAAAACACTGTAAGTGAATGGTAACAACTAGCATTGTGAGAAAAAAGTCCTTAAAACTCACTCAGTAGTGATACTAATGATACTAATTCTGCCTAGTGACCTCAATAAACATATTGACTGCAAGTGAAAATAAAAAGTAACACGAAGGAATTACAGGTACAATTTTAGACTCGAGACTACTTTATGACAAAGAACAGCTGTAAGCCTCCGCTGAACGGCACAAGGACATGACGCAGTGGCCCCAAGGAGACCTACTTCCGTAAACATGTATCCGAACGTTGTTTGCAAACCTCACAGTTGATGAAAATAACACAAAGTCGGGAGCTGCACAGAGATTATCTTCAAAAAACGTATTTGTATTTGTATTTACAGACGTAGGCGTCTTTGAGGCTGTGTCATGCCCTTGCCCTCATGTTGGCTAACTTTAGCATCATGTCACCAACTGGTCACATTTGCAAGTTGAGTACTCACATTATGTTTTCATTACTGGTCGATTTCTAATATTATTGAAATGGAATAAAATGTGTTTATTTGTTTATTTTCATATTTCCACTGACCATTACCTGTTCAGTTGGGACCATCTGCTGCCACGGCTGAGTTATGTGCAGCATGTTTATAAATCCTCATTTACTGAATCAAGAAAAATGATTTGGTCATACAGACAAGTTATTTAAAGGCCATTTTGTGGCAACAACATTAAAGTTTACCATTTTTAGAAACCGTGATGAGCTTGAAGTAGATCAATAGCTGCTGGAATTGGTATACTGCAGTAGTTACTTATTCATCTCAGTTTTGTGTGAATTGCCTCATCAATTAATCATTAGTGGTTTCTACTTTCTCACTTTTCTCACAGCTTTCACACTCTGTTTCACTTTGCCCCCATCCCCACCACCACCACTCCACTTCATAGTCTCTGTTCCACAGAGCCCCTGACTTCCAGAGCCATCGGTGAGCTCATTAAATTGAAACCTTCTATATGCCGAGATGCCATGTCAAGATGTCTCCCAAGCCTTGTGTTCTTTTATCTTTTAGAGAATCACACAATTGTTTCAAACAGCTCTGTCAAATATATAAATGACTCAAGTTATGACCAGTGAAACTTGGGTCTAAAAGCAGTGTTTGAAACTCCTCGTTAAAAAAAACGTCTTTGGAATGTTATAATTTTAAAATCACAGACTTGTAAAGGAAATGCATCACAACCTTTAAAACTTTAGGAATGAAAGTGGTTGTACTAACTATTTTACCATTACTGTTGGATTTGCTCACTTGTGGAAAAACTAATCATAATTATTTTTGATGAATATTAAAATCAGTATTAAAGCTGCATTCTGCAGTTTTCTCCCTTTCAGGAATAATGAATGATTGTTAGAAATCCATATCAGTGATAGTGTGACCCTGTTCTATGATATAAGGTGAGGCAATACGTCAGGTTTTTTTGTGCTATACCCGTATTCTGTCCTGTAGAGCACCACGCTATTAGAACTGAGCGCCGTCAGCATTGGCCAATAGCGTTAGACATCCACTTACGTACAGATATCAACCACAGAGTGTGTGCAAGTGTTAAAATATATATGAATAAACAGCCTAACGTGAGAATGATCATTGTAAACAATGTGTTTTAGCTCTGTTGACTAGCTAGAGGTGTGTGTTCATGAATGAAGACATTGCTAATTCAGCTGTAAACACGGAAGTAGGTATTACGGCTTAAGCAGCAATACATTTTTTCTGCCTCTAGATGGTGCCGTCTAACAAAACTGTGGAATTCAGCTTTAATATGATTACTCATTGATTTAGAAAACACATTGCATTAATATCTGCGCTCCAACCAGAAACACACCTGGAACACTACAGTGCAGCTTGTCAAGAGAGCATCAGTCTGCACACCATGAACCTGAAACTTTGTCAAAGTTTTCCACTCACATATTTAAAAAAAAAAAAAAAAAACTGAAATATACAATTTTATCATCTACTATGTGGTACACTTTTTTTTGCAAAGCCTAAAATATAGTCCCCAGACATTAATTTAAGTATACCAGTGCATGGCAAAGTCGAGCTGTTTAGTGGCGATTAAAATTTCTACAAGTATAAGTGATGATACCAAATGTACTTTTTAAAACATTAGTAGTAATACAGAATACCATAAAAAAAGCTTAAGTTCAATCATTTTTAAGATAAAAATAAAATAAATATTTTTATAACATTCAGACATTAGTTTAAAGCTGAAGCTGTGTAATCAAATATAATCATATAATCAGTGTTTTGGAGAATAATTAAATTCCATTTCTCATTAAAACCAGCTAAATGACCCTGCTTGTATTTATTTATGCAACACAGAACTGAAAACGTAGCGCACAGTTAAAATGCACCCTGCATACAAGTAGTGTTCAAAACGCTAAACATGGGGCTGTTCCCCATCACCTTTAGAGGGGACTAGGGATGTTCGATATTATCGGTCTACCAATAATATTGGCTGATATCGGCATTAAAATGTAATATCAGAAAATATCGGTATTGTTTTTTGTAATGACACACATAACCTTTACATACCATGCACATATTATACATCAAACTGTTCGGCTACTTCTCCTCTCTCCCAAAATTTCAAAATATAGCAAATTTGATGTATAGTTTTTGAGATATTTTTATTTGTTTGGCACACCTTGCATTAAATCCTGTGGCTTCAGCATTTCCCAGCCAACCTTGAATGCAACAACTATTGGGTACACTTGATGACATCATCAAACCACATCATTACTTGCAGCATAATATGTAACATGTCAGAAGACTCACCAACATGTCTTTGGTTTGGAATTATCTCAAAGTGTCTCCAGACAATAAAATTGTCATTTTTAATGATTGTAAAGTGGAGGTTATGGTAGGAGGAATCAAGATGTCTCCTTTTTTTTTAAAAAAAGAGAAATTGAAGCAGTTGTTCTATTTAGCACTGACAATATTTAAAGTTTAAGCATGCATGACAGGATGTATGGGATGTTGCCTCGCCTCGCCTTCTTCCGCTTATCCGGGTCCGGGTCGCGGGGGCAGCATTCCAAGTTGGGCAGCCCAGGCCACCTTCTCCCCGGCCAAGTCCACCAGCTCCTCAGCTGGGACGCCCAGGCGTTCCCAGGCCAAACTGAAGATGTATTTCCTCCAGCTTGTCCTGGGTCGACCTGAGGGCCTCCTGCCGGCAGGACATGCCCAGAACACCTCCCGAGGGAGGCGTCCAGGAGGCATCCTTACCAGATGCCCGAACCACCTCAACTGGCTCCTTTCGATATGGAGGAGCAGCGACTCTACTCCGAGTCTCTCCCGGATGTCCGAGCTTCTTACCCTATCCCTAAGGCTGAGCCCGGCCACCCTGCGGAGAAAACTCATTTCAGCCGCTTGTATCCGCGATCTCGTTCTTTCGGTCACTACCCAAAGCTCATGACCATAGGTGAGGATTGGGACGTAGACCGACCGGTAAATCGAGAGCCTTGCTTTCTGGCTCAGCTCTCTCTTTACCACAACAGACCGGTTCAGCGTCCGCATCACTGCAGACGCTGCCCCAATCCGCCTGTCGATCTCCCGCTCCCTCCTTCCCTCACTCGTGAACAAGACCCCGAGATACTTGAACTCCTCCACTTGAGGCAGGACCTCTCTCCCGACCCGGAGTTGGCAATCCACCTTTTTCCGGTCGAGAACCATGGCCTCAGATTTGGAGGTGCTGATCCTCATCCCAGCCGCTTCACACTCGGCTGCGAACCTTCCCAGCAAGAGCTGAAGGTCAGAGCTCGATGAAGCTAGGAGGACCACATCATCCGCAAAAAGCAGAGACGCGATTCTCCTGTCACCAAACTCCACCCCCTCCACACCACGGCTGCGCCTAGAAATCCTGTCCATAAAGGTTATGAACAGGACCGGTGACAAAGGGCAGCCCTGGCGGAGTCCAACCCTCACTGGGAACAGGTCCGACTTACTGCCGGCTATGCGGACCAGACTCACACTCCTCTGGTACAGGGACTGAATGGCCCTTAACAAAAGACCATCAACCCCATACTCCTGGAGCGCCCCCCACAGGGTGCCCCTGGGGACACGGTCATAAGCCTTCTCCAAATCCACAAAACACATGTGGATTGGTTGGGCAAACTCCCATGACCCCTCCATCACCCTAGCGAGGGTAAAGAGCTGGTCCACAGTTCCACGACCAGGACGAAAACCACATTGCTCCTCTTCAATCCGAGATTCAACCATCGACCGGAACCTCTTCTCCAGTACCCTGGAGTAGACCTTTCCAGGGAGGCTGAGGAGTGTGATCCCCCTATAGTTGGAACACACCCTCTGGTCCCCCTTCTTAAAAATGGGAACCACCACCCCGGTTTGCCACTCCACAGGAACTGCCCCCGATGACCACGCAATGTTGCAGAGATGTGTCAGCCACGACAGACCTACAACATCCATCGCCTTGAGATACCCAGGTCGGATCTCATCCACCCCTGGGGCTCCGCCGCTGCGTCGTTGTTTGACTACCTCAGCGACTTCTGCCCCAGAGATTGGACAGTCCGTCCCCAGGTCTCCCAGCTCTGGTTCCTCCTCGGAATACGTGTCGGTGGGATTGAGGAGCTCCTCAAAGTATTCCTTCCACCGTCCGACTATAGCCCCAGTTGATGTCAGCAGCTCCCCGTCCCCACTGTAAACAGTGTGAGCGAGTTGCTGCCTTCCTCCCCTGAGGTGCCGGATGGTTTGCCAGAACCTCTTTGGAGCCGACCGATAGTCTTTTTCCATGGCCTCACCAAACTCCTCCCACGCCCGAGATTTTGCCTCGGCAACTGCCACTGCTGCACTTCGCTTGGCCCGCCGGTACCTGTCTGCTGCCTCTGGAGACCCACAGACCAGCCACACCCTGTAGGCCTCCTTCTTCAGCCTGACGGCTCCCCTAACCTCTGGTGTCCACCAGTGGGTACGGGGGTTACCGCCACGATTGGCACCGGCTACCTTGCGACCACAGCTAGCAACAGCCGCCTCAACAATCGCAGAGCGGAACAAGGCCCATTCGGACTCAATGTCCCCCACTGCTCTCGGGACGCGGTCGAAGCTCTGCCGGAGGTGGGAGTTGAAGACCATCTTGACAGGCTCTTCTGCCAGGCGTTCCCAGCAGACCCTCACTATACGTTTGGGTCTACCAGGTCTGCGCGGCATCTTCCCCTGCCATCTGATCCAGCTCACCACCAGGTGGTGATCAGTTGACAGCTCCGCTCCTCTCTTCACCCGAGTGTCCAAAACATACGGTCTCAGGTCAGATGATACAACTATAAAGTCAATCATCGACCTGTAACCTAGGCTGCCCTGGTACCAGGTGTACCGATGGGCATCCTTATGTTCAAACATGGTGTTCGTTATGGCCAAACTGCGACTTGCACAGAAGTCCAATAACAGAACACCACTCGGATTCAGATTGGGCGGGCCGTTCCTCCCAATCACGCCCCTCCAGGTCACGCTGTCATTGCCCACGTGAGCGTTGAAGTCCCCCAGCAGGACTATGGAGTCCCCAGTAGGAGCGCTATCCAGCACTCGTCCCAGAGACTCCAAAAAGGGTGGGTACTCTGAACTGCTATTTGGTGCATAAGCACAAACAACAGACAGGACCCGTTCCCCAACCCGAAGGCGTAGGGAAGCTGCCCTTTCGTCCCCTGGAGAAAACCCCAACATACAGGCAGAGAGTCTTGAGGCTAACAGAAAGCCCACCCCAGCCCTCCGCCTCTCACCCGGATCAACTCCAGCAAAGAAAAGTGTCCAACCCCTCTCCAGGACTCGGGTTCCAGAGCCAACGCTATGTGTCGAGGTGAGCCCGACTATATCTAGCCGGTATCGCTCAGCCTCTTCCACAAGCTCCAGCTCCTTCCCCGCCAGAGAGGTGACGTTCCATGTCCCGATAGCCAGTTTTCCCATCCGGGGATCGGATCGCCAAAGCTCCCGCCTTGGTCTGCCACCCGATCCACAATGCACCGGACCCTTCACTCTCCTCCTGCAGGTGGTGGGCCCACAGTTGGATGAGCCCATGTCTCCGGTTCGGGCTGGGCCCGGCCGGGCCCCATGGGCGAAAGCCCGGCCACCAGGCGCTCGTCCACGGGCCCCAACCCCAGGCCTGGCTCCAGGGTGAGACCCCGGTAACCCTCCGGGCCGGGTACTCAGACTCTTAGATTGCTTCTCCATGGGATGTTGGTTACCTAAAATGATTTTGTTTGTCTTTTTTTAATGAGGGGTACCCCGCTTATACCGGTATTGGAAATTAAGAGTTAGACAACATCAGATATTGGTAAAAAAGCCAATATCGAGCATCCCTAGAGGGTACTATATAGTGAATGAGTGAGTGAATAAGTGATTCTACACCACAGAGTGGGGGTCATAATTGAAAGTACGTAAGGTTTATTTTTAATGAGTGTCATACACTGCCAGTGTGTTTTGCCTTTGTTCTACCTTCGTGTGACTTTGTGAAGCACTTCCTTTAAATGCAAAGCAGCTATAAAAGACTTAATATATTCATGAAATATAATCTTGGGTGCTAATTAATTTAGAAATAGATTTATGATAGTTTGGTTTAAAAAAGTATTAAAAACAATATTCCAGTTTGTGTTTTTATTAGTATCATATACCAGATTTATAAACCTGACAAACTGGGGTTAATCTGAACATTCCACTCATGTCATCTATTTGTTGGATTGACAGTTGGTTGCTTGTTGACTTAGAGACTTACTGCTTCTGGCTTTCCCCAAAAATCCATTTCATACAGGCGAAGCAGCTTGAGATTTATTGAAGCAATTTTCAGCTAAAGGGAAGTATCAATGCTGCTCTGACACTGACTGCACCACATGGTCTGTCTGAGAGAACGACAACAACACAGACAAAAGAGAGGAGAGTGAGCTGATGATGGAGGAAGAATCATGTCTGACGGTAAACAGGCCTCTAGCATCTGCTGGTCATCCGGCATCGGCCTGTTGGGCTTTAAGCTGCTGTCACTCTTTCATCTCTGTTGGGGGTTTATGAGTTTCTCGGATGTTGACTGGCATCCAACACTGACAGCTGCTCTCAGCCAAGTCATCAGCTAACGGCAAAGGACTTGTGATTTCATTGATGTTTAATTGAAATGCAATGAATTTTTTCTCAAACAATTATCAAAGGCTCATCACTCTTTTTCTATCAGCTACAACATAAAACTGAACACTTATCCAGTCCAGTTCTGTAAATGAACATGTAGTTAAATTAAGTTTTTTTTACATTTACAATAATAGTCAGTAGGTTAGCCTCTGAAATGTTTATTAAAAAGCTATCCCAGGTTGTTGTCATTCACCATTATGCTCTTTTTGTTTACTTGTAGATGATGCAGCAGCAGAGTCTGATGAGTTGATGGTGGACCGTAGCTACGTGAAGAAGAAGCTGGAGCATGGACTCACACGGATCTGGCAGGTTTGTTCCTCTTTTCCCAATTCGTTTATTCTTTCAGTTCTCCTCCCACAAATGACCAACCCCTTCCCTGTCCTTTTCCTCAGGATGTCCAGTTGAAAGTGAAGGTGTACATTCTGGGAACAGACATGTCCAACTTCAAATACGATGATTTCATCGTGGTTCTGGATGTCATCAGCAGGTACGCCTCAGGATCGGTGTGGCTGATTCATTCACGTTTCCACTAATTGGTCTTCATTGTCTCACCATCACTGTTCCCTTTTTCATGTCTCATATAAATCAGGGCTTTCCCATACAGACTTTGTCTGTCGCTGTGTGCATTTGTTCTGTCACACATGCATAAAACCCACTGACATTAGACAAACAAGCTCCCATTAGAAATGACTGATACATAAAAACTCATAAAATTTACTTTGATTAAAATAATATGAATCATTTAAAGGTGCAATAGGAAATTTGCAAACAGGCTAGGTATAACTAGCTACCTTACACAAACACGTCTCAGAGCTCTCACCACTCCTGTCAGCTATAACCCTTATGCCACGCCTCCCCTGGACACAGGACCGCACATTGCCACAGTAACAATAGTGAGCAAAACACCAGCCATTGAAACGCTATGCTAATATTCACCCTGGTTTTTCCTCTTTCTACGTCCAAATGTTTTTTGTTTTCTGCTAGCTGAAAAGGTGTTTTTCTTTTTGGGACTCTGGTATTTTTTCTAAAATTGAAGCGGTAACCCTTTCTGTCCTTCTCTCACTTCTGGGATGTTCTGCTGAAAAATGCTCCAGCACGTATGAATGGAGGATCCAAGGAAGTGCGGCGCTTCAGCGAGACAGACAGCTGGATTGTCCAATAGTTGCTTTCGGTCCGAAACTCATGATTGGCTGAGGTTTTTAGAGAACTGCGGGACAACCACTTTAATAACTTCTTTTGTTTTTTTTTTATAATTGCCACAATATACTTATACTGTGTTAGAACGTTGTTAAGAGACATGGAAAAAAAAACATTTTAAGCTACATTGTTTAGCAAATTCCCTATAGTACCTTTAAATGTATGGACACCAAATAGAAAACTGCACTCTTTCATTCCAGTTGGTCTTTTTCTATATGTGTGTGGGGGCCAGGTATGGGAACAAAACTGAGTAGTTACTGGCAAATATGAATACTAACTGGGATGACAGTGACTCAGCTCAATCCCAGTCACCTTGGTGTGTGTCCTTGGGCAAGACACTTCACCTGCATTGTTTGTGTGTGAATACTGGTGGTGGTGTTGTGGAAGTTTTTTATCCAAAGGATGAGAGTTCAGCCTTACGTCATTTTAGAGAGCTTTATTACACATTATAATGTGGAGGATGTTGCCTCAGCCGTGTCTGAGAGAAAATCCTGCCTTCTGACCCACTCCCACTGTCTTTTAACCCTTCTCCCCTCCCATTGTGACACTTCACCCCCCCAGAACACAGACACACATATGCACCCCCAACTGGGTTGGGTCTAGTCTTTCTGTCTCACATCTTCTCCCAGGGCAAGACAGGAACCCAGTTGTTTTATCACCCATCATAAAAGATGGAGATAGGGTCAACACTTCACCCCAGGGGGGTTTCCTGTAACTAACAGATAACCACATCTCCCCAACTCAAAACAGTCATTGTTATTAATCACAGGAACACATCTTACTAAATTCCTAAAATTCCACCACAGGTGGTCAGAGGGGCAGGTGGTGCAAAATGGCAGACTTGCTTCTGTCAGACTGCCCCAGGGCAGTTGTGGCTACCAATGTAGTTTACCACCACCAGAGTGTGAGTGACAGTGTGCCAGAATGATGGGTTATCTGTGAATTAAAAAGCACTATATAAATCTAATCTGTTATTATTATTATGTCCTGAGATGTCCGTCCCTGTTATGAATAAATTACAGATGCTAGTATAAATGAAGGTTAAATTGTTTAATTTTTAATATATGTTAATAATTAGAGAAAACGCAGTTTGAGTAAAATTGATTTGTAGAATGACTTTAATTTTTAAAATTTATTTTAACTTAATTATCTTTTAAGAAATGCTGTTGTTGTTTTTTACAGTGTATATATGAATAACAATAGTATTAGGTGAGTTTATATTAAGTGAAGAAAATAAGTACCTTCACATCTGCTACCAGTATCTGCCTCTTGCCTGGTGGGTTCCATTTATGAGGCTAAGTACTTTTACATCGTATCTCTCTGCCCCTGCTGCTCCGCAGTCTGTCAATCAAACCCACACAGCAGTGATACCCTGGAGGCTTTAAAACCTACAGGTTGTTTTTGATATGTATGTTAAAAGATTTTTACCGTATCTGATAATAAAGTGATATGATATCTTGGAATAAAATTGCTCACCTTTTTGAGTTTAGTGGAAATACAATCTGTTCAGAATGCTCAGTGAAAACATTCCTATAAAATATATCCACTTAGTTTAATTTAGCTTTTTTCTTCCTCTTTTGACTTTATCACCCCTTGTCTTCTTTCAGGTTGATGCAGGTTGGTGAGGAGTTCTGTGGCAGTAAGTCAGAAGTCCTTCAGGAGTCAATCAAACGACAGAGTGTTAACTACTTCAAAAACTATCACAGGTGAGAAAATCCTTTTACCTTATTTGATCTTGTGAAAGCAGCAGCTTTACTATCACACCCTTATCAATATATATATTTTTAAACCCAAACAGAACCTTTTTATCGATGATGACTTGCTTTGATCAGTGTTAATGTTACAGGTCTAGAATGGCTGATAAAATGATCAGGAATATAATATTCAACCCGATTTAAATGGCACAAAATAGCAGAGAGGCACAAAGTAGACGTAATTGTAAAACAGCACCAGGTTGGAGGTGATGAGATGGAGGTGATCTGGGTGTGAAATTACACCAGAAGCTGAGAAAAAGAGAGCAAGAGGTGATGGACCAGCACATATATAAAAGGCAGACGAGGAGTCTGCCAGTGTGCACTTCAGGGTGCATAAAGTTTGAATAATTTTCCAGATCTTTTGTCACTTTTCCCATTTGACTGTGTGATTTTATGGTTACTTTATAGCCAGAAGGTCTTTGAATCTCATCTTGAGCCCATTAGTGTAGAATTTAGTGTTTTTACTGATCCCTTTGTTTTCTCTGTCAAAACACAAGCTATAATGCTCAATTGTACATTTAAATTAAGTTTGGAAGTTTCTTAAAGCTTCCCTTGTTGTTTATATTGTTGTGTCTCTTCCTACTGTGGCTCTAAACAAGTCAAAGTGGGTATCTGCCTCATCCAGTCACATGCTGATGATCACCAGTCGTATTCAAAATGATATGCGTTGTTGAAGTCAATCACATGTTTTATCTCTTCTCAGCTTCCTTGTTTTCTGTCGTCTATCACCTTCTACATTTCAAACACCTTTTAAAGTGAGAAAAATGGGAGCTGCAGTGTTTGAAGTCAGCACTGCGCTGACATTTCACACCAAAAGACCTGGCGGGTGGCTGTTTGAGTGTTAACACATGAAAGCTTGTTGCAAACAAGACGCGCTTCTCTTCCAGCTGACCATAAATCACGTTTGCTCTTTTTGTTTGTCAATTAAATCACTAACCCTCAGAATACAGAAGCTCCCTGCATTTATATTTATCGGATAATTTTTCGTTTATAAATTTAATGATCTTTTTCTTACTTCGTGCCCCCCCTTTTTCTCTCTCCTCTTTTCACATCCCCTAAAGGGCACGACTGGAAGAGCTGAGGATGTTTCTGGAAAATGAGACGTGGGAATTGTGTCCAGTCAAGTCTAACTTTAATATCGCCCAGCTCCACGTGAGTATGAAACACACCACTGAGATGAAAAGGTGAAGCAAGGTCGCTTTCTCCCCCCCGCGGTTCACTCAACGCACACCTTACAGTTATGACATTTGCATAAGTATATGAAACTCAGAAATCAGCTCGATGACGCGTGTGTGTGAGTGTGTGTTTTTGCTGCACATTATATAACACAGATGAACATCAAACGACTTTTGTCCCCTGTGGTGTGAACGCTGGGGAATTTTATTTCCCATGCTCCTGGGCAACCGTTGAAAAGAAAACAGTTGAATGTTGAAAATTTTGCAGCCTGATGCGTTTGTGTTGATGTCCAGTGCCTGTACAACCTGAAGAACAGACCATTATGTGGGCTCTGTAGTCAGGTTACTTTTGAAAGACATGTTAAAAATACATAAAGGTTTATTTCCTCTTCAGTTTTTTCCTTTTCTCAATTTTAGTTGTGTTCTGAAAAATACTGCAACAAATTAGCATAAGAATTAATCTTCAAAAACGGTCTACCTACCTTTGGATAATGGTCTGGTCATGCAAAAGAATGTTCTAAACAGTGAAATTAACACAAGTTTGTCTTACTGCATCATTTTCCTTATCTTCTTTTATTGTTTTTAGTTGTCCTTTTGAAAATACACTCAGTTATAAGTTTCATAATAAACTTTGCCTTAGATTATGTGGTTTATAAGCTATGTTTTGTGATTAGTCTTTTCTTTATATCTTATTTATTCCAGGAGTTCAAGTTCATGGGCCAGTGTCGCTCTCCGTCCATTTCCCCGAGCAGACAGTCTGCTTCCTCGTCCGTCCGTCCCCTGGAGGACCTGTCCCTGTTCCAGCAGTTTCTGCAGGACGGAAACCCCTTTGAGATGCACATAGAGCAAAAGGAGGAAGAGACGGAGGATGTGCTCGCATCTAATGGGGTAAGTGTTGAAAACTGATGGACAACAAATAAAACCGTATGAAGTTGGTCAAAAGGTTGCAAAGCAGAGTTTTTGGGGATTTAATGAACTTGATGTTGAGTACGAAAAGTTTGAATATTCAGTTTGAAACTTAGCGCATAATTGTGAAGTTTAGTCATATACATTCATCTTTTTGTATTTATTATATGTTTACAGATTATACATGGTGATTTTGTTCACTTGCTTAGCACCAGCTACATACTGTATGTGAAGTGTGTTAAAACTCTAAAGTGTTATCTTACTTATTAAGTCACCAGTGTCGTAGCTGAAGTACCCCTCAGAATTCTGATTAAGGGTCCTGTCACACAGGAAGTGGTGTGTGTGTGTGTGTGTGAGTGTGTGTGTGGCATTTTCTGCTGTGTTAAGGTGAAGAACAGGGAAGAGGAGCACACACACATACACACACACGCAAATCACACCAAGTTTGGTGCTGGTTGCTGGGAGACTGAAAGGAAATAGCTATTTTATTACATGCAACTTGAATACACTGTATGTGTCAGGCTGTCAGATGAAAACTCCGGCGTTACATTTACTGATGAGGAGGAGTAGGAGGGAGAGATGAGCAGCAGGTAAAAGGTGTGGGTTTATAATATCTGCACCTACGAAACAACCGCCTCCAGGTCTACTTCAGTGTGACAGCCTGCTGTGGAGAGTTGAGCCACGACTCATGAAAATATAAAACTAACTTCAGGTTGCAGAACCTCAAAGTGATCCACTCACAGTAATTGTTACACACACAAACTCTAATAAGTGTGTGTCAGTTCTGACGATTAGACTCATTGGTGCATCATCAGTGTGGCCCACTCAAGTTTAAATGATTTAAACTTCAACCAAAACTCTAAGCTGCTGTTACAGCAAATCCAACATGGAGTCATGCAACAAATGAAATCAGCATAGAGTTTTATGGTTGTTGTAAACATCACCAGCTGCAGCAAAATGCAGAGCACCAGGTCCATCTAGGGGTCACGTCAGACAGGAAAATCTTGTGTTATTTGTCAAAATAACAGCGTGATGCAATATTGATGGCGGTATTATGGTTTATAAAATTAAGTTCCATAAAATTTTGTGGAATTAAGCAGTTTTAAGTGATCTGATTTGGAGTCGGATCTATTTGGACGGTATTAAGAATCTAAAAATGGCTTCTCCAAATGGACACATATAATTTCAGGGGATTTGTGTTCCTTCATCTTCACCTGTCTCCACGTTGAAGGGTACGCAGGTTCTTTTCACAGTTAAAGTGTAGCTCTCCTGTGGTTGTAGTTTCCACTTTGAAATTCCTTCAAAATAAAAGAGATCAAGTCAAGTTTTTCTTTTGCAAGTGTTGCAAAAGCACTGGTGGTAAAAGTGAAACGACCAGGTGTTGGAAAACCAACAGCCACTTATCAACATGACAGTCTCATTATTTATTCTGACTTGTATATTTGAATAAATATTTGAAATTCACTGTCACCTAGCTAGGAGAAAACTCATTAAGTCTGGACTACAGTTTGCTAAAAGGCATGCTGGAGACTCCATGGTCAAGTAGAAGAAGGTTCTTTGGTCTGATGAGACCAAAATGGAGCTTTTTGATTCATTTGTTAAGGAAAACAGTATTTTGTCTCCTGACATGCAGATTGTTGCAGGTGAAACAGTGTCAATGTCAGACTCACTGAAGCTCCTATTTGATGTGCTTTTAAGCTTTTAATCCTTCTAATATGACACTGTATTCAATGAGTTCCCACTTTAGGAAGAAGATGACTTATTTTAGGGAGGCTGTATCTGAACTTTCATCTCAGACATGAATGAATTTCCTGCTTCTCCTGAAACCAGTCATTGATGGCCATGTTCTTTCTGCTCACAATTTCTCAGGGGAGGTCTGTCTGATGTCTATCTACTCTGATCTTTATCTTCTTGTTTTTTTCAGTATGAGTCAGATGAGATGGAGAAGAGCGTGTATCAGGACTACGACAGTGACAGTGATGTCCCTGATGAACTAAAGCAGGACTACATTGATGAGCAGACAGGCGATACCCCTTCAAATCGGTGAGTTCTTCACATCAAGCTGGCATGCAGCTCAGGGGATTATTAATCAGACTTTGACTATTCAGATGTAAATCCAGATAAACACACTAAATGTACTCATCACACACAAACTACAGCAGCATCTTCTCTAATTTAATCCTATTTTCAGTGTGAGTTTTCAGTCATGTCATTTTTTTTTTTTTTTTTTTTTTGCCTTTAGCAACAATAATTTTAGCTCACCTCTATCTGACCCTACTTTGCTGGCAGAAAGTATTTTTAAAAGCTTCTTTTCCCCTCCATCGTGAAAGATTTTCAGCATTATTCTGCCACCTCTGAGGTTACTGACTTTTGAAGAATTAGCCACTATTCGATAATAGTGAGGGTAATAATCCACTTTTTCCCCCACCTCGTGGATAAAAGAATTCATTTTCATTTGAACGACGCAGTTGAATACAGAAGTTTTTCCTTTCTTTCCCCTTTTATAAAAAGTGATGAATTATAATCCTATTATAAGCCTATAATTTTCCCAAATGGCTCATTTTTAACATTTTATCTTAGTAATATTTTTTAGCTCCTCTTCATTTATGGGTTCATTATTATCAGCTTTAATTTGTCAGTTTACTTGAGGTAACACGATTTTATGCATCGTAGTTTCATAAACTGGCGTTTATGCTTTTTAAAACTGATTAAATGTGCTTGTGCAAATCCCAGAGCCGACAGAAAACGTTCCACCTGCAGACCAATCAACATGTTTGTAACATAAATCATTCAGTATATCCTCATTACAAATCCATTGCTCAGTTAATGATTTCCCATCATGCAAGTTCAGTGTATTATTTATCATAAATGTGATGTTTAAGCTCAGTGCCTCATTACTTCACAGGTCTGACATGCCTCATATCATAGCTCCAACTGCTACTACAGCTCCTGTTGCCGTCCTCATTTATATTAATCTGACGCAGCTGACAGATGGTCACTAAAATGCTAATTTCCTATTCTTCTAAAATGGTGCTGGCTAATGGTTAATTTTTGAATGGGTTGCATGTTCACGTCCAGGAATGAGACAGCCCATGCATCGACTGCAGCCAGCGTAATGACTGCTGGCTAATTAGACTCTGTGAGGTTTGTGTCAGGACTCTGGTGCTCCAGGATCACCAGTTCAGAGACTTCACCACCAGGGTCCATCTGTATCTCCTACCGTGTGTAATGAGTTCTGATAGATCAATTAAAAGTCTTGGACTCACACACTGAAGGTTCTGAACCCTGACTATCTTTTGCAGATTAGTGATATTAACATTAACCGTGTTCCGTTTCTCTTGTTGCTTCTTTCCTGCATCAGTGTGTTCAAAGAGACCCAGAGAAGCAAGAAGAAGTCAGATTACAACCTGAGTAAGGCCAACGCGCCGATTCTCACCAACACCACCCTCAACGTCATCCGGCTAGTCGGTAGGCTTTGTGCACAGCCACACACACACACACAAAGAAACTCACATTCTAGTAACCTCTCCTCCAGTGAAGCCCTGACTCCGCTGCAGTGCATGTCCCCTCTGGCCTGCTCAGATTTCAAATTATTCATCAATTAAGCAAATCATTGCGATTGGCACGCTCTGTGTCTGTGTGACTGAACTGCAGCGATGATGGTTAGCCTTCGCCCTGAGCTCTGACCCTCACTTAATAAACACGTGATTCTGAGGATGTTTCCTGTTCATGTAGAAATGTTTAGTGTGCTGTGTTGATTTCACAAAGTGGTCTAGTACGTATAATAAAACAATTGTTTTTGTCTTTTATCGTGTGTTAACTTATTATAACCTTAGAGCCAGTTGGGGGATTTTGAAGGATGAAAAACATGGTGTTTAATCCCTTATGGTCACTTCTAATGAAATGTCTACAGGACTGTGATGGAATCAGATTGAACCCAGTGTAGTTGGTAAAGAATTTAAGAGAAAGTGTGAAAAAAACAATTGTGCGAGAAATGGTATCGTCTCTGAGGCACAGCCAGCGAGATTGAGTTTATTTCTTCCCCTTTTCCTCCCTTCACAAGCTCTTAGTCAGTGGTAACCTTGTTACACCCCTGTACCGCTGTATTTATAGCGTTTATTACCTTTTTGCTAAATTAAATCCTTGCAATTTATATGCAAATGCAGCATGCTGCAGCTTAAGTTCTTCCCTAAAGGATGTAATTCCACAATGATTAACTTACTGTGGTTTAACTGCTTTAATGTCAGGAAAATTTTACTTCTAATCAGAACCTTTCTCTTCTTGGTAAGCTAATGTTCAAGAATGGGGGGAAAAAAAACTATCTAGACATCTTCGTAACAGTGAACCAATCAGGGTTTTTTAATGATCAGTTTTAATTTCTTGCAACATGTTTGCTACTTACTAGTCATTTTACATTATAACTTGATTTCTTAAGACCTCCTCCTTGGTGTTTCTTGACCCACAGTGGGGCCCCAACCCAAACTTTGGGAACCACTGGAATAGATTTTAGGTAATATTAGTCTTGGAATGCTTTATACTCTTCCAGATTTGTCCTGAAGCATGTGTTGCATACTTGTTTGTAGATAGACTGTTATAAACCAAAGTTAACCTCTGCCATGAAAGATGCCCCCTTTGCAAAAAGCACATTGACACAAGGGCTTAGTGTTGAGTCTAAATCTGTTCAGCTTTTTAATCTGCTCTGGCTCTGCGGATGCTGATTATATTAAAAAGTTGCCTGTTTAATTGATCAAACGGTCGACCTTTACCCTCTTCATTACACATTTCCCCCAGGAATACAGTCAGGATTACACAAAGCACATCCGATCCATTAAGTGTGAATTATAACTTCTTTTTGGGTCCCCTCCATACAGGAAAGTACATGCAGATGATGAACATTCTGAAGCCGATTGCCTTTGATGTCATCCACTGTGTGTCACAGCTCTTCGACTACTACCTTTATGCTGTATACACCTTCTTTGGGCGCAATGACATGGTACAGTATTTTCTTATCTCATTTTTTGGAGACTTTATATACCAATACACTTAACTTTTGTAAATTTTTTATATCCATTTTTAAGTTTCATCACTTGATCCATGGTTAATATTTAATATCAGAGTTACTTTGTACTTCTGACTGTTGATATTTTCCACAAAAGACACATATCTGATTAGGGTACTCACACATGAGAATGTTCCTTTTGTTTTTCTGTATGTTTCTCACACAGTACAATTGCAACTCCTCCCTCCATTCAACGTCTTCATCAAGTCCTCCAAAATACAGAGCTTTACTTGAATTTCTCTTTCACACATTTATTTTTTTAACGTCAAAACAGCACTTGGTGCCACACGATCTTGTGAAAACTCCAGTTTTAGTGCAGTTGAAATGTGTGTAGTGCTTGTGTACGTAAAGCTACTCAGATTGCCACTTTCTGCATACCCCACTTTGATCGTTGCTTCCTCTGAATATGAATCATCTTGAGATAAGATATAAAAAAGATCTGTTTACATGGCTGCACCTTATTCCAAGTAGGATCTTAATGCAGTTATTTTGGATTATTAATGCCATGCACACAAACATACCCAGCAGGGAACTTTATTCATTTCAAAAGGAACCATGAACTCTGAAATGAAGATGAATTTTGTATGAAAACATCAAGAAATTAATGAGCGAAAATATAATTCAGGTGACAGAAGTGAATCTGTCATCATCATAATGATCCAAACACCAGGTGGCTCTTTGAAAACCACCAAACATGTATGTTTTGATCGGCAGATTGAAGCTCTGACTAAACTTGTCCTATCACCCCCTTACTCATTGCGCGGCTCGGGAGCCGCATGCGGCTCGTCAAGCTTTAATTGGCGGCTCGCGTGTTTGCTTACAAAATGACAGCCAATACATTTTTTAAAGTATGCTACATAAATGTACAATTAACACTAAACTACAAACTTGCAAACAGCTAAATTATATATTTTTTTCTTTTACCATAACTAACTTGTTTCCAAAAACTAAGCCTAATCTAATATCTGGCAACCCAGGACGCTTACGGTAGCACTGGCTCATTTGACCGCAGTGAACTCTAAGCACCCACAGGATTAGCATTAGCACCAGCAGCAAACACAGGTCGGTAAAACTATAAACATAATACTCAGAGATTGACAATAAATATGGCTGACAGATATTTAAACGTTCTAAGCCACAGATTATTATGGGTGTGTTTTTACACATTTCTCATCTTTTATACTTACTTTTATAACTTTCCTGCAGCATTAAACGGGAGACGTGTCCGTCACAAAACAATGCCTGGCTGGAAACTTGGACAAAATATTAGTTCAGCCTTGCGGAACTTTAGTTCTGCCCATGTGAATTATTAATAAAAATTAAAAAAAAAAAAAATATATATATAGTTAAAGTTATAGGGTTTGGTGTATTGTTGTAAAAGTGCGGCTCTCCCCTTGACTTTGCGCTGTCAATGTGGCTCTTGTGAAAAAATTAGTGAGGATCACTGTCCTATCAGGTGGCATTTGTCATTTATAGAAAGAAAGTTTGAGAGAAAATAATTTCTTACATTCTCTCTAAAAGTACTAAGTGCAACTTCTGAACTGAAGTCTTGTAATATTACCTTAGCTGCAGTGAGAAAATTGCATTTATTATCTCTGGAGACGGATTCTAGTGTGTTTATTAGATTATATGCAGCGAGACATGGAAGAACAACTGCTTCTATATTTCTCATCGTTGTCTGTCACAGTAAAAAGTTCCAGCTGAGTGATGAGCTGCAGTTGTGTGAACCCAGGCCCCCACTCGGTATAACGGCTATCATGTCATTTATACAGCTCCTCACAAAGAATAAAAACAGCAGCATTTGTTTCTTCATCGCCCTCAGGGAAGTCGTAATGATAGCAGGGAAATGACTTCTGTCCCATCGAGATGGAAAAGATAAAGACAAAGAATGCTCCTCGGGGGAATCAGTTATTCAGATTATTGGCATGTTTGTGTGTATTAAATCGTGTGGAGGACATCTGAGGGAAGAGAAATTGACTTGTCAGGGCTTTGCTTTTCTAATGCGTCTCAATCTGACCACACTCAATCCACATACTACGTTTTTGCCTGTTTGTGCATCTTTGTTTGTTCATAGTGTTGGACAAACATCTCATGAACACCTGGACGTAAACTTAACACTATATTTTGTTATAGTCTTTGTCAATGAAACAACACTACAGTAGTGTACATCTACAACCTTAGCTAACACAAAAATGGCTGCAACTCAGTCCCGTTTAGAGGTATTAAGATCTAGTTTTGACATGGCAGTAGCTTTGAGTTCCTCCTAATAACATACTCCTGAGTGCTAACAGACCACACAAGGTTTTGCAGTCGCATAAGGTCTTGCATTATGTTATTTTCAAAATTTGACCAAATTGACTGTATTTCCATCATCTCTCAACACAAGATGATTTTAATTTAAGGTCCTAGCATGAATCTATGCATGATTCTAGCACTCCCATCTTTTTATGTACTGTACATCTGTGTGTAACTTTCACTTTTAATCCACTGTCCTCAAGTGCTCCAAAATGTCACTTTCTGAACCCCCCTCAGCCCATCCCTTTTCATTAATGGATCTCCCTGAAACAGACAGTAAAATGCTAATGTGCCCATGAATCTTTAAAAGGCTGCTGGAAATTGGCCTCACACATATGCTGCTTTTTTGACCCGGACTTGGCTCTCTTTTTCTGCTGCTGGAATAAAGGTGGAACTGCTTGACTTCTCCACTTGAAGACTAATGGGTGGGCATTAATATGTAAAAGAGTAAATACACCCATTATCTGTTTAAATAACCGCACTGTTTGGGGAAAAACGATGCATTATGTGCACAGATTCTCCATCACTGTTATTAACCAGACTTTCAACTGCGGGGGCTGAGGGAGGCAGATTTACAAACACATTTTTGGGAAAAGTGATTAATGGTGAAAAACTCTGGAAAGTTGCATCTCGTGGGGATGACTTAGATAGTTCACTCAGTTGTCTACTCTGGAAAGAAACAGTAAAAGGACACAAAAGGAAAAGAGAATCATGAGCAAGTTGTGAGCTGAAGGATGAGGGGAGGCTAGGTAGTGGAGGTGGAAAAAGTGTCTACCAAAACAGTGAATCAGGAAAAGTCAACAGAAAATCAGAAAGTAGATCAGGCAAGTGTCTGACGCTTGAATGAATAGATGGCTTTTCTGAAAAATGAGAAATAATGCAAAAAAAAAAAAAGTTTTTTTTTCTCCCTTAACTTGTGACTCACAGATGTTCCCTCGCATTGAAGGTGATCCAGGATGTAGCAAGGGTGTCAAAAATAGGTCAGGATCCAAAAAAATGTTTGCTTCTACAATTTCCATTGTACAAGTCACTTTTAATAAACCCTACCTACTTCCCAAAGCCCTTTTTTCAAACCCCAGGCTTCCAATTTGTCAAAATGTCTCAAATCCTTGCAGAGATTATCATTCTTTTTAGTTGCTTTATTTGCTGTTTTGAATCTCAATGAGCCTCATGCAAAACTCAGTTCATTGTATAAAGTTTCTTTGAAAGAGCTCTTTAAACGCAGAGAATAAGACCCTTCATAACAATGACGTCTAACTCGGTTCTCACTGAGCTCAGACACGTAAAAGCAGCATTGTTTAGCTTCAAGAGGTTCATCATTCACATTCAAAGCCTGCATCTCAGGGCATCTGGAATTGGATCTAACTATCAGAAGAGTTGCTACTTCTGCACAGTGTGTTTTAATCCTCACCCCACCAAAACATAAAGAATCAGCTGAAACATGGATGGTGTTTGTAGAGTCTGGGCGAGGAGTTCAGGAACATACTATGGACACACTGAGATTCTCATTACGGGTGATAGAGCTTGATAGGTTGACAGTGGTTTTGAGCATGTAAACAACTTTTGTAGGAAGGTTAGTCATCGTGGTGGCGGTCTATCCATGATACGATGTGGCCTGGCATGGTGTGGTAGCATTGTGTTAGTGATGCGTGGTCTTCTTTCATTAGCTGCATCCTCACTAGTAAGGGGACTAGAGCGTGGTACGATGGTGGGAGGATCTTCAGAAGATCGTGCTACTGACACATAAAGGGTTTTGACAGTGCAGGAGAACTGGAAAAATATCTAACTAGCATTTGCTCAAGGGTGCAGCAGAGAAAACCAAAGGTTTTTCATATTTGTCATGATCCATGGGTTGTGGAGAGCATGTCGGGGTCGTTATTTACTGAATTAAAGCCCATTTAAAAGCCAGTTCTGAACAAAGTTGACTTTATTCCACTCGTTGAATCCTTTGTTGGTCATTTCTTGTTTTCACATCTGTTGTACGTTCTCCACGGTGTTTCTTTTAAAAGTTTGTGCTTGTGCTTCTTGTTTTTCCTTTCTGCTGCCCATTCGCCATCCATAGCCTGTCCCAAGCCCATCTTTGCCCACTTACGGTGGCAGAGAGGCAGCCACTGCCAGGGTGGTGGGCCCTGCCTGCTTGGTAAGCTCAAACCCTGAAGTGTTCTGACTAATATTGGACTGCACTGGATTATAAATCTAGAATACTGGTGTGTGTGTTTGTGTGTGTGTGCTTCGAAGCTCTACAGATGTGCGTGATTTGTCATCTTAAGTCACACATCTGTAAGGGAATGCATTCAGTTCCTCTTACCCTCTCCATAGCCCTCTTTTTTTTTTTACTGGGTTGTCATTTCTGTAATTCTTTGGTTTTGTTATGTGTGTGCTTTGCAGTTACTCCTCTATCTTTAGGGATTAGAGTCAGCTAGATCCAGACAGCAAAGATTCCCTTGTCTCCAGCTAGAGAAAAGAGCAGATTTACCGGTGTGTGTGTGTGTGTCTGCTTTTACACTCTAATAAAGTGTGTGTCCTTCTAGAGGAAGGTGTCAGTGCACTGTGCAGACACTCACTGTGTGTATTTGTGTGTATCTTACAGTATGAGTCATCAGGTCTGGGCCTTATCAGCAGCAGACTGAGAACCACACTGAACCGGATCCAGGAGAGCCTCATTGACATGGTAGGACAGCAGCTCTCTGTTCCTCTCCACATTCTACCTCTCCTCTTCTGCTCATCGTCTTTCTCTCTCTCTTTTTCCTCCTTTATCAGTGCTCGTTACCTCACCGTCTGCCTGACACAAACATATCCTCTCCATCTATATTTCCCATCTTTATGATCCTCTTTTCTGCACACTTTTTCCCCCTCATTCTGTGCACCGTTTAGAAAGAACCCGCGGTCTGTGTCGCCACAAAATGCATTACAGGTCATTATTATCTGGTCAGTGGTCGCTCCCTCTCTTTATTTGGGCAGACCTCGTGTTATTCCATTAGGGCTCTCAATCTCTGCTCCTTTCGGTAATGCAACATCCTGATAATTAGTGTGGTTTATTCCACACTTTTTTTCTGTTTGATGGTCTGTCTATTACGTTATGATACAAGTATCCTCTCTCCCCTCTGCCGTATCACACAGCACCTTCTCTTATTACAGAAACTACTAATTAAATTCAATCTGCTTTACTTCCAAAGGAACAAAAATGTTAATGTTTTAGTTTTATTGCTTTATACAGGAGACAATCACATTTTTATGTCTAATTAATTATAATAAAGATTTTTTGACTGGCTAATTTTTATGCTATAAACATTAATAGGCAGCAGGTTTTTATTTGGTTAATTGTGTTTTTAGTTGTTTTTATTTCTTTGTACCCCGGACAACAGGTCAGCTATTATTTCAGACAAATTAGAATCCCATAGCTGCTTTTCTCTTTTGGAATATTTTAAAACAAATGATATAAGTTTAATTCAGCTGAATGTATGTATAATGTTAGGTTTATAGTATAAACTACAAATTGTTCCCAAATAGTTTTGAAAAAAGCACATCTGTTCTCGGTGAGAACATCCTAAAATGTTTTTAATTTGTTTTCTGTTTTCGAGAACTGTTTTTCTTTATATAAATATTTACTTCAGTTACTTTCTTAAAAGCAATGTGCATCAATATTCCTATTGTTAGGTAACTAATAAAACACATTCATGTTTACAGTTTTCCACCTTTTGAGGGGAATTTTTAAAATAAGTCACGAGCACAAAATGTTCTTGGATAAGAACTCTTGATGAGAAGAAGTCATATCCATTTTACCTTCCAGTAATGGATCTTGTGTGTATTACCTGCAGCTGAAAGCCTTTGTAGGTGTTCAGGTCGTTGATCCTGATGAGCACTAGGATCAGGCAGTGAACCTGCTGGTGGTAGATCAGTGTTCATCTCACCGTTTCAGCAGATGCTGCAGATTCTCAGCATGACTCATATATAGATACGTTAAACAGAGTGAAATATTTCAAGCCTTTATTTCTTGTAATTGTGATGATTATGGCGTACAGTTGATGAAATCCTACAGTTCAGTGTTTCAGAAATGAAGAATATTACATAAGATTAAAAAAGGGACATTTTAAACTGACATGTCAAGTATGTTCATTTCAAGCCACTGAATGCTTGGCTGGGCCTCCTTTTGCATGAATTTCTGCATCAATGCAGCGTGGCATGGAGGAGATCAGCCTGTGGCTCTGCTGAGGTGTAACTGAAGCCCAGGCTTAAAAAAAATATTGAACCTTATAACGATATTTAAACTTTTGAGACGTACCCATATGTGGAGCAATCTGAGAATATGCTAGACTTGTCTGTACTCTCATTTACAAAGAAGGAAGTAGTCAGAGACAAACACTTTGGGGTGGAGAAAAGTGATCTAGTGCAGCTAAATGATGTCACCTATAGCTCTATAAATTCTTAATACATCTTCCTTTTTTGGTTGTTTTCCTATTTTCTTTAAAGTTTTCCAAACTCATATATACACACTACCATGGAACTCACCTTAACACTAGAAGGATTGATTTTTTAGGTGAATATTTGTTGTTCCCGTTTGGCTTTTTGTTGTAGGAGGTCAGCCAGTTTTCAGAACTTCACTGAGAGGGAAAAACTGTTCAATTTGGAATAATTTTTTAAATGTAAGTCAATGAAGCAGAACAGAAACAGCTTCCATTTTATGTCTCAAACTTAAAAGTAAAAGAGCAAACAACAGGATTTAAAACTGTGCTATCCATTGAAGAAGTTCACAGTTTGCATAAGCAGCCTATCAGGAGACACAATAAACGGCTTTTCTGGTGCCTGTCAATGTTAATCTCATCTTTATTAAGATGCATATCACATCAGAGAAAAGTATGGAAACTAAAATCGCCTATTATTCACTCTTCCACCACCAAAGGACCCTATTAAAGCAAAGCATTAAACAGGGAAGAGGTGATGAAGATTTATCTGCTCTGAGAAAGAAAAAAGCTACTTGTCAGCTATCTCAAAGCACAATGTGTTATTAAAACTTTATATTTCTTTTGGAACACATGCTCTGCCATTAGAGGCCCATTTACACCCATGTCGTTCTCAAGGTAAATTATGAGCCATTTTCAGGTGTCACACAGATTGCAGCTCTGTGTTTCTTTAGAGGATATGTGTAACCTCTGAACTGGTTAGCTGGTCCAAATGGACTCGGATGGACAGAGAGGCTCGATGTGGAGAGAGAGGAGTGTAATGTACTCGTTTGAGTTTCTGCAAAAGAGAAAACCAAATGGTGCTAACGTGGCTGCACACGTGCATTTCAGATGAGCATAATCATATCACTTTGTCTGATTAAGAGGCATCTCAGCCCACCTCAGTGGAAGCACACAGTCGGGTTTGGATCTACCTCTGTCCTTTCTCTTCGATGCATTAACAAATGCTTTTAGCTTTTCTTTTTTTTTTTCATATGCAAAACTATTTTAATTCATTTCAATTCAGTGCTTTGAAACAGGTCAGTTTATTTTCTAAAATGACATCACACGCCACATTTTTCTCTCTGTCTTTACTTCAATTTGCTGTTAGTATTTTAACGCCACAGTGAAAATGTGAGTGTCACGTATTCATGCAGAGTGTAGAAACTCCACCACCTGCATACAAATACACACGGCCACACGCTCTGGAGACCGTGTCGAGGTAGACCTCATTTGTAAACATATTATAAAAGTTAATTGCACGCTGCATGTCAGCTGAGCTGCCGAGTCCGTGCGGTTTTGTTCCCCTGATTTGCCGTCGCAGCTCTTTGATTCCAGAGCCAATGTGCTGGTAATGACTCAGAGTCCCACGTGAGCACCAGTGACATTTCATTTCATCCAGTCTCAGGTACGAAGTGACTACAGTTTAGGCTGGCTGCTCCATGGGGAAAAAGTAAAAAAACAAATGATCTAATAGTTTATGTTCTCAGTCTGTCTCTCGCATTCTTGATTACCTTTCTAAAACCTCTTTTGTTTTTAATTTCACTCACTGCAGGCTACATTATTTTATGTAGATTGTTTGGAAGCCGTGTGAAGTTTGGGAGGAACTTCTGGGGTTGAGAGTGAAAACGATGTTGGAATATATCACCTGTCAGTCGATTAAAATCTGGAACATTTCCAACCCTCCTGTGATGTAGCTTGTGGAAGGTTCTCTGGCCGTGTTGTGTCTGAATAATGTCGCGAACTCCATCTGTGGTCAAATCAACTCTGCCAGAAAGTTCAGCCATGACAGCTACTGAGAGCTGTTGCTGCAGGCACACTGTGCAAAGAGCTGTCAAAGCTAGCATTTGCAGGGAGAAGATAACGGAGGCCACCCCGGCTCACAAACCTTTGATTTCTCTCACTGCTCACGTTATCACTGTTTAGTCTTTTTTTTTCTCTAACTTGTTTTTGCACATTTCTATCTTTTTTTTTAATTCAAACTCATTTTTCCTCATTCCTTCCATCTTATCTCTTTGCCTTATTGCCTCCTCCTCAGCAGCTGTGTGCAGGGATTCTTTGCCTCTAAACTTTCTACACAACCATCTACTTGTACTGTATTATTCCAGTTTTTGCTGCATGTGACTGAATACACAACAGTGTGTTTTGTATGTGTTTATTTCTCAAACTGCCAACCACCCAGGAACAAGATAACATCGTTATGGCCCCGAGATTAGGATTAAATTTAGTTCTGCAGTTGCTGAAGTTAACCCATGTTACTGTGATGAGCTGATTAGGTATATGTCTGCTGCTGATGAGAACCTAACTTCTGTGTGGAGCCGAACCCAGATGTCTCATTTTTTCCCTCCTGCTTGGCACTGAAACAGCAGAGAGAAGTCTGATTTCAGTGTTGGCACCAGTGTTCTGGCTGTGGTGATGTCTGCAGAAAGAGACACTGACAGGCGAGAAAAAAACACACATATATCAATACATTCAGAACTTCAGCAGACAAATCGGCACATTAGTCACAGCTAATTTGAATGATGTCGGCCGACCTTAATGCCTCACTGGGATGTCATGATTGGGATTTGCTTTACGGGCTCATTCTAAAATCTGCATTTCTTTTGCATCTGCGTTAAACTAAAAGATCAAATTTTATCAGGTTTTCCTGGTTATTTTCTTAAATTATTTTTTATTTCAGGACTTAAAAAATGATGACGTGCGCAAAGACCACACGTTTAGAAAGCTTTTCTCTCCTTTCAAAAACTTTAAATTCAGTCTTAAGTTCACGCTGAACTTTTTTTATTTTGACTGCCTTCTCATGTGTGCCCCTGTCCAGATGGGATCACCTTTTGACAGCCATTATATGTTGTAATTAAGAGCCATGCTGTCAGTGTTTATCTTGTACTTGATAGAATATCACAAGAATTTATCTTTTGGAGGGTCCTTGTGGAAACGGTGCACATACTCCTGATTTGTGAGGACAGTTTATCCCACTGGATGCATCAAGTCATCCTTCTGTCTGCAGACTCTTCACCATAGACCTAACGCCTCCCTCTGCAGCGGACAGCGATGACTGAAACCACACACTCAATTCAAGTCTTTTGATTCTTTTTTTTATACATTCCCGTTATTCCCACCTCTAGATCTGTGTTTTGATTTATTGTTGTTTAGTTTCCTCACCCCCAGGAGTCTTTTCTTGCAGAAGGTTTGGTTGTTTGTCATCTCTGAGCAGGTGAAATGACCTGCAGCTGTGGGAAGACGAAAGTTGCCTGAGATAGGCAAAGAGAGGGGCTGGGCGATGTCACAAATAAATGAAGGCTCTAATTCTGTTTGACATTCATCTAATAAAAAACAGATTTGGGGTATTAGAGTGACAAAGATGTGCAATACGATCCACTTGACAGTAATTGCCTTGCAGACAGTCCATTTCACTTGGATTTAAATTTCTATAGAATGGATTTAAGAGGGGTAAGCAGTCAGTCATGATAGATTGAGAAACTTTGAGTGAGAGATCGCTTTCTGCTCTTGACTTATTCACAATATGTGGTGACATAATTACACAACTATCAGTTTACTCAACCTGTGAAACAGAGGATTGTTCTTATTCTTCAAGGTTGTGAAATAAGACTATTCATGTTATTTCTTACAGACTTTCTAATGAGTTATTCTTTGAAAGTGCAGAGGCTAGATTTTCATCACTTTTTAATTATTTTAATATAGAAAAGCTATATTAGCATTTTCATTGTCATCACCCACTGGAGCACCACCATCAGAACCGTATCTACCTGAGCTACTACCACGAAGCTAAAGTGCTGAGTGGATTCAGTTCAGTAGTGAGGAGCTCCTGGTCTTTTAGATCAGGGAAATCAAACATTCACCCATAACAGCACAGTGGAGCCAACCTTTTGGGTCAAGAATCAGCTGTGCACTTAAATCTCATGGATAAGGGACTCTCTTCTGAGGACAGGAATGATCATTTTTTTCGACAAAGAAGACCAATTTTTGGAGAGGAGCAAAAGTAGTTTTTTTGACAAACATTTTTGTCAGAAGAGAAAAACCAAACTTGAACAGAGTAGGAGGTCTAAAGTTTTAGCAACGAGGGAGATTTTATTTTGTTTTGACTTCAACTCCAGGGTTCTGTTTGGATGATCTGGACCAGGTTAACAGAGGCTCTAATGACTCTCAGGGATATATAAGGGAAGTTTGCATTAATGGAGATCTAACTACAGTCTAAAAGCCCTGATCTCCACAGTTCTCTGTTTGAATACAAAACAAATACAAAGTTACTCAATTGAGAGGTAAAATGTCCTCAAAAGTCAAGAAAATGTCCAGTTGCTTTGTTTATGAAGCCCTAGGTGACTGAGAACCTTCACCAGCAGAGTTTAATAATACGTTTCCTTTGTTTGGACTCTTTTGGTAAGAAAAAAAAAAAAAGCCAGTGGCATTTGAAATACTTGAGATGGAAAATAAGCAGCAGAAACCTTCACTTTCTGACATTTTCTATTTAGGAGATTCCTAAATGATAAATTGTAGAAAATGACTTTCCCCATTTCTTGTGTTTTCTGTAGATCTATGTTCTTCCTTAGAGCTAAAAAAAAAAAAAAATTGGTGAAATTTAATGATCAAACAAATTTTCCTGAGAAAAAAAGCCCAAAAGTTCACTATATTAAGCATTTTTTTTTGTTTTGAAAAGCTGCTGTTTTTGATTGTTGTGACTGTGAAGTTCAACATTTTTAATGTGTTTTGTTAAGGAGGGGTGAGATTCTATCTGTCAGATAGTTCTTACTGTATCTACTACAAAATGTCACCAAATGTCCTGGAATTGAAGAAGAGGATAGCTGGAAGCTGCTAGTTTTGTTTTTCTTTTGAGCTGCAGTGGGGTTTTTTTCCAACAAGATTTGTTAATCCTAATCGATACAAAGCTTTGGTGCCTTTTCTCCCCGAGGCTTTGTGTGACAGGAATTACACGTCCCATGTGAGTTTCATAAACCGCAGCAGAATCTCATTACACTTAAGCTGCGATGTGCACAGAACTCTCTCTCCAATACACACTCAGTACTTTATGTTCACTGTATCCTCATTAAGAAGGATTGTTTTTATCAGCTTTGTAAATATTTCAGCCTCGCTGTTTGATCTTTTTGAGGAATCTCAGTAGGGACTGATAGTCATCAAGCCAACACTTTATCCCTGTTTTTGTGTCTTAATAAAAGCTTTGCTCTCTTTTATTGTCAAATCCCTTTTGAATCCGTTTTTCATGTTTTTTCATCTGGAATACTAGAAATTAATCTATCATCATTACAACTGGACAAAAGCTTTTAAGATTGCTGTTGGTCCACAGGGGGAAATCCTGTTGGTGCAGAATTGATCTTTAAAGAAAACAAAGTGAATATTTTAGCTTCATGTTAGCAAAATTCAGAGATTTTTACAAAACTATAAATAAGCTCCTGTTGGAGAAGCTGTTCATATCTGCACCACAAGCACAAAAAACAAGTAGCTGTAATGTAGATTTAAACAGAAAGGAAAACGGCATGGAGAACTGTACCCAGTATGCGTGTCACATTGCAACGCCACCTTCTGCACACATTACAGAAGTCTGGCTGCAGGCGGAGGGTACAGGTAATGGACTGGGCTGCCTGCAGTCCTGACCTTTCTCCAGTGGACAGTGTGTGAAGACTTTTAAAACAAAAAAGTGTGAAAACAACAACCTTTTTCTGTTGCTCGCCTTACAATGTGTTTGTAGGAGAAGTGGCACAAAATAACACCTGGAATGCTTCATCACCCGGTGTCCTCAATTCCACAATGTCTTCTTATGTGACAACAGTACAGGAGTTAGAAAAACAACTGTCACAAACCGTTGGGAAATGTGTTTCACCTCTAAAGTGTAGGAATAGAAGCATATTGGAAAAAAAGACACATGAAATCAAATGGGTTCTTGTAGTAATCTTCATGGATCAATTATAAATTAGTGTTGTGCTCACTTCTGCAGACGGTCTTTTTATCCGGTTCTCTAACTTGAAATGTTAATAACAAATACTTTCAGCAACATATAATGTATTTTCTATAAGCAATTTTAAATGCATTGAGACACATCAGTTTGTTAAATGTGTCCACAGTTCATTAAAAATTGCATGTCTCTGATCTCTTTTTTTTTTTTTTTTTGATAAGAGGATATTAAGAGGTAATACTAAAACTATAGATAGAGATTTATGAGAGTTAAAAACATTACTAATATGAGTGTTTATACATGAGTTCTGGGAAGTTATAATGTGCAGGTTATAAATTAGAGGTTTGTACTTCTCAAGTATTATTATATCATTATTGTTATTAGGACAAGGTCAGAGGAGCCTCAATCCAAAAATAAAAGAACCTATCTGTCAGAGGGACGGTAGTGTCTTTTTTATCCATAGTTTAACATCAAAGGTCCTCAAGTGGTTCATTAACTCAAGAACCTCTTCAAAGTGTCATTGCCAGACAGATAATTAACACACTGAACTCACATTTTACTAAGCATTTAGTCGCCCACACACACACATATTTCATTTTCTAATGTGAAACAAAGAGGTGTTTTGTTCACCTCTCAGAAGTGATATCAGAGTACTTCAAATCTTCTCAAATGGAGCATTTTGGTTATTATTATAGCAGGTGATTTATCTTTGGATAGATCTGCATAAATAAGTCTCATTTGTTGCCGCTCTACCAATGATAAGACAGTTCCGATAGCTCAACACAGCTTATTTTATGTCTTAATGATAACAAGCATAACATCTTTAGCCCCCAAAAGCTGATATTTGTTGTATGAGACCAATGAAGCTTATGGTAACTGCTATATTATACTGTTATAATCATTTTTATCCTCACCTCAGAAACAACATTAGACTAATCCATGATTAAATGAGACACAATCATGCTTAGTCATTTTCTTCCCTCAGGACAGGACAGCCTCCATGTAATGTAAAGTAAAGTTTTTAGAGAAGTTATCAGGTCAAAATAAGATGTAAGTTGTACCTTTGTAATATATTTGCTGCATTTCTGAGAGGTGTCTTAAAATGAGGCAGAGATGTTGAAGCAGTTTACTGTAACAGATTTATTATTGAAATTGTATGACTGAGTCACCTTGATAACATGCATTTTTTTTGTATTCAGTCCTCACCAATTTAAACTGAGTCGGATCTTGATCATTTACAGAAAGAGACTGAGGTGGATCTCTTCACAGTGAGAAATGAGAGCTATCACATTTTACTAACCACCGCTTGCCAAATTGTTGTCAGTTTTAGAGAAAAGAAGCTCCCAGTTGGAAGGTGTTTAATGTGTGAATATCTTCTGAGTGAACAGCGCGTACTTCGTTGTGATTCTGATACTGAGACGACTTTGACGAATGCAGCGGATGCTTTTCAAAGTGTTTTAGTTATTCTATGCGTGAATGCACATCATTGATTTTTTTATTTATTTTTTTGGCAAAGGAAAAAAAACTCAAACATTTAGTCGGCTTTTATGATAAACTTAACTCAGTTTTTAGGCACTTCTGCTAGAATCTTGTTAGTTTGACACGTTTTTTTAACCTTTTGATTGAATTTCTCTTACAGTAAACTGAATTAAAATGTACACAGTAAAATGTTTATTGTCAGAAGGTAAATATCCAATTCTATTAGTTTAAAACAAATTAACTCTATTAATGCATGCTGGAGCTATTTTCAGCAGAACATCCCAGAAGTGAGAGAAAAATGGAAACAGCTGGCTGCTACCGCTTCAATTTTAGGAAAAAGTACCAAAGACACACAAAGAAAAGCACCTTTTCAGCTTGCTAAAAACAAAAAGTAAGATGTAGAAAGGATGTAGAAAGAGGAAAAACCAGGGTTTATAGCCAACGGGAGGGGTGAGAGTTCTGGGACCATGTTTGTGTAGGATAGCTAGCTATGCTATACCATACCATACCATACCATACCCATATCCATACATTCCATACCATATCCATACCATACCATATTTATTTATAAAAAGCACATTTAAACACAGCTTGTGAGCTGACCAAAGTGCTGCACATCACGAAATAAAACCATACAGAGATCTTGTAAAAACACAATAAAAACAATCAATAAATGCAGTTTAAAACACCTAAAAACATTAAGATAAAAACCAACTAAAAGAGAGTTTCTATCTAAAAGCCAGCTCGTAGTAGTGGGTCTTTAAATGTGATTTGAAGACTGCAACGGATGACGACTGACAGATGGTAATGGGCAGTGCATCCCAGAGGACGGGGACCACGTGTACAAAAGCCCTCTCCCCTCTTGCTTTGTAGTTCATGTACAAAGTAGCAAGTGGTCAGCAGACCTCAGAGAGCGCACCGGCACATAGGGCGCAAGCAGGTCAGACAGGTAGGATGGTGTGAGACCATTTAGGGCTTTAAAAACAAAGAGCAAGATTTTAAAACGCACCCTAAAAAGCACAGGTAGTCAATAGAGCCGCGCCAGAACCGGGGTGATATGGGTACGTCTGTTTGTGTTTGTTAAGAACCTTGCAGCAGCGTTTTGCACCATCTGTAGTCGGTTTAAGGCTGAAGCGGGGGTACCAATAAGGAGCGAATTCACGTAATCCAAGCGGAATGTAATAAAAGTGTGAATCACAGATTCCAAATGCGCCCGCTTCAGACCAGGTTTTTAACGGACTATACCTAACTTGTTTGCAGATTAACTAGAGCAGCTTTGAGCCTTCCTTAAAAAATTTCAATGAAGCAGTCCAGATCAAAAGTCAAAAACATCACCAAGTTGTCTCAGGAGTCTGAAACCTGTCTCTAACCCTTTTCAATGTAGTTTCCATCAGTCAGAAAGTGCACAAATTGTGGAATGTGTTCCAAGTTTAGGTCATGGGTAAAGTAGGGAGGAGTAAGAAGGGTATTTAGTGTTAGCTTGTTATAACTGCAGCATACGATCTGCTGCCCGACCTCCTTCCTGTATGCGGACTTCATTGCTCTCTCAAATTAGGCCAGCGTCTGACATGTCAAACTTTATGAGAAAGTGAAGTCATTAATATTCAGAGTAAAGAGTAGTTTGTTAGCCTTTCACTTATCTTTAATACTTTACTTACTCTGTGCTTGTCATCTTCCTTTCTTATTTTAATTTTTTTGCTCCTCTGTATTCTCTTACTCTGTTAAATGGAGGCTCCTAGGAGCAGAAGACACTATTTTAAAAGAGGTGAGAAAGCGGTGAAAGTTACCTGAAGGTCGTCGTTCCTCAACACAAGTAGTCTGATCTTTTCTTGTTCCTGACTTGACTCCTTCCTCCTTTTGAAAAGTCTCTTGCAGAGTAAAGTCCTCCTGCTTCTCCACATGTCTGCCTCCCTGTTTCTTTTCTATGAGCAATCTCTTCTTTGAGCCTCACTTTTAAGGCTGTGTAAGTGCTTCCCCACATATCTTCACTCCTCTCCAGCTTCTTTTCTTTTTGATTGAAGATTGCAGGGTGTCCACATGGGCAGCATTGTGAGCACTGTTTTTCTCCTGGCCCTTTTTTTAAATACATTTTTCCCCCTGTAGCTTTTAGTGGAGCAATCTTACCTCCTCCTTTTGTCTATCTCTCAAGAGGGCAATGTTCTCCTAAGGAGATTTATTGTTAAGAGACCTAATCTCCTTAATAACAGAGTAAAGGACGTTTTCTCAAGGCCACAAGGTGCAGCAGCAGCCTACACTGGCCCAGATCCATGAAAGATAGAAAAATATGTCCAGTTCTTGGCTTAGAGTCCACCTAACATTAATTTTAACCTGTACATATACTTAAAAATATAATATTAGATATATACACATATATATCGCGATCGCGTGCATGCGCTCATGCGCTGCGCCCCTCAGACGGGGAGAGTTATTAGAGTTCTCCAGATGAAGACTTTGTGATCAGCTGGTTTATTCTCTAGATCAGTCTGGATTTATGATCTGAACTGGACCTGGTGTGCAGATCAACTCTCGAGTACGGCACAACAGCGGCTTTTCGCCAGCTCGAGACGATGTTTCTAGATGTTCGCTCGCCAACCTGCAGGGCAGCTTACGGAAGCAGCAGCCTAAATAATATTTTGGCCTCAGCAGAGACGATCAGAACTTTGTGAAACACTCCAACTGTTAAACCGAAACCTCCCGCTGCAGCTAAACTTATCACTGCAGCCCCGAGTAGAGCGGACTCCCCTTTTCCTCCTGACTGATCTTAGTTCAGTTAGTGTACCTCCACCAACTCCGTGCTGCTGAGTTAGCATAACATTGGAGTTGGAGCCGAGTTGGAGGGAGAACACATTTCGACGTAGGAGTAGGGACAGAAACGGACCGCTGCAGCCCCGGACTACCTCGGACCCGCATCTCTTTTCTGTCCACCTGATGGTGGTTCCATATGAGTCTCCTCTTAAAAATGTGCTCTGCCTCCAACTCGGCTGTGAGCTCCAGTCAGCCAGCTTGGCACCGAGCTGGTTGAGGAACAGAAACCGAACCAATATCAGTTTGAAGGAAAAAACGAGTCCGCTCTCCTCGGAGCTGCAGCTCCTGTTTGACTGTTGCAGCATTTGACAAAGTTCCATCGTCTCTGCTGAGGCCAATATATTATTTAGCCTGCTGCTTCAGTAAGCTGTCCTGCAGGTTGATGATCAAACATATGTGTTTTGAGCTGGAGAAAAAGCCCTGTTGGACCGCATTGTAAAGTGCGATACTAACACACCAACTTCCGGTTTTTGTGACCACCTTCCGTTTCATGTGAGATGACTTCCGTTTCATGTGAGAATCCTCTCATACACACTAGTGAAAACCTCTCATACACACAAGTGAAAACCTCTCATACACACAAGTGAAAACCTCTCATACACACTAGTGAAAACCTCTCATACACCCTAGTGAAAACCTCTCATACACACTAGTGAAAACCTCTCATACACACTAGTGAAAACCTCTCATACACACTAGTGAAAACCTCTCATACACATTAGTGAAAACCTCTCATACACACTAGTGAAAACCTCTCATACACACATGTGAAAACCTCTCATACACACTAGTGAAAACCTCTCATACACACATGTGAAAACCCCTCATACACACTAGTGAAAATCTCTCATACACACTAGTGAAAACCTCTCATACACACTAGTGAAAACCTCTCATACACACTAGTGAAAACCTCTTATACACACATGTGAAAACAAAACCTCTCATACACACTAGTGAAAACCTCTCATACACACTAGTGAAAACCTCTCATACACACATGTGAAAACCTCTCATACACACTACTGAAAACCTCTCATACACACATGTGAAAACCTCTCATACACACTACTGAAAACCTCTTATACACACATGTGAACACCTCTTATACACACATGTGAAAACAAAACCTCTCATACACACTACTGAAAACCTCTCATACACACATGTGAAAACCTCTTATACACACATGTGAAAACAAAACCTCATACACACTACTGAAAACCTCTTATACACACATGTGAAAACCTCTTATACACACATGTGAAAACAAAACCTCTCATACACACTACTGAAAACCTCTTATACACACTAGTGAAAAAACTCTTACAATCACATGTTAAAACTAGAAATTAAAAAAAAATTTCATATGTGTGTATAAAAGGTTTTTCATATGTGTGTATGAAAGGTATTTCATATGTGTGTATGAGAGGTTTTCACTAGCGTGTATAAGAGGTTTTCACTAGTGTGTATGAGAGGTTTTCACTAGTGTGTATGAGAGGTTTTCACTATTGTGTATGAGAGGTTTTCACTAGTGTGTATGAGAGGTTTTCACTAGTGTGTATGAGAGGTTTTCACTAGTGTGTATGAGAGGTTTTCACAAGTGTGTATGAGAGGTTTTCACATGTGTGTATAAGAGGTTTTCACTAGTGTGTATGAGAGGTTTTCACTAGTGTGTATGAGAGGTTTTCAGTAGTGTGTATGAGAGGTTTTCACTAGTGTGTATGAGAGGTTTTCACTAGTGTGTATGAGAGGTTTTCACTAGTGTGTATGAGAGGTTTTGTTTTCACATGTGTGTATGAGAGGTTTTCACGTGCGTGTATGAGAGGTAACTTGGAATAATGTCCCTGGTGTACGGTGTACATTTTAGGACATCCTCAGGTCTCAGACAAAAAGTCCTCAGTCATCAGTCCTCAGACCAAAAGTCCTCAGGTCTCAGACCAAAAGTCCTCAGGTCTCAGACCAAAAGTCCTCAGTCCTCAGACCAAAAGTCCTCAGGTCTCAGACCAAAAGTCCTCAGTCCTCAGACCAAAAGTCCTCAGTCCTCAGACCAAAAGTCCTCAGGTCTCAGACCAAAAGTCCTCAGGTCTCATACAAAAAAGTCGTCAGACTAAACGGCCTCAGACGAAACGGCCTCAGGTCTCAGACGAAACGGCCTCAGACTAAACGGCCTCAGACGAAACGGCCTCAGACGAAACGGCTTCAGACGAAACGGCCTCAGAACTCAGCCTACCGCCTCAGAGAGAAGCAGGTGGCGCATGTCCCAGGTGTAGTGCTGGTTACCGTAACACAGTACACAGCCCCTCCCTCTCCTCCCAAGAGTTACGGCAAAAAATAAAAAGGCAGACCCGAATCCGCAAGCCGCGACTCGGGTCTGGATAAGCAGAGGGAGACGAGGCGAGACCTTCCTCTCTTGTTTAAACACTCTCGTTGGTACCGACCGGACCGTCAGAACGGCAGATTAAAAAGATCAGAACCGAACACCTGTCTGTTCAGAGTTAAGCCCGCAGCACCGTTTTCACCTGCTGAGGCGTTGGAGCTGCAACCGATCTCCTCAGGAGGAAGCAGAACACATGCGCTGTTTTTTAAAATTGCATTAAAAAAATCTGCAAGGCCACGAGTACTTGTTTTATTTAGGAGGATTTACTTTTCGTCTCCCTCTGCTTATCCAGACCCGGGTTGCGGCTTGTGGATTCGGGTCTGCCTCTTTATTTTTTGCCGTAACTGTTCAGAGGAGAGGGAGGGGCTGTGTACCGTGTTACGGTAACCAGCACTACACCTGGGACATGCGCCACCTGCAGGAAGCTTTTCTCTCAAGCGGTAGGCTGAGTTCTGAAGCCGTTTCGTCTGAGGCCGTTTCGTCTGACACCTGAGGCCGTTTAGTCTGAGGCCGTTTCGTCTGAGGCCGTTTCGTCTGAGGCCGTTTCGTCTGAGGCCGTTTCGTCTGAGGCCGTTTAGTCTGAGGCCGTTTCGTCTGACACCTGAGGCCGTTTCGTCTGAGGCCGTTTAGTCTGAGGACTTTTTGTATGAGACCTGAGGACTTTTGGTCTGAGACCTGAGGACTTTTGGTCTGAGACCTGAGGACTTTTTTCCTGAGACCTGAGGACTTTTGGTCTGAGACCTGAGGACTTTTGGTCTGAGACCTGAGGACTTTTTGTCTGAGACCTGAGGACTTTTGGTCTGAGACCTGAGGACTTTTGGTCTGAGACCTGAGGACTTTTTGTCTGAGGACTGAGACCTGAGGACTTTTTGTCTGAGACCTGAGGACTTTTTGTCTGAGACCTGAGGATGTCCTAAAATGTACACCGTACTGGTGGCCCCTCATAGAAAACAACTGTTGCTTCAAAACTCAACTGCCTCATCGAAGAAAAAATAAGAAGCTGCCACCTGGATTTAGTTAAGCAAATATGTTCCATAACTGGCGAAGCACTAGAGTGATGAATAGATTTATATGTGTCAGCTGCAGCAACGTATGACAGAGTAGCTTTTCAGTTCTTAGACAAAAACAACCTTGTCAACGGACATCCTTTAGTTATGAGGGGAACAAAAGTTTAAGTATATTAAAAAAAAAAACAACTAAAGAGATTATAAATGCTATTAAAACTAGTTTAAAAAATCCCAATACATTAATGAGAGGAAGTATTATGGTTGGGGTTCAGTTGGACAGGTCTTGGATTAGAGAGGTTATGTGCCAAATGAATGTGGTCGGCTTACTAGAAAATACCGAATTAACAGATCGGTAAAACAGCTGTAAAAAAGGCTTTGACTCCTAACATTAATACAAGATCTTAGAGTAAATTAAATAGAATACAGAATACTGGATCATGATCTCATCTTGCCTAACGTTTGTTAACTTGTTCATATATTTAGTCTTTCGCTTTGTGTCATAACTGAACCAGTGAAATTAGGACAGATCTGATTCAGAGTAGTTACTGAGGAAGTCTTAATTATATATCATCAGTGAAGACCTCCTACTAGAGTCGTCCTGATTAAATAATTTCAATAATTGCAGAGAATATTCACCAGTCAAGAGCCAAAACTCCTAATAAGTAGATTAATTTAACGTGGCTTATTTAGGGAATTTGCATTGTAAAAGTGATTGGTAGAAAGTTTGGATGGAAGGACAGCTGCATTTCCTTTGAACCAAAATCCTGCTGTACCTGTTCAAGTGAGGTCTGAAGTCAGTGTTTCTTTATTATTGAAGATTTTTTTTTGTTCTTCTAAAATCAAATTGTGCCCCGCAGTGCATCTTTCTCAGCAACGCTATTATCTTCAGTAGTTTAAAAATTCCTTTTGGCTTCACTTGAGAATGTGGCTGGAATATAAAGCAACCATTAGTTTCAGAATTATCTTTAATCTATGAAAGGGAAAGAAAGAGATCCATTCTGAGTTTGTCACAATAAAATGTTTTTCTTTGTATAATTTCTCTCTTCCTTTTTCATTATGTTAACACTTTGAAACTTTATCTCCAAATGGAAAAAAACTCTTCATGAGCCACATTTAATGTTTTCAAAAGTATTTCACAATAAGAGCCTGCTTTACACCAGTTTTACAAAATGATCAAAGTTTCACTTTCTTTGTATTATATTAACTGCTCGGATCAAACGCAGTCAGAATTTGAGATGAATGTATTCACAGGAAGAAAAAAGTAAGAACATTTTTCATTCCATCTTTTCCCAAATTGACATCAGTTGCATAGAAAGTTTGCTGCCTTTGGGGGGTTTTGATATTAGCTCAGAAAAGTTGTGTGATTTATGAATATCTTCTGAGTGAACAGTGTGTGCTTAGCCTTCGGCTTTGACACTGAGACTGCTGTGACAAATGCTGCACCTACTGTTTGAGAGTGTCAAACACTTAAACCATGCCTGGCTTCACATTAGACTTTCATCCATTGAGGCAATGATTCAAAACCTTTTTATTAGAAGTTCAGTCCAGCTATGACCGTCAATACTTGAGACATGGTACATTTGTTTTTGTCAAACCTTTTTTTTTTAATTAAATGTAAACTTATGTAAACAGTTTTAGATGAATTTGGTATCACTGCAGGTAAAATGTGCATCTTTCTTGGTCACTTTTATAAAATATCTGCTTCTAAATCTGAGTATATAGAGCTCATTATCAGTAGATAGTCTGACTTGACTATAAAATAACACCGACAGCTATCTTATTTCCAACATTGAAAATTAATAGTCACAATTGTATGTGAACAACCCTAAAACATGAGTTTTAATGCTTTTTTTCATCCAAATAAAAGAGAACAATTAAAACTCTGTATATATCTCCAGCAGCTGCAGAATGTAAATCAATTGATTTGACTTCTTTGCTTTACGTCAGTGTGTTTGAAAAGGTCTACCTCACCCTCTCCTTGTTTTATCTTTTTGTATGACTTAGAAAATTCTGTCCTAGGCTCTTAATTTGACAATATGGCTTTCTTTTATGCACACATGCAGAAAGCACATGGTGCTGGTTACTTTTTTCCCTAAATGACGCCATTTATCAATTTGAGCATCGTCATAAAAAATAAAAGTCCAAAGGCTTGTGTGGTTATTATTTTTGATGATATAAAAAAGTTCAATTGATTGCAGGTGGTTTGCATTCATTACTTAAGGCTGGATTATAACTCCCAAGATTAGAAGGTTACAGAGGCTGACATGCGTCTTTGAGGTTGTGTAACCACTACTTTGCATTTTATCTGAAATGTTACATGAAAACACCTTTGTTGAGGTTGCTACAAGCTCCCAGGACCTGTCTGCCCCTCATCTAAGATTCTATCTTTTCCTTTTTCTTACTAGAATTGAAAGTACAAACAAAAAGAGGAAAAAACTAAATGTCATCGATGTTGCTTTGGTTTTTTTTTTTTCCCTTTTCCTTTTCCCACACCTAACATTTTTAGATGACCCATTTCTTTTACCTGAATAGTCTCTGCAGAGTTGCATGCATTTGGAAAAGAACCAGTTTTTCTCCCAGAAGTTTGAGTTTGGCTAAAAGAATGCAGTCAGTAAAAGTTCAGGCTCAACTTCCAGACAAAGACATGTATGGAAATGTAAAGATGCTCTGATGTAGAGGAAGTTTCACTCACGTTGAAAGCTGTATTGTTTTTGCTTTTAGAAACGTGTTGTTACCAAGCTGAAATAGAACAGTTACCAGCTAGTAACATGTCCAATGTCCATTTATTTTCTATTTTCTCCCCCGAAGAGAAGGAGTTTTGTTTGTTTTGCTTTCTTTGAGTTTCTTTTAATAGATCCCAATGTCTATCACCACCATTTTTATGCATCATTGCCCTCCATATTGCAGCTTATACAGCAATTTCCTCAAGACACTAAAAAAAAATGTAATTTGTTGAATCTAAACCAGCATATGGAACCTAATTAAGTTTTTCTCTTTGCTTTGTTCCTGAGTTTTGTGTGACATTTATAAGGAAGCACTTCTAGTTTAATAGGACCATTAAAAGGAACCTCTTGATGTCAGGAAGAGTATTAACTAATAAAAAGCCTAGAAATGTTCTACTTTATTTTTCCCAAACTAAAACAAAAACCTTTTAAAGTTTTCAGATGTTTTTTTAGCCACTTGTTAAAACATTACTTCCCCTGGGTCTCCTGAGAGAGTATGGGCACCTTTCTGTCTTATGTAATGTTGATAAATAATTCCTTTGGGTGTCCAGTGATTTCAGTAGAGAATCTTAATGAGGAAACAACAGAAAATGGCTGTTTTTTCAGTCAGACAGTTGAGTACGCCTGACAGAATGTAGGAAATCTACAGAGCTCCCATTGATTGGTTAAAAAAGGATTGCATTTCCATAAATAGTTAATGTATAGCCATTACTTCTGCTCATAAATGAATAAGGTATGACATAAATGAGCTGTAGCCAAGGAATATTAGGGTGTTTGAATAAAACATTAAGTTCTGCTCACATGTTTTTGATTCAGTGGTAATCATTGTCAGCATATGACCATTTTCACATTGATGTGTGAATTGATGTGTGTTGTGCACAAAGCACAGCATGAGTGTGTTGTCCTGCGCACTGCACCCAAGATAAAGTACTGGAATTTTAAATTGGGAGCAGCAAATACAACAGGTCTGTGATAATACCTTGACCAATCAGAAAGCGTCAGACACATGTTGCAGGATGTGTGCATGATCACCAACCGCTACAAGCTTACAACACACCAACAGGCGTCACGTTGTGCGCTACTCGGCGTGGGATAAACATGGAGGCAGCCTTTGTACAGGAGCTGCTAATGGAAGCACCTAAAGGCTATTGTGAAAATACACTGCAGCTTGAAATTTTACTTACTTTTTCTTGTCAATAAAAGTAATACCAGTCTTAACAAATATTGCATTGAAGCTGCATCGAGATCACTACCTCTACTTCCTGTTTTTGCTTCTTTCTTCTTTAGCTCTTTGATCAAACTGAGGACTTTTGACGTCCCAAATCCCAGCAGGATGTCTGTTCTTAAACAGAACACAACTAGACGTCCTTTCTTGGCTCATGAAGTTGTTTCTCCTTTTGTTCCAGATGTGTTTTTAATTTTAAATGACTGGTAGGAAGTTTTCGGTTTTGAAACTGCTATTATTAAATAACATGTTGCCTTTGTGTATGCATTTAATTATTTCCTCTTTGTGAGGAGATGTTTGGTACAAAGGGGTTTAGTCTTCATAATGGCTGGTTGTGTGTGTTTTTGTGTTTTGTGACTTCCACCCTCTTCAGTGTGCACAGACCAAAAAATGAAATCTGTTCTGCTTCTAATTCACTCTCATAAATTAATGTTGTCATTCCAACCATTACATTCTAGGCAAATGACTAAAATGTAATTTATTAGTAATGACAATGGGTGTAAGCATGCAAGATGATGCATTATAATTTATTCCAGGGTTAAAAGAAAATTCATTTATTTCCAGGCTTCATACATGATGACAGAACTTTGTAGCTGAGTAAAGAGACAGATTATTAAGACATTAATATCTCATAATGATTTTTATAAACTCATCACCTTATGAACTGACATTAATCGTATAATCATATATGCTTAAAGCTCCATATCACCAGGGGATAAAACTATTTTATCAGCAAATAGAAAAGTAATATAAAGACTTTTTCTGTTTTTTGCAGGTTATTTTCTATTTGCATGTTTTTGTGCAGCTTTCTGTTTGGAAAATTATTCAAACCAATAGCCTCCAGTTTCAGTTCCCAATTCTTTGTAAAAGTTAGAAGTATGTACTAATGGCCTTTCTGGATTAACTCCATAACATCTGCACATTTGTCATGTTTATCTCCTATGATACGGTTGAAATGCTGTAGTCCTGCCTTCTTTTAGTGACTTTTATCGTTTACAGTTTTTGGTAACCTAGCTGACACTTTTATAGCTCTATAAAGTAAATTCATATCACTCAGAACTTTAGTTTACGGTTAGTTGAGAGCATTATTTCATGTTGTGACAGCAGGTTAAAAATAAGCCTAGACGTTGCCAGGGTAAAACTGATTTGGAAAACCTAAATCTGTAAACTTACCATAAATCTTTTTGATTTTTCTCTCTTTTCAAAGTCTTTATGTACAGCGTGCCAGAATGATTTTTCCCCCTAAAAGAACAATCTCGATAAATTCTGACTGTTATTTCATCTGTGACACTGTGGGGTTTTTATAACGGCAAAGTTCAACCTGCTGCAGAGCATTACCCTGAGAAATATCTTTAATATACTTGTAAGAATTTGCAGCTTGTGCACATTCTGCAAAAAGAAAATATAAAAATATCTGTACTCAATTAAATAAATTTATTTCAAGGTTATAGCATCTTTAGCTTGCACTTGTATTTGTTCTGCTTTCCCCCAGAGTTCAGAATTATTGGCGTTTCTCCGAGATCAGCTGAATTCAGAACTATATTCAGGTGCTTTGAAGAATACTCTCCAGCTCAGGAGAAAACCATGAGATTCTCTCCATTTTAGGAACCCAACTGTATGAGTATACAACCTTAAAATGATTTACATACTTGGTGTTTTCTGCAAAACCCATAGTTTGATTAAATGCAGAGAGATTAGTTTCTGCAAAGGTTGCAGCTGTCAGATAGGAGCAGACAGTAACCAGTCTGGACTCTAAATAGCTTTTGTAGGTGCATTGCTTTCATTTTTGTTGCATTACATTTTCTGGACCTTTACCGTCTCTTGTTGTTGTAAGAAAAAAGCAGCTGTTAGAGACCTGCAGGAAACCTGTTTGGCAGCTAGTTCTGACCATCTATCTACTTCCTGTTAGTGTCTTTTCCATCAGGTTTTCGAGGTTGTAAACTAGATTCCTGCAGGCTTTTATCTCACGTGTTTTGATATTATTTTAAAGATTAATTTCAAACTGACGTACCCATTCATTTTTATGTTAGGCTTTGATTTGCACCTCAGACCTAAAAGAGGTTGCCTCTGCGTGGGAAGCTTGATTCTGTCTCAATTATGAAAGCTTTCCGCAGCTCATCTGAGAGAAAAAAGAAAATGTTCGTGCTGATTCGCAGTATTAGACCCAGATTGTTCTGGACTGCAGTATGTAAGTGGATGTTATGGTACAGCATTAATAGCGCCTTTTTGTTCATTACCTGCATGATTGCTATTGATCTGCTTGAGGCGGTTTTAGGAGGCTTTGCAGCAGCGTGAAAACTCGTGTGCTAATGTGGAACGTTATGGCATCACAATGCATCATATTTCTCTTTACAGTCATATATTATGATGATCTGCCTTCCTGTATGGAATTCTAATGGGATTTGTATGTAAATCCAACACAATATGATTGATGGGAAAGAACTTTGTTTTATTTTTTCATTTTGTGTTTTGGGTTCTTTTTTTTTTCAAATGAATGGAAACAAAGGTCTTCCTCAGTAGAGAGGTGTATTAAGAAAACAAAAGTCTGGGGTTTAGAGAAAAGTTTAGAATTTGATGAGTTTAAGCTTGTTTTATGATTGGGTGGTTAGATGACCATTCCCTTTTAAAAAATGTTAACTTAATTCAAATCAAAACCTTAACCTGCTGCTGTTAAAACACCCGATCCTCTCAGGTTCAGTCCACCTCATCTGTTTCAAACAATCTGCACAGTTTAATGAATTTATTATAATAAATATGAATTTTTTGTTTAAAACCAACGTTGTCCCTAATCAGTAATTTTGTTGTAGCTTTTTTTCTCCATAGTTGTTCTTGGAGTTGATGAGAATTACATGGTCACACCTGCAAAACAAAACAAACTCTGTTGTTTGGAATAAAAGTCGCCATTTGGCCTTAATATCTCTCCACCCTAGTTTTTATACAAGCATTCCAACCAGACAAGTTGAGTAACTTTAGCTCTTCAGAAAAGAAACAATGATTCAATAAACAGCTATTATTATACTTATTTCACAGTAGACATTTTGACGTGACACAGGTTTATTAACGACAGCTGCATTCTGCTCGTTAGCAGTTTTAAACAACAGCCTCGTTAACACACCTGTGCTCTAACGAGTCCAATGTCTGCAGTGAAATCGACCTAATAAACATGCTTTAATATTTAAGCTCTTTTTACACCTGAAGATAGGACTTGTTTAGGTTTTCACTAATGATGTGAATCTACTGGTAGGCATTCAACTGACTGTGATGGATAATATCATGTTGCAGCTCATTTCTTTAAAAGATACATTTAAAATTGAAGTCTAAATTTTATCCAAGGAATCATCTCCAGATAGTTTCTACATTTTACAAGAACAGCGAAGCCTCTTTCAAATAATGCCATACATACATTTTTTTGCAAAGAAATTAGTTAAAAACACCACTTTAAAGCCTAAATGAATAATTATAACACAATGGGATAGATGTTTGAAATTGCTGGATACAGGCATAAATTAGAGATTCGAATAACTTTGATTTCATTAAATAAATGTGAATTAATTGCTCATCAGAAATTCTATAAAAATTAGAATAAAGAGTAAAAGTGATTGTTGTGTTCAGTAGAGCCCAATTAAATATCAGGACTCATTATTTCATAGAATCGTTTTGAGCAAACCTAATTATTTGGACAAAGTGAGAAACTATATTTAAAAAGAACGTATCTGTGTCCTAAACTGTGCTGTGTGCTTATGTGAGAAAATTTTAAATAAATAGGACCGTCGGCGTTAACTAACGTGAATTCCTTCGAACAACGCTAATTTTTTAAACACGAGATTAACCAGGAAACTTTTGTATTCAGTGCGCACGAGGAACCTCTTCTCTTTTCTAAACTCTTTCTGCTGAACGTTTGAGGTCAACCTCTGAAAGTGAAAGTAAAGCCAGTCGCTCACGCTGTAACGTCTGAGTGACGCTGAGACAGGCTCTCAGCGCTGTTGTCATGGCGATTACAGCATCTTGTAGTCTTTATGATGAAACAGCGCATACAGTGTGTGTGTGTGTATAAACAAAATAAAACCTTTAAAAAATGCTTGAAAAAAATTTGCTTTCATGATGACAAAATCTCCTCATGCTTTATAACGTTTTCGCATTTTGTGAAAATGTCTTCTCCTGACTTGAAGAATCTCTGGCTCCACGTTCTGACTGTTTTATTTTATTTTTAGGATCCTGTAGGGGAAAACGCAGGCGTCCACGGCCCGATGGAGGACAGGAAGGAGAAAGTGCCGAGTCCTCATCTGAGCCAGCTGGTGGTCCTGACTAACAGTGGGACTCTGTATGGACTGGCACAGAGGGTGGTGGCCACTGAGTCTCTGTAAGCAGTCAACACACAGAAACAGAACCAGGACTCATTAGATCAGCATTAGTTATGCAATATTATAACTGCAACTCAAGTAGCACAGGAAGTAACAGCAGCTGCAATCACAATTTTTTCCCTACCTGCAGAGAAAGTACCTTTATGTCAGGAAGGAATTCCTAGCTTTCTTCTATTTTCCTCTCCATGTCAATTCTCCCCATCTTTCATTGTCTGTTTTGTTTTCTTTGTCCCGTTCTACCTGTGTAGTTTCTTTTTCCCGCTCTGTTACAAAACCACACATGGCCTAATGCCACCCTCACACATAATTAGGTCAAGCCATCATCAGTGCTGACAGCCCCCTAAATCCTGAGAGGTCTGCTGTGTACAACAACAGCTTTATAATGAAAACGCAGGAGCTCAGACAGCACTGCTCTAAAAACGCTGAATAGGTCCATACCCTCTCTCAAAGAAAAAGTTGTGCGAGTGAAGAAAACAAGCTCTGGAGAATAATGAAAGGAAAAGAGCTAAAGTGCAGGGGTGAGTGTGTTTCTTGGGTAGAAATCGGAAAGGAAATGATTCTCAGCGGAGAATGAGGCAGACTTCAAGGCAGGGCTGCATAAAAAGTTGTTTTGCCTGAAAGTGTGTTATTATGAGGAAGAGGCACCAAACAAACTCTGACATTTTCCAGCGTGTGTCATTTTAAACATCAGAAACAGCCTTTTCTGGGTTCGGCGTTAAAGTGGACAAACCATCAACATGTGAGGAAACTCTAAAGATCTGAGTAAAACCCATCTGGCTGCTGTTCAGCCCTCCAGCTGTTGTCCTGGTGTTGTGTTGCTACTAGAGTGATCAGATAACTGTGAACTGCTGTGTGTGCTGCTCCTTTCTGTTTTCTTCACACACTGCAGCGTGTCGCTGAGGCAAACACAAGATGTTCCAGCTTAACGTAACTTGATTTTGTTCGGTTGATGGTAACGACAGAAGAGCCTCTGGGCTCATTTTTATAGTTTGGTTCTAACTATGAAGCACATTTTAACTTTTAACATAAAGGATGTTTTCTTATTGATGGACTGTTTAAGCTTCACCAGCAGTGAAATGGATAATAGGATAAATCAGCCACATTAATAAGGTTATTAGTTTAAAAACGACACAATTTAGCCCGAGTCAGAAAGTGTCCTTTCTTTTCTCCACTGCACCTTTGTGAGAATCTGATTCTGTTTTAGTGTTTTTTCTCTTAAACTGCTCTTTTCATTTGTGTCTGTAACCTGGAACTGTGGTTAAGTTCTATAAACCTCACCGCACACTTTACTTTATACTCAACTCTGAACATCTGCCCACTCAAACCTGCTCACTCAGTTTTTATTTAATCCTTCACAGCCATCGATCAGCCCACTCCACTGGTCTGTCTTAGACCTGGATACACAGTGGGATGGGGTTTTGTTCTGTATTTCTTTTGGTTTTTACCTGATTTGCTGGACTTTTAATAGATTTTGTTTCAGAACGTGAGGGTTAAAAAGGGACAGGTTTAAGGAAAAGATGGACACTGGAATTTGTTCAACCAAATAATTTTGCCATCAAACATGGTAACTAAAATATCTCAACTCAAGGGGTGGAGAAAAAATGAGAAATACATGAGAAGTTTTTCCAGTCTTTATAGTGAAAAATGTCCAACTATTTATAATAAAATAATTTATGAGGAATCCTGTCTGCTACTGTAAACTGAAGTTCAATCAGTAGTAATTTAACAGGCTTTTTGCCTCTACAGATTTTCTTTTGGAACATTTTATGACACCGCTGAACAAATGTAATGATTGTGTGTTTTTTAGTGTGTTTTTGGCTGAGCAGTTCGATTCCCTTCAGTCCCATCTGGACACGATGATGCCTGCGGCTAAGAAACCTTTCCTACAACAGTTTTATTCCCAGGTATAGTAAAATGAAATGTTCTCATTTGAACACACAGCCGTACTGAAAGCTGCATCAGTATTTTATTTTGACAAGAACATTGATTTTATCTTCAGTTTATATTAGAAAAATGGCTGTCACTCAAACATGAACCTTTTTCTTTTTTTGTCCATTTGGCATTTGAAATATCTGTATATACATTCTGATTCATTTCCCTTAAAAATGTCACTTTCCTGGAAATATTACAGTTTCACCACAATGGAGACGCCAACCTCTTTTCTGTCACTGCATATAACATCAAGGAACGTATTTAATGTAACAAAGCTCATAAAGGTGATGTTATTTTCCCCTCCCTTCACTCCACAGACGGTCTCTACAGCCGGTGAGTTGAGGAAACCGATATACTGGATCGTAGCAGCCAAAGCCATCGACTATGAGCAGATGCTGCTGCTAATGTCTGGAGTTAAATGGGACATCAAGGAGATAATGTCGCAGCACAATGTGTATGTGGATGTCCTGTTGAAGGTAAGGGTTCATCTGAAATAGTTCTGATATTTTAGACCCACTGGGAGGTGATGAAAGGTGATGTGGTTTTTTTAATCATTTTAACCTGAAATTCTGAGTTGTGCTTTTGGATATGGATGGATTGTTGTTTGGTACAAACTATAAATATGTACAATGCTAATATTTATAGTTGTTATATACAGATGTGCAGCTGTAGTTGGTAGAGTGGTCAGTCTGGCACAACGTGTCCCCTCTGTTGCTCCTGTGTTACTAATCAACACTTTTTTTTGCACACACAATTCTGGTGCTTGCTGCTTAAATCATCATTATTAGCAGTACAAATAGCATCTAACGCTGGGCTACACTTTTTTTAAAGGAAAAAAAAGGTGAAATTTGAAAGTGATAGGAAAAGTTCCCCAAAGTTAACATGTTTTAAAATATAATATCACATTATTTGAGGTATTTTAGGGCATCTCACCTCAGTTTTTTTTTTTTTAGCATAACACTGTTCTAATTAGAGCTGCACAATATTAGAATAAAACATGAACACATTTACCTCCCTCTCCTCTTTCTGCTCTGTAACCACAACAGTCAACTCTGTGTGCCTTAGCATCTCAGCCAGTATCCCCTAAAGCTGATGTGAGCAACAACGGCAGTTAAAGTCCATCAGATTGGATAAATACATTATTAGTATGCAGATCATGAATGCATTGCACTTGGAATTTAATTATCAGTAATTTATCATAGTCCAAGCAGTTCATTGCAACTCTGATATGGAGATAATGTGCACTCCTAGTTGTAAGTGATTCATGTTTAAAGTTTGCAGTAACCAAAGCCGTTCGGTCAGATTGAGATGAGTTCATGCAATTTATTCACATTGCTGTTTTTTGTCCCAATATCATAAAAAAAGTCAAATTGATTTGTGATTCACAGGTAACATTAAGATACCGTCGGTAAAGTTTTCAGAGTAAATGTGAATTGGCAGCAGTGCTGCGTTTTTTATTTCTCATCTGTATGGCTCTCAGCCTCTGTTTTAAATCCAGGCTAGAGACAGCGTTGCAACACATTTCAGTCACATTTAATGGAGATCTCCTCATTAAGATTGTTGCATCATTTATGCCACAAAAACTCTTTCCTTTGTGTGAGGAATGTAAATGATGGTGTCAGGACTCCAGGCCTCTTTGTTCAGACTTTTAATGTCGAGAGAGAGTTTCCAAACTTGCTGCAGTTTTTATGTCTTTCTTCAAACTCTGAGTCATCCAAGCTACTTAAATACAGAACAGACAAAACAACAGTTTAGCTTTTTTATAGCAGACATTCAAACTTTCTCATCTACATTTTTTAACTGTTATTATTCATAAGTTAACTTATTTTGGAGACCTTTAATAACCGGTATTTTGAATAGGGTGAATCATTTATAGAACAGCTGCTTAGAGCAAAGCCTGCTGAAGTCTCAGGGGGGTTGGAACACCTGATCTCATCAGCCTTAGTGGCCCATTTGGAAATTTTTAAACTAAATGCATGACTTTCTTCTTGCTGGTTTCCTAATCCATCATGCATTTTTCATGTAGGTCAAAGGACACACAACCCACATCTCATCTGTTCTTTCATATTCAGTAGATAAATCTGAATGAATTAGTTTTTAAAACACGTTAAACACCTCGTGTTCCATACTTTAAGTTTCATTCTGACAAACAGCTCTCCAGCCAGTTTCTCACTAATGTCCTTTTCTCATGAGTATCCTCTCTACTCTACTCGGCCCGGTTCAAACCTTTCACATACGGCCCACATGTCTGGTTTCGGAGCCGAGCCCATACTTTTTCTCGACCCTGCTCCTGCCACTCTGCCGGGCTACACGCCCACTGCGGACTGATTGGTCGGCTGAAGTCTCACGCTTACCTACAGGCTTGGCTTGCGTCTTCAGACCCGCTGCAGCAGCTGAACGGCTTCCTGCATCATGCGACGCATTATTTCATGCTGTTCACGGAGCTGGTTCCCCATGAGCTCCAGCCACAACTAGAGTATAATAATTACAATAATTATAATTTCCATGAGGTTATCCAGTGTTTTCGCCGTCTGTGTGATCCGGTAGTCTGTTCACAAATGCTTTTTGTTTATCAAGGACTGGCGCTCGTGTGCGACGTCACGGATCCCCCCCCCCCCCCCCC